>VCCN01000808.1:1333572-1352835 GCA_006491835.1 Architeuthis dux | reverse complement strand
GTATGATCTTCATGAATGATTTGAAAACAAATCAACTTCACTACAATTCATAAGTCATTTTCTAAATTAGGTTTGAATCTATTGTATTAACAAAACATTTTATGCAGCAACATACTGGAGACCTGGGCTAAAAACTAAAACAGAATAAAAGAATTTGTTTTTCTTTAGTATGCTCTACAGTACAATATACCACTGTTTCATTGTAACAATGCATGTAGAAGGATCACATTGCTTTTTGAAATCGTTTGAAATTTTATATACACTCAATTAAAAGAAATACATTGGATCTTAATCAATAATTCCAAATTAAATTCTTTCTTAGATGGAGCATAGTCAACCATTATTAATTTTTGACTAGTATTTCTTTCATCTTAATTTTAGTTGCTTTTTATCATTACTACTCAGACTGTCAGCCTATGGCAGTGAGTAAACATTGCAGATCGAAAATAGAGAATAAGCTCTAGACGAGATTCGAAGATAAAAGGATATGAGTTTGAGTATCGCATAAAGTTTATTTTTAATTTCCGATCTGCATGTTTACTCACTGCTATAGATTTATGGTCTGAGTAGATGCGATGAAAAGCAACTAAAATTAAGATGAAAGAAATACTAGTCAAAAATTAGCGGTTAAATTTTTTTCTGTCCAATTTTCTTTTTTCTTGAACTACAAAATTGTGTCAGTTCTAGCTTGGCAACACTTATTTTTATAAACCTGAAATTCTCCTCAAAGATAGCAAAGTACAGAGACCAACACACATCCATAGTTTAAATCCACATCTTATAAATTTGTTGAACACATTGGAAATTTACCCTCCCTCTAAATTCCACCATTGTTTCATCAATTCATATATTTGTATAGTTTTAGACTTTTCTCTAGTGTAGTATCCATAAACACTGAAACAAAGGAAATTATTTTTCAAGATTTATCTCATCCTAGAAATTACCATGAATGTTTTTTGCTTTTCAAAACAGTACCCTGAATGATTATTATATTCTACATAAATTTCAATAACAAATCAATAATAAAAGTGATAACATCAAGTTTAACACCATCCATAAGTAATGAAAGAGTAAGGAAAAATATGAAATGAGATCATTAAATTACAAAAATTGGCAACATTATTAATATTCAATATAATTTCAGCATACAAAAGTAGATTTATGCTGCATCTTTTGATATCTATTTTGTTGGGTTACAATACAACTTGATCGGCAAACTTTGCTTTTTATAACTACATAAAAATATATGATAAATATTTTTATTTGTTGCAAACACGGTGAGTAATCAAATACTTCTATTTTTTCTTCATGCTATTACTTCTTCATACCTGGTGATATATTCTACTTTTTATAGTCACTTTAGCAATCTTTCAAGAACATGTTTCATCATAAAACAGTTTTAAGCACCATTATAATTTTTCTTGTATAAATATTGAATATAAGTTGATTGATTAGAAACCATCAACCAAAACTGTTATCATAGTAAACATAGTTTTTTAAGTGGTGCTGGCTGGCTATGTATGTATGTGTCATGCCACCAATGAGAGCTATTGAGCTGAAAACATTTATACCTGGGTCATTCCATGTCAAGTGGACCAATTTTGGAAAAGTGCCCCACTCGACCATTTCCAATTTTTCTCTAACTTTGGTCACAGGTTCTTTAGGGTCTGAAGTGAAGTTCTGTAAAATTTTAGCTCAATATTTTTACTCATTCAGTCACTATGGATCCAAGAACAAGGACTACTTTGGTCTGTGCGACGGTGGCCGAATTATCTTTTCTATTTTCAACTAGCCACCATTCCATAACAGTTTTCTACTACACTGAATATTTGTAAACAGGGTCAACTTTTTGTGTAGATTTTGAAAATGTTATCAGCCTAGCTCTAGAAAATATTTTTTCAGAAGAAGATGTTGAATTGGGCTCCAAATTTCATCGGTGTTTCTGGGAAGCCATTTTTAAATAATCATAACTCAAGACCTGGTCCATCTCATAATCTCTGTCTGGCAAGGAAGAAACTAGTGCCAATGCACTACAAAATGTCACAATCTGGATCTTTCTAGCTTTCCTAGATCCGGAAGGTCTCAAAAATGTCCCGAATTAAAAAACGACAGAACTGCACCATTTTTAAAGGCAAAAATGAACAAGTTGCACCATTTTCTAACAAAAAAAACACTGAAAAGAGCAATGTTTGAAATATTTGGGGCTAGTTTTTCAATTTGGTGGATTGATTCCTTTATGTTCTAATTTGTGGTTGAAAGTATGTGTGTGTGTGTGGGGGGGGGGGGGGCATATATCTACTTTTAAATTTCCAGGTTTTTTGTATGTTCAATGTCTACTAATGGAGACTTTACTGCATACCTAGTTCCCAAAACCCATTTCCATCACTGGTTCTAATAAAGCAGTGAAATTATGTTTAATGAGATTGTGAATTCAGAATTTCATTTATGTGTAATTCTGCATGGTCGATGGTGGTTTATAAGCCACCACCAATTTCTTTTATTCATGCCTAATAAAGATAATATTTATAATAAAAATGCATATTTAGTTTTGATTGCAGAGAAATTGGCATCGCCATCACCGAGGTACCACACCTGTTGGCTGTGCAGCAACAGTTTTGTGTTTGGCCAGTAAAACCGTCTCTTTGGCCCATGATGGGGCATAAATGTAATATATGCATCTTTTTATTCTTCACAAATCTTTCCAATCCACCAGAAACCCTCAAAAACACATGCCACATACTGGCCTGGTAGCCATTTCATATCTCTTCAGTGGGCCAATACAAAGACTACAAAAATCTCCAGAATCTTTGTTATCACAGGGGAGATTTTGATGGGATAACATCTGAATGATTTTTTAAAAAAACAAAAAAAAAAAAACACGTTTTTTTCTAGATATAAAAGGAGTAAATGTTGAAATTTTCAGCCCTCTAACTCCATTGGTATGGCTTTTATGCGTGATACATACATACATAGCCAGCCAGCAACCCAGACGGACCACTTGAAAATTGAAGAAACCTATGTTGACAGTTTTGGTTGACAGTTTGTAATGGTGTGGGGTCTCTTTCTATGACTGTAACAAATGATGTTTTAAAAATCTGGTTTTAAAAAAGAAAAAAATCGAAATGGATTCCCTGGTGTACCTGATTTTTGGTAAGGTTTTTCTAGACAGCATTCACATTGATTCCCAACAAATCAAGTGAGTGAAATTTTCTTTGTATATGGTTTTTCAAGAATTTTTCTTCTTCATTTTATATTGTGAGACCAGAACAAACTATGTTTTAAAAATCAAGATAAAAAAAAAAAAGAAAGAAATTAATAACATTTTAAATATACCATCCAAAAAACCCATCAGTAAGAGGAGTATTCGGATAGTATATTCTAATTTGGGTGAAAAGTAGTTATTTTTTAAGTAAGAATTAAATGTATGCTGACCAGGGCTGCCAATACAGGGTTTCCCGCCCTAGATCTGGGGTTTTCACCAACCATTTGAGTTTCCTGGGTTTATTTTTCAAAAATAGTTTATAATCTGAGTTTTTCAAACCTCAAACAAATAAATTCTTGAAAATAACTCATATCATATGTGGTACTATGGACAGTCAGGGTGAAAACCAGGCGATGTTAAAAACCTTGTAAGAAGCCATGTGGTTTACCTCTGACCATGACGTCAGCAGTATGCTGGTTATGGGGAGATTGTTGTCTTTAGAACCTTAGGGAAATAACAATAACAGTTGATGGATGTCGTGCCCTTAACTATGGACAGTCAGGGTGAAAACGCGATGTTAAAAGCCGAGAAGAGAAGCCATGAGGTTTACCTCACGCAGATTTAAACTGAAATCAGTCATACATGACAGGGGCGCTGTAGCCGGCCCTCAAAAGGTATTAGTAAGAGAATAAGGATTACCTGGGTAGGAGGAAAGATGGGCGGAGGGAAATCCCAAATTTGGAAAATCGCAATGGTAAGCGATTTTGGAAAATCGCAAGAATCGACAATTTTTGGTGATTTATGTTTGATATGGGATAATTAATTACGATCCCCCATACGGTTAGCACTCCTCGGGTTTGGAAGCGATTGTCATAAAAGCAGTGGGCTCAAGGGGAGAACGGAGAACGTAGAGAGAGAGAATGCCAGAAGTGAGAACGCAGAGTTCCCGTTAGCAGAACCCATACTGAGAGATGACCAGTAGCCAAAATCTCTGACCAACCAACCCAGAAGTACTGCAGCCTAACGTTGAACTCCAACATCACCTAGTCAAAACCTCAAAGTACCAAACCTTAGAAGAAGCCTTTGAGAAATGTCTGGTTTGTTGCAAGTCGCCAGCTGCTATACAATCTTCCAACCTGACCGAGGGTGCCACCCCTATCACGTTGCCATTCGGCCAAGTGGAAAGGTTTTCTTTTCTAAAAACCTTATAACATTTACTGTTGTAAAAATTCTCTTATTGAATTTTAAACCAAGAAGTCGTTGTCTTTTATGTAACATTTTTTTTTACTTGTGACACCTGCCAACCCAACATCCACTGATTCTTCAACCGTGTCTGAGACCAATCTCTAATCAGGAAC
Source organism: Architeuthis dux (assembly GCA_006491835.1). Classification (NCBI taxonomy): domain Eukaryota; kingdom Metazoa; phylum Mollusca; class Cephalopoda; order Oegopsida; family Architeuthidae; genus Architeuthis; species Architeuthis dux. The sequence continues at coordinate 1,348,275 of VCCN01000808.1, read as the reverse complement.
ACAACGTGGGGGAGTCACGTTTGGGACACCGAAGCATCAAGACAGCTTGTCACCGGTAGCAACAGTGTGTCCACATCCGCCACGAAGCTCCACAACCCAGCTGCAGACCAATTTACGGATACTGGGAAGGTAAGGGTCATAAATGTATTTAAAATAACACATCTTCAAATAAGCTGTTGATAGATTAGTCATCAATTAAAAATGTTTGAATTTCTTACAATACATATATTGTTGTAGTACTAGCTATAATAACACAATGAACAAAAATGTTGGTGGGAAATCGACACCTGATGAAAAAAAACCACTAAACTCATATAAAAGTTAATTTTATCATCAAATTGTGTCATTAATGACAAATTGCTTACTATTTCAAGAGAGAGAGATTGAAGGAAAGGATGAGTAATTATTGTGATCTACAAGTAAGTAAAATGGGTTTTTCTTTTGAGTCTAGGTTTTTTTGCGAGCCTGATCTGGGGTTCCTTAAAATCTCATTGGCAGCCTTGATGCTGGCCAGCACATAGATATCACTGCAGATATAAAGAAAAGCTTTCTATCAAGATTACAAGTGTTTTCGGGTATTAACTACAAAGACCAAAGATATTACAACTTTAGTCACTAATAGCAAAAGTTATAATATGGATCTATCATTAACTGAATTTAAAACATTGAAATAATGAAGCCAGGTAAACACATTTTTGTGGAAGGACTGAGAGAAAGAGTGAAATTACCTTTTTAAAAACTTATAAAGATAAATTAACAGACAGGTCTAGTTATTCACTCAATAGAAACTGTCACATGATCAACGTTTTTTGGCCACATGCCATGTTGGTATCAATGAATAAGTTACTTCTCTCACCTTTGAGGTCAGTGATCACTAAAAGAAAGTCTGAATTTTCAAAAAACAAGCATGAATCCTGCCAGACATAAGCAAAGGGACCAATTTAGCAGAAATTTACATAGGAAATTTAACCCCTCCAAAAACAAAAAAAAACAATGTTTTTTTCTAAACATAATAAGTAAATGTTTATATTTTCAGCCCCCTAGCACCATATTTGTGGCATGTATGCGTGATATAGCCAGCCAACTTAAAAACTGAAAAAACCTATGTTGACAGTTTTGGCCGAAGGTTTTGAATTAGTGAGCTTGAAATATTTTGTACAGTGCCAGAAATTGAAAATGCAAAAAATTAACAGTAGTTACCTGATGATTGTATCTTTGAATATACAATCTGTTCCTTCATTTATGGAAAATCCGTTAAAGTATATACATATTTTGCTCTGAAAGGAAAAAAAAAAAGAAAAGATTTCAATAACCACTGACATAACAAAATAGCAGATCAATATTCAAATGTTTATTCAATTGTAAATTGCCATGAATATATTAATTTAATACAGTTCTTATATAGTGCAAATGCCAAAACTCTGCAGAAACCAAGAACAAACTTACAGACTATATAAATGCAATACAAATAATAAGTTTGTTTTCAGCAGACCGTACAATAGCCACATAATTATGTCTGCTATTTCATATATTGCTTATTTAACACTAGCCATAATGGTGAGGTGATGAAAAGATTACCTAAAGTAGATCTGGTTAGTCACTCAATAGAAACTGTCACAGGATCAATGTCTTTTTTTGCACGCCGTGGTTAGGGGTGATCAATTTTTAAAAAATGGGAAAGGGGGGGGGGTTAAATGAATAAGTTACTTCTCTCACCTTTGGGCAGTGATCACTAAGAAAGTCTTGAATTTTCAAAAAGTAAAAAAGCATGAATTCTGCCAGACATAAACAAAGGGATCAATTTAGCAGAAACTTATATAGCAAATTGAACACCACACTAAAAAAACTTTTTAGTTTTTTTTGTTTTTTTTTCAAAAATTCAACAAACAAAAACATTTTGTCTAGACATAATAAGGAGTAAATGTTTAAATTAACTGCCCTCTAGCTCCATTGGTGCAGCCTGTACGTGCGATATATACATAGATAGCCAGCCAGCTAGACCAACTTAAAAACTGGTGACAGTTTTGGTTGACGGCTTCTAATATTGAGCTCCTCTGAAAACTCAAATTTGAACAAACCATGTTTATATTTAAAGACAAATAGCAAGTCTTAAATTGGCCTTGATCTGATATATTAATACTTGTAAATAAATTCATAAGCTTGATCCACCAGGTCAGGACAAAGATGGAGATAGGAACACAAAAATTTGACATAAGTAGCCAAAAACAGACAAATACATGTACTAGCCTAAAAAGTAACTAGACAAAAAAGAGGGTTCATTATGAAGTAACAAAAATTACAATTCCCATACACAAATTGATTAAGGGTTTATGACATTAAAAGTAGCAGTAAATGTAATATTGGCTAACAATAGCTGTCTGAGATTATTATTCTTAGATTTGCAAGTAATAATTATCATCATAAAATTTATTAACAAAATTACCTTTCCAAATATCATCTGAAAAAAATAGAATTAAAAATACAGTAAATTTCAAGAAGGAGTTTAGTCTGTGATATTGCGACTATCATAGTGTTGAGATTATTCTATTTCCATGTTTAAAAAGCCTAGTTATTGATAATATGTTCAATATGTAATCAAAATTAACACCAGGATCTACCGTAAGATCGCCCAACCGATAGATCACCCATGGGCAGTTATTTTAGGGGGGCGTAGGCGTTTATTTGGGGGTCAAAAATCAGACACCTTGAATACATATATAATAATTAAGATATCAAGTCCGAAATATCTGCCAATTCATTGTATAAACAAAAAGTTGCTTCAAAGAAATTAATTTGCTCGATACTTCATTATTGTTGAAGGAGTTTGAAAACAAACTATATTATTTATTTATTACAAAAATTAAATTATTTTTTCTGCTTGCAGGCACTAAATACAGTCTATATAATAAACAGTATTTAGTATGTGCATATATATATATATATATATATATATATATATATATATATATTCGGTTCTCGTGGCAACTTAAAAAGAAAACACTGTCCAAATACGATTAATACGAGTTGCCGATTGATAGTGAAGTGAATAAAAACATGCGAGTCGTAACTTTTATTGTTTTATTATGCTTAAATTAGCAGTTGTGAGGGCCTTTGAATAATGGCCCTAGGCTATTATTTGGTCCATTTTTTTCACCCATATTTGGCTGTTTTTCCGTTTTACCACCCTGGGCGATCTTATGGTAGATCCCAGTAGTAGTATTAACACCAATTTGCTGCCAATACCATGAGCAGTTATTTTTATTCAAGCAAAACCCTTCATTCTACGTTTTCAGAAATATACTTCAGTCAAATCAAAATATCTCATGATCTAGTAGATCATCAGGGTACCATGCTGGGTCCTTAATAGCCTTTCCCAGGGCAATGGGGATTCCTTGGTGGTGCTTATCTCCTCTCCAAGTAAGATTCAACATGTACTGGGTTGCATAGTACCAGCAACAGAGAGTTATCTCTGACCGCACTCATTGGGGGGGGGGGTAGATTCATTCCTTTCTCAAGTGCATTAGTGTAAATTGAACACAAACTAACATAGCCAAAATTTGAACTTGGTTCACAGATTCCATTTACTGTGTTGAAAACTATAAGGCCAACTCCACATCTCTCATACTTCAGTCACTGGTGTCAACAAAAAGAATTGAAAATAAAAACATGAATCAAAATGCTTTATCATAAAAAAATGTTTCTATATTTTTTCATTGTGTAATTTCCATCACTTTAACTGGAAATAATCAATATTAAACTCATGTTTATGAAATATATAGCTTGTAGTTCAAAAAGGTTTAGAACACAGGTCTTGTAAAACAGGGTTATAAGTTTGAATTTCACTGATGTATCTTTTGAGCAATTTAATAGATTATCCAAATATTTATGAAAAGAATAGTAAAATAGTTTAAACATGTCTATAATTATTTTGTCAATAGAAATCCTCAATCTCAAATTGAATAATAACATGTCTGGTTAGTCATTCAATAGAAATCATCACATGACCAACATCTTTTGGCAGCAAGCCATGTTTGGGGTGATCAATTGAAAAATTGGAAAAGGCGATGATCAATAAATAAGTTACTTCTCTTGCCCTTTTGTTGGGCAGTGATCACTAAAAAAGTCTGAATTCTTTTAAAAAAACAAACTTGAATGCTACTGGACACAAACTATTGGACCAATTTAGCATAAACTTACATTGTAAATTGAACCCTCTACTAAAAACCTATTTGGGGGTGAATCTTTTTAAAAAGATGTTTTTTCGAGATATAATAAGGAGTAAATGTTGAAATCTTCATCCCTCTAGCTCCATTGGTGCGGCATGTACGCAGGACACATACATAGATAGCCAGACCCACTTAAAAAGAAATCTATGTTGACAGTTTTGGTTGATGGTTTCTAATATCCTAGAAAAGCAGCCAGTAAAATCTGAATGGAATAATCTTTCATGGTGACATTGTTGAATGTTGGGTGAGAGTAAACATTACTAGCCAATGCTTTAAATCTTTCAAATAGCCATATTGTTCCTTTCCCCACCTAAACAAGAGCTAAGAACTCCTCTACACAAAGCAGGTCCCTTTTACAAGTGATATGAGAACAAATCTAACGTTGTTTGCAGACCTTACAACCTACAATGTTGACCTTTCTTATATAAAGATACAGTAAGAAATGAATCCCTGCTGACTAAGCCCTTGGTTATCTACTTGTTCAATGAAAAGACCGAGAAAATATCCAGCCAATTAGCTACTGTTGACCTTCTCGGGTTGTCCATTGACTGGCCTCATTGGATGACCCTTATAACATCTGAAGAACAGAAAGATATTAGTGCTTGCTCAAAAGAAAAAGAACATTATGATGACAAACAGCAACATGGATTCTAACAGTATCTATTTTAAAAAGATTTAAAATATCTCATATTTCATGACATATAAAATCCTAATTTAAGCTTGTGCTATCTTGTTTTGATAAAGATAACATAAGAATACATCTACCAACCTCAATTCCATGTCACCAAATAAGAAAAACAATTAATGAATAAAAATGGAATAATTTTGTTTTCTTTAATTGAGGAATTTTAATAATTATTTGAAAATGAATAATTTACCAAACTTCTTTTTCAAAAATTTACTGTAGACAGAAGAATCCAATTGAACTTAAGTAATACTAGTTTCAAATTACTTTGTCACAGTGAGAATACACACTTTAGATTACCGGAATATCAAAATCAGGTAGATCTCCGCCAAGGAACCATTATTACAAAGTAATGAATTACTTTATTTTAATCTCAGTAGAGAGTCACAATTATAGAACTGTTTATGTCATAAAAATAGAGGCATCCGCATCACAACGTTGCTTGCATGAATGTATAGTAAAACATAGTTCCTAGAATATTATAAGATTATGTCATTCTGCCTCATTTAGTCTTTAAGGGCCAAGTATCAACAGAGCATCATGCAGATCAATATTGCCTTATCTTATATGGACGACATCACTATATCAGTTCTTAAATATTAAGAAAATATCAACAACCAAGATATTCACACATTATTCCTACTAAAATCAGTCAAATTGTATAATTGTAACCAGCATATATAAAACTCAATTAGTAGCCATGTGTGTGTGCATGCATGTACTTGTGTGTAACACTTTTCAATGACTGCACAGATACTACCCTCTGATCTTAGGCAGAAGTGCCAGGGAGCGACATTCTAAGTAGAGTGCACAGTTACTACACCCTGATCCCCAGTAGAGGGCTGGGGAGTAACATTTTGATCTTATGCAGAGTGCATAAATACTTTGATCCTAGTCAGATGTGCCAATTTATACGTAAATATTCCCATCAATTTTGATTAGTACTATGCTAGTATCAGTATAATACAAAATGTACTGGGAACCAAAATCCCTATTAAAACATTTTTTCAGGAAAAGTTTTTTGTGCTTTCAATCAATAAAACCTCTGATACCTTTGGAAAAGTGTCAGTTTTGAAGAGAAAAAAAAAAAATTCTTTAAGTTTTAGAGAAGGTTCTGTTCATGTTGTAACTGTAATGCTGGACTGGATACTTACTTTCATACAAAATTATGGCTTTGAAGTATTTGGTTTTTTTTGTTGAAATCTTTCATTTTTGAGAATAATTAATGTTTCACACACTGGGAAGACCTGCACAGGCCCCTGCACACCTTTAGGCAGGCCTGCAAATGAAGATCTTATGGACACTAAAACAAAAAATTACTTGCGAAAAAAACTGATAAAAAAAAGCATATCTTATTTTCAGATTAAATATCTATTTTATTCCATACATCTACTTTACAGTTTTTGTTTTGTATATTTTCATTTGTTATTCAATTCATTGCATAAAAAAGTATAAACTACTATGAAAAAGAAGAAATCAAGTTATAAGAAAATAAGTTGATATCCCCCCCACCCCACAACGGAAGTAACCGGAATACTTCAAAGCTGTAGTTTCGTACGACGGCCGATCTAACGAACAGACTGAAAGTAATGGTCCAGTTCAGCATTATAGGTACATGGTAAAACCTCTAAAAACCTAGAAAGAAAATCTTTTTTAAAAAGCTGACACTTTTCCAAAGGTAACAGGTCTTATTGATTGAAATCATTACAACATTTTCCTGAAAAAAGATTTTCAATAGGTTTTTTGGCTTTAACTGAACTTATGAATCTTAACCATAAGTACCAAACTAATTAATTCCAATATAGTATATTTTCACAACAGACATTTCTTTGTATACCAATGTTTTGGTTAGAAAAAATGAACTGCATGATGCTAGTGAGAGACAATCCATTAGTCTCAAAAACAAACTACAAATAACAAAGCAGATAATATTGATGATAACAAGCATTGCATAAAATATTTTCATCAATGAAGTCAGTTCTCAACCCTTTGAACACTGACCCCCCTCACCATTACAACTCCCTCACACCGACACCCAGGAGCTATATAACGTGCGCTGTGTTTGATCAATATCCAGGAGTCAGATGATGGACAGAGGGCTAACATAGGCAGACAAACAGCAAATATAACATGCTCTGTGTCTGATATATGTCCCAGGGTCAGTGGGTCACAATTCCTGGGGCGTCGGAACGTATCAATGTTTGTAAACAAAACGCACATGTCAGCGGCTGCTTAAGCGATCACCCATGTTTACGGATCTTCGAATGACTTTTGAAAGATTTTACAGTACAACTGATAACAAAGTGGTCAGATGATCTACTCAATCTATCATATCATTCAAAATATATTTTACAGTTTATAAAGTAAGCATCCTAAAGATTGCAAGAAAAGACTTTGTTTTTAGTTTTTAAATATGTCTGTATTAGCACTATCAAAAGTATTAACACTATCAAAAGTTTTCCGGAATAGGAGAGATAACATTCTAAAATTGAAAATATTAGAAACCGTGAACCAAAACTGCCACCAAAACTGTCAACATAGGTTTCTTCAGTTTTTCAGCTGGTCCAGTTGGCTGGCTATGTATGTATCGCATGTACAGGCCGCACCAGTGGAGCTAGAGGGCTCAAAATTTTAAACATTTACTCCTTATTATGTCCAGAAAAAAACAGTGTTTTTGTTTTTTAGTGGAGGGTTCAATTCGCAATGTAAGTTTATGCTAAATTGATCCCTTGGTTTGTGTCCAGCAGCATTCACACTTTTTTTTTTAAATACGGATTTTTTTTAAATACGGATTTTTTTTTAATGATCACTGCCCTACAAAAGGCAAGAGAAGTAACTTATACATTGATCACCCCTTTTAGCAATTTTTTCATTTTTTTTTTCATCCCAACATGGCATGCTGCCAAAAGACATTGGTCACATGATGGTTTCTATTGAGTGACTAACCAGACCTGTATATATTATAATAATTTCCTGTTTGAAAAGCTTCAAATTGAACTCATTCTAGAAGTAAAGGGATACTCCTCACTTTATATTTATGTTGTTTTTGCATAATTATATAAAATAAGGTGACACGTATACTGTCAATGTCGGTCTTTGATTTAAAAGGAACTGAATCATTATTATCTACCTTTCTTTCCACTGGGTGGTTAGGTGGTGGGAATCATCTAGCTATACACAGAACTTTGCCCTGGTCATTTTAAAATAACAATTTGATTTCGGTAAAATAAACAATGAAAATAACAGAGTAACACAGATATTTCGGATAGCTAGCTTGCATCTGTTAGAAGGAAAATCCTGTCAAACCTACGACCTTGGAGTCTTGCTGCAATCTGCGCCACCTTGGTGGACCATAGCACACAAACCCTTGGTTTAAAGGGTGGGGGTCAGTTGTGCGCACATTCACTTCACCTTAAAACTCCATTGTGCAGACTTCAGGCTATTCACGTTCAGGTCCGCCATCTTAGGACATTCATTCATTCATATATACTGATAACTTATATTTTTAGAAACTTGTGCAATTGGTGCTGAAATAAAAAGGTTTGGGCTATTTTTAGCACAAAATCAGGAATGATATTGAATTTTTTTATATACTCCAATGATAACTGATTAAGAAATTCAAGTAAAGATCTACTCAAAAAAGTAGATAATTACAAAGCAATACACTAGTAAAAAAAATCTTCATGTAATTCAAAGTTTTACTAATAAGATTTTATCAGTGAAATGAAATTACTCCTGAATTTAACCTTGAGACAATCTGATTCTGCCAAGTGAAAACTGATTCTGTCATTAAAATTCCATGGTACATTTTACAGGTAAACATGAAAAATATAATTTGTAGATTGAAAAATTTTCCATTCATTTATTATACAAATAATGGTATAAATATTTCTTACAATAAAATATTTCTTATACAAGTTTCTAACTTTTTTTCTCGTAACGTATCGCTTTTCCATCAAAAGTTTCAGAAGTACATAAATAGCTGAAAGCGGCATGGGCCCTCCGCTGAACGATTGCTAAATCTTTAATATATTTTCGATCCAGTAATTTCTTTTTAATTCTTAACCTTTTTGTAAGTTTAAAGATCTCGTTGAATATGTATGTTGGTGAATTGTATCTTGATGAATTTTACATCTCGATAAATATCGGTGAATTGTTGTCGGTGAATCTGCCAGCTCCCACATTTTAACCCTTGTCAAGGAAATGAGTCACCAGCAAGAGTTATATACAAGTTATTTCCCTTCCTATTGATGCTTATCCAATGTTCCAGAAATATTGAGTAATCATAATTGGTTATAGTTATCAAAAATTATTTTCCTTTTACTTAACATGTAGAATTTACCATGGAACAATTTAAGAGACACAGTTGTGAACCTTTCAAAATATTCTTCACAGGAAATAAAGGTATATCATTTAACAGAGGTGAAAATTTCTCTCTCACCAGTCATATTAGCTGGCTGAATCTGTACTGTAGACACTACAGTACTGATTCTCTACAGTGTAGAGTAACTATTTCACTGTTAGTAGGGCTGTAGGTACCATAAATGACTAATACTTGCATGTGATATCCAAACATCGCTACATTCATGTATTTATAAAATCTGTGATACATATAAACTATTATCATAAACTATTCGAACATTATGTAAATCTTCTAAACACAGTAAAAAATTCATATTATAATTTACTGGTCTGAGCAAAGTGAAACTGGCCATTGACGAAAGATGTCTGTACAATTTTTCAAGTCTTTGCAATACGGGAGAAAAGTGAAAAAATCTCTTCAATACGGGAGACTTGAGAAAAAATCTCAGAGTAAGAGAGAGATTGATCTAACCTCCTCTCTCCTTGCCATACTAAATTTCAATAATCAGCAACAGCTGCTGCCGATTGAAACAAAATGTGATCTCAAGCTAAAAAAAGTGTATATCTTTTGATCGTCGTCTTTGGATCTCATTTTTTCGACTCATGTGTTGCAAAGCTAACCATAGACCCAAGCTCTGCAGTGCTTTGCTCGGAATAATAACCAAACTTCACACCCAGCTGATGTACAACTTAACTGATCTTGTCACAGTATAATGACTGGTTCCAGGCTACACCTCCTCATTGTACAAAGAGAGGTAGAGTCAAGGCATTCAATCCCTGTAGCGTGCTGAAAAGTAAGGCCATGGGAACTGGACAATTTTTGTCCCTAAGCACATGTATGCATGAGGGGCCCCACATTAAATTTAATCTTGTGTCATATTTTGTCTATGTGGGGGGGGGAGTCTCGATACATTGAAAGAAATATTAAATTTAAGAGATTCACTTGAAATTTAGGAATGTAATTTTCCTAGCTGAATATTGAAGTTTATATTAAGAAAAACACTGTGTACACTTTATCTCAAATTGCATCACTTGCAAAACAGAAAATTCTCTAATCAGAATACAGTTCATACAATTATTTAATCAAATGTTTCACAACCGTACATTACATAACTTCTTTAAAGCAAAGTTTTATTTTTTGATGCCAAATAATCATGTGTTTTCAATAACATTGTAACAGAAATAGCAACCCTTCATTATACTCCACTTCACTAATCACCTATCCTCCAACCCATTTAGCTCAGCAAAGCTTTATTTTCATTAAAAATTTCAAAGCCATTGCTAATAACTTCAGGGCGATCCAATCATTCCACAATTCTATCTCTATAGATCCAAAACATGGTGTTATTGTGCTCTCTATTCCAGTTTTCCTGTGGCTGAGTAGCAGGACTAGAAATCATAAAAGATATTCAAGCTGGCTTGAATGATTAAACACAGAGGAAAAACGGACATCATTTGACCAGTGAACAAGAACGATCTGATTGATCATGAACATAGGTCTAGATTTAATTAATGTGAAGGTTTAAAATGTCCTAGACTTCACCAATAATAGGAACAGAAATTGCATGCAACAAATCCATGGGACAAAGAAAAGAAAAACATTTTCTATGAAGTGATCATGCCTATCCTGTGGATATCAAATCACAGAAATGACCTTTAAACAAGAATAAATGGAAGCTAGAAACCAAGTGCACTCTACTGTGTCATTGGTAGTCATAAATCTAACAGGTGATCCTAGCTAATTATGAATTAGATTACCAATATCCAAGACACTGATAAAGATCTAGATTAAAGACTTGGAATCTGATGCAGTCTGTAAGAAACAATATACAGTTTCAGTTGTGTTTGAGTATCATACTTATCTGTACAGTATATAATAAATATAGCAACAGTTACATTGCAACCTACTTTTTTCTTCTTGTATTGAATAAATGAGCAGAAGATACAAAATCAGTTTAAAATCATGAAGTATAGGAAAAGACTAATCATATAAATTATATTGTTACTTCAGCAAACTATCTTGCATGTAGGCTATGTAGGAACACAGTAACTCACAGAATTGAAATTATAAAGAAAGAGAATCAGAAATTTATGAATTAGAGAAAAAATTAAATCGGAAAATCAGATCAGGATTTTTTTAAAAAGATCTGAAGAAAAAAATACTCAGGATGTGGCATAGTTATAAGAACTCTTGCAGCAGTGGCTGCGCCAGCATTTTGTACCCGCCTGGGCAAGGTTCGGACAGAAAACTATGAGGACAGGCAAAATCTTTATATAAGTAATAATATTATAGTAATAACATTAAGATTAAATTTTGCAAGCCCAGACAATGCCTGGGCTTGCATGGCCTAGCGCCACCACTGTCTTGCAGGAGGTGTGGATAGCCTAATGGTTAGCTGCATGGAGAATGGAATCAGTGAACCGAGTTCAGCTGAGACAGTTTGCGTTCACTTCACACTAATGCCCTTGGGAAAAGCATGGATCCGTCTCTCCTTCCTCCCAGCTACATGTAAAGAGCAGGGCAGACTGGGCTCTCTAGCTGATGCCAAACATCTCCATATGCTTTGCCCAGGCTTGCCCCCTGGAGATGTCACTTCAGTATTGTTTCATTGTCTATCAAGACAGAAGGAGGCCACCTTATAAAGGCCCTTGTACAACATTAGGAACCATACAAAAATCTGATACTGATGTTTGACTTGAGAAGAACAAGTTATAATTCAAACACTATTTGGATAATAAGACAGAAACTAGCATTCCAAGGTCAATTATGTATCACCGCCACCCATATATGCGGTGTTGAGCAGTGATCAATTTTCAAAAAACGGGCATAAACTAGTGACCAATTTAGCATAAGCTTACATTGAAAATTGAAACCCCCACAAAACTCTATTTTAGAAGGAAATTTTCAAAAAGCAAACAAAAACATTTTCCCTACTCATTGAGGGGAGTGTGTGTGCAAAATTTCAAGTTTCTACTATGAACAGTTAGTGCTGCGCGACGTCCAGATACATAGAAAGATAGATACATATAAATGTGTGAACACATGAATAACCTCAACCTTTGGTAGCAGTGATTAATAGATGCAGTTCGTTGAGAAACACAAAGTTACTTAGTAGAATTAATGACAGTAATGGCAGTAAAGTGAAACAGATACTGATATAGCTTAAAAAGGTACAAAAAATCATTACACTTTCTATATGAACACTATTAATAGACTATTTCAAAGTAGCATTGAATTAAAACACAAAATGTGATTAAGTCAGACACTCAAAATGAATATTCTTAGCATGAGCAGGCTTCCAAAACATGTATGAACTGGAGGAGTTACTGTGGGAATCATCTTTTATGGTGCAAAATAGAGAAAAGAAAGAAAGATTAAATGTAATAAATACTTTTGAAAAAGTGACAAATTCAAATCAGATTGACTTCATTTATCCACTCATAGTTAAATATGTTAAATGTTTCCAATATAGAAATTTACAACTTAGAAACTAGATTTAAGGATGAAGGCTTGTTTCAGCCTATGAATTTTCAATGTTACTTGAATCTATAATGAACACAACTGATATTCCTAGCATATTCATTTAATAAGACATTGAAGGATAGGCAAAGATCTTTGTCTCTCTCTCTCTTTATGTGCCATGTCCTTTCAGGACGTGGGCGGTCGTGGCTCTCCAGTTTCCTTTCTTTTGTCGCTTTCAGCAATTCCTGCTCCTTTACGCTTTCTGGTACTTGTCTAATCTATGCAATGCCATGATCGTCCTTGGGAATGATACAGGAATGGTTTCCTGTTGCCTTCTCCATGGTGTTTTTATCGAGAAACCATCCCTAGTTAGCTGGCCATTGACTCTTGGAGTTCATCTGCCCTTTGATAGGTCTTATTTTTATTCCTACTCGGTTGCTAACAACCCTCCTCATCCATACCAAAGTGGGACAGGGAAGTTTAGTTGCCGACCATGGAACAAGTAGTACTGGTTTACCAGTAACAAGCGACCCTTGACTCTGAAATTTCGACGATTACGTCCGTTAAAAACGGTTGCTTCCTTAGAGCTTCGAAATGATATTGGTTATCCTTGGTTATCAGAATTCAAATATAATATCTCTGTCACAAGAAGTAAAAATGGAAAAGTAGATAAATTAAATCTATAGACTTTTTCTTAACTTTTTTTTTGTGGAAGTACCAAAATGACTTCGCTGTATTTTAAGTTTTTGTATTTCTATCAATTGTGGCTCCTTGAGTTAAAAGAAAGTTATGATTGACATGATATTGTTTGAAAATTTTCAAAAAGTTGAAAAGCTAATGGTAATGACATAGAAAAGGTAAGAACAGCTTGCACTAACGAAAAATGGGATCAAGTTTAGATCAGGCACCCTAAAAATTGGAAAATCGAAAAGGGACACATTTTGCCTCAACAACGGATATGTTCAAAGTTACAAATATAAAAATAAAAGTATTTTTTGTGCTTTCAATCCAACCTACTTTTTCTATTTTTCTTTACGCTAAGATGACTGTTACTGAATGAATGTAAACTCTAATAATGGCTATAAAAGCCAAAATCTTTTTACGAAGAATAGTTGGGTTGAAAGCACAAAAAATACTTTCTTCTGGAAAAATAAAAAGTATCTTAGTCACTTCAAAAATATGTTAACTTTAAAAAAAAAAAAACCTATTTTTTATCAAATGCAAGTAATTTCAAACCTTTCCGGTGTCGAGACAACGTGTCCCTTTTTTAGGGTGCCTGATGTAAACTTGATCCGAAAAATGCTGGTAAAGAAAGTGTCATCTCAAATCAGGAAAGTTTTTGAAAAGTAGCAAAGACATCTTAAAGACATAAGTTTTTAATAAACGAGTATCCCTCTCCCTTATTTTTTTTTAAAGACATAAGTTTTTAATAAACGAGTATCCCTCTCCCTTATTTTTTTTTTTTTTGGGGGGGGGGGGCTAGTCTCTGAATTATTAATGAAGATAGCAAACAGGACTTGGACAGATCCTTAGCATTCAATGCAGACTGATTGATATATTTTAATGATTATAAAATCTTTAACACCCAGGACAGCATAAGCACCTAATTTTATAATATAAAAGCCATTGTCACTTTTTTGTTTGTTCGTTGGTTAGTTTCATCACACTAAAGCAAACAGAAACAGAGGAAAGGAGCAAAGCAAGGTTCTACTGTGTGTTCATGTCTACATCACTACTTCTATTACTGCTACTGATGATCATGATAATGTCTCAGTAGTTGTAGCATGGACAACAATTTCATTAAATATAGGCATCTTTGATTTTTCAAAAATAAAACTGGTCCTTTTCTCATTAAAAAAGATATTTGTTTTATACCCAATTCTATTGCCTTATTGTTTTAAAATTATTAAAAAAGAGTAGTACAGAATCAACAGAAAAATAAATTTTGTTTGAGGTATGTGTTTTTT
>VCCN01000808.1:1322297-1333472 GCA_006491835.1 Architeuthis dux | reverse complement strand
TATCCATATCTATATCTATACACACACCTTCTATAATGGTCATCTACTCATAGAAACAGCCTAACATTTTTTATCTCAAAATGAAATATTTATTTTTGGAAAAATATCTAAAAAAAAGAAAAGAAAAAAGGAATTCATCTAATTGTATGCAGATTTTATGATATTTGAAAACTGTGTTACCATAAATGTGATGACATTTCTATCTGGAATTAATGGAAATTTGAGACCAAAATGAATTAATATTCATTTATTATTGATAATAATGGCAATCAATCCTGCACAGGATTAAAAAGACTTCATTAACCTTTAAGTAGAACATTAAAACTGACATTTTATATCTCATTTAGCAGACTGATCATACTTAACACAGTAAAATTCTTTACGAGATAACTTGAATTTACAGAGAATTAAAGCATAATACTCATGTATCATTCTCTTGAACTTAATCCCAAAATAATAGAATCATAAATGGAAAACATAAAACAGTAAGTTTTTCACTTTTCTTTGAAATAATTCTGTTTGATACATTATTTTTAATTTTATGACTAATTTTTACCTTCATCTTCATGTATTAGTTATTGCAGCTAATTAATTAAGATGAAGGTAAAAAGTAGTCATAAAATTAAAAAATAATTCTGTCTGAGTTTGATTATTTTTGTTTGATTGAGATGAATTGTTGTTGATATTCAATTAAATTTTTTAATAATCCTTATCTTTGTTGTTTTTTCACAATATATATTGCCAGATTATTCTCTGGCCTTCTTCAGGTGGGAATTTTATCTAGCCTGTTGTTGTCCTGTTAATGAACAAACGTTTCACTTGTCTGTAGTAGGTCATATAATGAACCTGCCTAAATTATCTTTGCTGAAACAATTAAAACAACAACAAGGATAATGAGGATAGATGTAAAAATTCACTAAATATGGTTTTGATTATGTTTTATTTTATCTTTTGAATACATGAAACAACAAAAAAAAACAATGTTAATAAAATAGAATTTGTGTAGGACAGAAATACCAAATGTAATCCAAGATTATAACTTATACTTTTAAACCATTTTTTAAAAATCTCACGTATTTCAACAGAAAGTTAGCTACTTTTATTTAACAGCATTTTTTTTTATTTTTCTTAGCACTTAGATCTCTCATCTAAATTATAAAATACTCTTGCCACAAATAGAGAAACCCTCACATTAAAAAAGAAAAAAAAGGAAATACAATTTAAAAATATATAATATAATACAAAGTTATTTGGAGTAATGGTTTCCAACAGTGACCCAAAAGCACTTCAAAATAGACTAAAATTTTTGATATTTGTATACAGGTAAAACATAAAAACTTACACTAATATACAACATATATATAGGTATATATGATGATTTCTTCAACAATGGGGAAATGTCAGAAATGTGCCTCACTTAATACATGGCTCTGTTTCAGCAAAGATAATTTAATGGTATACTTGTGATTTTAATTAACATTTTATTTTTTTTCCTTTCTTCAATCCCAAAGATAAATGATATGAATGTAATAAGCCTGCTGCTGAAGTTGTTGAAAAGGGGAGATACAAAGAAGATAACTACCAACAAAAACATGATTAAAGTAGTTTTTTTTCTTTTTTTCTGGAACCGATTCAATGCCAAAATCTGCAATAAAATGGTGACAAAATAAATGCTCTTGTTTCTACTCTTTTAAATGATGTTCTAGCTAACAAATGACCACAAAGTTGTCTATAGAGATAACTGGATTTTTCATTCTTTGAAATGAGTACATGGAAAAGGATAGAGAAACGAACGAGGTAAAAAGACTAGAGATAAAAACAAAATATTCAGTAAGAGGAAATATATTGGAACTGGTGACAATTCCAAATGCTGCAAGTGGCTGTTGATGCCTTATGGCAGCAGCAACCACCATACAATCAATATTTGGCAACATCTTCGGTGCTGTATCTACCTACCTCCATACACAACAATGCTTACACCAGCATCTCTGCTAGCAGAGAATCTGATGCTTGCTCGCCAGCTTGATACAGTTACTACTATCAACACCAATGACAAGCTCACTAAAGAATCATAGATCATATGTACATACATGCACAAACAATTGCATGTGTGCATGTGCATGCATACTTCACCTATTGATTTATGACAAAGTGATAAGAAGATAAGAAGTGGGCTACCTGTCAGATAAGTTGTCATTAACACGGAGGTAAGGAGGATATATGAAATTCACAGCAATCAACTTCTGTCACCTTCCTACAAGTACTCTTCTCTCTAGTGTCATAGCAGGCAATGCTCAAGTATAGTATGAAAGACGGATGACAGTGTTTTTCACTGACCTATATTGGAACATAACCATGAAAACTTAAATCATTTAAGTGAAGGAAAGCGCACAAAAGTGTTTGAATGGCTAAAATGTAAAAAAAAAAAAAAATGAGAGCAATCAAAAAATAAAAAATATTTATCACATAAGTGCATCTAACATTTTCCATTTTATCTAAACACTTATCACTACAAAAATGAGGCATGTGACCATAGTTCCCTCCAAGTTGTGCACGTTTTGTAACCAGCGCACAAAGGAAATTAATGTGTGCACAAAAGATTTCAAATTCTGTAGATAGCTTACTGAGGTTTTTATTGAAAAAATATTGATTTACTACGGTATGTCAAATTCAAAAGTATGCACATAATTTGTCACAGGCAAAGAATTTGCACAAAATAAGGTTTTTGCGGCCACTGACTACTAAATATTGGAGGGAACATTGGATGTGACCTGTACAGTTTGTTTCAGCTCATTCAAAAAAAAAAAAAATTGCATACAATTGACAAAATGGAAAAATAAATTGACTGCTTTTTCCAAATAAGTCAAATGTTAACCAAATAAGCAATATTACGATATATCCAAAACATTTCAATTCCCCAAAGAGTAGAAGTCAAAAATTAATTTAGGTTTAATGAATCAAATTATTATTATTTTATTATTAGCT
The DNA here is from genome assembly GCA_006491835.1 of Architeuthis dux. NCBI lineage: Eukaryota > Metazoa > Mollusca > Cephalopoda > Oegopsida > Architeuthidae > Architeuthis > Architeuthis dux. The sequence continues at coordinate 1,330,487 of VCCN01000808.1, read as the reverse complement.
TTACTTCATCTTATTATTTAAAAAAAATAACTTAAGAATATCACATAGATATTTAGGTTGTTACATATGAAATGTTTTTTGAATAGTAAGATGAAGGACAATATAAACAACACAAAATGGTAAATTTTTAATCAAAATATGACCTATTTGAAGCAATGACCTTTTTCCAACAATCCTCTAATATAATATGCTATCTCTAAAATTATTTTGGTTTAGTGGGCACAAATTCAGTAAAAGCACAAATTATGGCTTTATATCCCAATTTTCACACAGTCAGCTTAGTGGTGTGTGGAACTGTCATGGAGCATTTCATTCAATTAATGTGGGACCCATTCTTCCAACTTTTTAACCTTGAGAAGACATGATATGGTCGCTGTTGAAGTCCTAAAGTCTCCAGAAAATGCTTGAACCATTGTTCATGGGTTGTCAGCCACTGCTGTTGATAATTCTTCATCATTAAGAACAGATTTGGGCCGCCCTCAAGGTTTATTATTGGTATACATATTTACAGAACTAAACCTATTGAATCAATCGCTGAACAGTTTGCACTGTAGTAGTGTTCACTCCAAATGCTTTGTTGATATTATCAGCAGCTTGAGCAGCATTAAGTCCTAATTTGAATTTGTACTTGAAAATTACTTCTTGAGTAGATACCATTGCTGTTAAAGGCTCAAAAACCTCCAATAATAATGAATTATTTACATTGAATCTGCAAAAAAATGCAATTACATTTGTAAATCTTTCACTTTTAGCATTATTCACTATGATGTAAAATAAAATTTAAAAAAAAAAAAAAAATCAACATTTCATGTGTAACAATTTAATATTCTCTCACTTTCCGTTAGGTAGATTTCACCAATTCAATTGTTATTCTAGTGCCTAAAGGTTATTCACTCAGTTCTGGATAATGTGAAAGAAGGTGCATGACACAGTAGTGAATTATTTTTATACTTTCAATATAATATCTATATTTCTTTACTCAGAGTAGAATGGTTCTACAAGTATTAGGTTGTAACAAAAGTTTTGTCTGTTTTTTTATACCAATAGTGCTTGAACAGGATAACTGAAATGCCATCCTCATCCAGCTGTTACAGTCAGGGAACATAGCAAACAATTCAAGGTTAGCCACATGACTGTTCATTCATTTGAAGAAGCTAGGAAAAGTGACGAAGGTTGAAAAATGGGTCCCACATAGCAAATTGCCAGTGACCCACTGTTTGTTGTGAGTCACTGCATTCTCAGCAGCACCAGGCCTCTTTTTTAGACAGAGTTGTTACTAGGGATGATAAATGGATCCTTTTTCACAATGTTAAACGCTGTTAATGGCTCAGTCATAATGATAGACCTGTGCCCCAACCAAGAGGCGACCTTCATCCGAAGAAGAGCTTGTTGTGATTTTGGTGAGATATCAATGAATCATCCATTACAAACTTTTAAACCAAAACCAAACAGTCACAGCTGAAGTTTACTGCCAACAACTTCAGCATTTGTAAACAGATTTGGATAGCAAACGCCCATCTTTAGGGAACTGAAAAGGGGTCATTCTTCATCACAATAATGCTCATCTTCATACTGCTTGAGTTGCTCCAACTAACTATCATTTGTTTAGGAGTTCAAAACTATTTTGATGAACAAAGACTCACTTCAAGAGTAGAGGTTGAAAATCAGTTAGTCTCTTATTTCAGGTCAAAATCGACAGAACTTTACAAATCTGGTATCAAAAAAATTGTTGATAGATGAAATAAGGTTATTGAAAGTAAAGCAGAGTATCTAATTATTAAGTGTATCTTTAATCACCACTATATTTGCATTTCCAAATCAATTGAAACATTGGACAGAACTTTCGTTACAACCTATTCAAAAACAAAAAAAAAATAGCGTGTTTCAGATTTTTTATGATAAAATTGTCATAACTGGGAAAACCGACATATCTGCAATTCAAGATATATTTTAAACTGATGTGCAATGAAAGCAAAATCTGTTCTCCTAATTTGCAAAGTGTGGTTAATATTTCTAAGTGAAATATGGCATTACTCAAAGAGTGCTAAAAGGAATGAGATGGCAAGAACATGTTAGTTTGTGCTGACAATTCACAGTTGATTGCTGTATCAATCAATTTATCCCACAAGCTAAACAGCGTACTAAGACAATACCCTATGTAAAGCACAGTGTGTTATCACCATAATGCTCACTTGTAAGTAAACTGTAATGTTTACAATTATTTACTTTTGATTAATATTTTATACTTCTGTACATACTTTCAAGGAGATACGGAGTGGCGTAAACGTTACTGGCATGGAAAACAGAATCGGTGGACCAAGTTTCATCCGAGGCTGTTTATGGTCACTTTGCACTAATACCCTTTGGAAAGGCATGAACACACTTCTTCCCCCAATTGGGGTAAATAGCCGGACAGTTGGAGCCCATTAGCCCTGTAAGGCAGTCCATCTAAGAGAAGGTTACTGTGACAGAAAAAACCTACAGCTTTGCAGTTACCATAGCTGGTCCCAACCCTGTGTCAAGGAAAAGGATTAGGTGTGGGGCTAACAACACCACCCAATAAAAAATAAAAATCTACTTGCTACTGAAAGTGCCACAGAGCAATTGCAGCTGTATTCTCCACAAGGGGTCTACAGGAATAAACTGGAAACATACATACTTACAAAAGTAAAAGAAAGTAAATATATTTTCTATAGTTTTGAGAAGGGTCATTAATGGTTCTTCAACGGTTGAACTCCTTGTTATTTGTGTTGTAAATACAAAATGTCGACTAAATGCATTAGCCAGACAAGTCAGAGTTAACGGTCCTAATAAACAACTAATTGCCACTCTCTCTATTTCAATTTTTTTCTGCAGGGCCTTTATACTTTTAAGATTTTTTAAAAAGTGTTTTCACAGAGTAATTGACTTCCGAACCATGGAATTTTTATGAAATCAAGAAAAGGAGAAATATCTATTTTTGTCAATTCTTACTTTTTTTAGAATGCTTGCATGCATGCATGAAGCTACACCAAGAAATATACTCTACACCATTGAACTTCTACAGCACTTCCCATGAATTATTGAAGACAATGCCAAGTATATTTTTAGTTTTATATTCTTTTCTCTAATACATAATTTTATTTTAGTTGATTATTTACATAAGAACAATCAGTAAGTCAGATAATTCTGTTAGGATTATAACAAGTACATCAATAACTGTTTATATTTTAAAGATAAAAAAAACCCAGGTCTGATTAGAAACTGTCATGTGATCAATTAAAAAATTTGAAAAAGGGGTGATCAATGAATAAATCACTTGTCTCACATTCTGTTGGGCGGTGATCACTAAAAAATGTCTGAATTAAAAAAAAAACAAGCGTGAATGCTGCTGGACACAAACTGTCATATGACCAAAGGACCAATTTAGAAGAAATTACACTGCAAAATGACACCCCCCCCCCATACAACCTATTTAGGGAGGAATTTTCAAAGTAAAAAGAAAACTGTTTTTTTTTAGACATAATAATAAGTAAATGTTTAAATTTCCGGCCCTCTAGCTCCATTGGTGGGTCTGTACACGTTATACATACATAGCCAGCCAGACCAACTTAAAAACTGAAGAAAGTTTTGGTTGACGGTTTCTAACATAGTTTTCATCATGACAGCCTAAGACAATTAAAAATAACTACTTAAGTTTTTTAAAAAGTATATGTGACTTTTGAATTTTTGAAAAAATTTCTTGATTACTTTTATTGTATTGGTTTTGTCACATAAATATAACAAAGTTCAGAGGTCAGTATCTCCGGAACCCTTTGAGCTAGAGATATGAGATAGGTGCCATTCAATGTCTCAAAGATCTATAATTGTGCCCAAATTTGAACAAAATCCATGATGGTCATGGTTTAACCCCTTGTTGATTTGACATGTGTTACATTTGTTCAAATGCTTTTCTAACAGAACTTCTGGTAAAAATGTTTTTGTGGTGTACTTCCAAAATGTGAATAGTCTAAGGAAAAATGTTTTATTTCCCATGAAATTAATATCGCATTCCTGGTAATTTTTTAAATGATTACCTAATTTAACAAACTATGAATTATCAAAACATCTCTCAGGTTAAAAAAAAACTAGAATACATTCTTCTCCGATAAAAACAAACAAAGGAACAAACACACACACAAAAAAGATTATGAGCAAGTAAAAGGTGGGTGAATTGCAAGCCAAAAATGAAAGGTCGAACATAAAATGAAAGTTCTTTTGGAGAGTTTTTATCTGAAGTTAAAGTTTCTGGAATCTTTACCTTAAATCTTGTGACAGAGGTTCTAAAAGCCTGATATTCTTTTGTGGTTTAATTTCTATTGAATTTTACTTTCAAGGCCTATCTATGAAATAAATATTAGCAGCAATAGAATTAAATATTTAATATAATTTGTTAACTTAAAACCAATTTTTCAAGGAATATCTGCACCCATTCGCAGGGAAGGTTACTCAATTTTACATACAGGTTAAATATGCCTATATGTAGTAAGTAGGAAAGAAAATTAATTCAATCATAGTTAGAAAAATTAAATTCTATTTAAACATAACTTTCTTTACTTGGTTGTTGCATTTTAAGGTGCACTTCTTTGATCACATAAACTATAACAATTATTCCTCTTTGAAATATATAGAAAGACTCTTGCATAAATGTGAGTGGCAAACAATAGCAATCCTAGTAAAAAGTCCCTCAAACACACTAGAAATTCCACTCTTTTTACAAATGTTCTCTGAGCCTACAATTACTTTCTACGTCAAGATAGGCCTCTCTTCTAAACCTCTTGATTCATCAGCTTCCACTTCTTATAAATTACAATTGAGATGCGATACTCAACTCTAGGTGCCTGTCCAAATATGTTGGGGGCCAGGTATTACCACCACTACTGAACTGGCTCGAAGTTAATACTCCATGCTAAACAAATTCACTAAAATAAATTCCTTCATTTCAGACTGCATGACATTCCACCAAAACTGTAACCAAATTAATAGTGATAGGAAGTAAAAATCAGAAACAGATGGTGATCTTTCTGACACACAGGGAGAGACTTAACACGTAATCAACCAATTTAAGTGCAACGTAAATCTCATTCACTTTTTTGTCTCACTGTCTTTCACTGACTACAAATCAAATGAAATTTTAACTTTTTTTCTTTTTTTTTTTTCAAAAAGGTTACATACATTCTCTAAATGCTAAGCATTTGTCATTTAACATCGAATGGAGCCAAAATGCAAAGAAAATTAGAGATAAATGTGATGATATAATAACACAGCTAACCAGTAATATAGTTTGCTACATAGTATAAAAACAGTTTATTATATGATTTGAATGCTTTGTAACATTACTTTACAAAAGAATTCTGCACATACCTATGTTTTCACGTACATGGAATTTGTAAAAATAGTCAAAAGATCCCACCAAAATAGATTCTCAGAGTTTTTTATTTTTGGAAAATCCTTCAGTAGCAGTTTCAAAGATAAATCAAACTTGAGTAAGAATTATCCTCATTAAATAATTTACAATTTTAAATATTTTTGTGAGTAATATTTAAAAAATACATTAGTTTTCAAAAACATTATGGAAATAATGTCTACAGGTTATTTTCCATGCACATATAAGCATAATCTTCAACTACAATGGGTGAAGATACTTTTTATTCATTAGATTTTTACAGAATTTGGCTCAATAATTAAAGGTTCAAATTTTGAAGTATGAAAAATAGAAATCTGTACCCGAGGATCTATAAAAATAATTTTTTGTTCAATTTCGATGGAATTTGATGCAGGAATAATTTAAATTCTGTCAGGATTTTCAGTAGATTTAGTAAATAGAATTAGTTCCAATTTTATCAGATATTTGTGACTAAATATTGAAGTTTATATTTGTAAATTCTAGGCTTCTATATTTGATACAATTGGTCATAAGTATCTATTTATTTTTTAATGATGTATATATTCATGATATTTTTTAAAAGTTAATCTTTTCATTTTACAAATAAAAATGGCTGAAGTAGAATAAGAAAAATGTAGACAGGTCTGGTTAGTCACTCCATATGTGACCAATGTCTTTTGGCTGAAGTCGTGTTGGGGATGATCAATTAAAAAATTGGGAAACGGGGTGATCAGCGAATAAGTTACTTCTCTTGCTTTTTGTTGCATCGCTAAAAAAAAAGCCTGAATTATCAAAAAACAAGAGTGAATGCTGCTGGATACAAACTAAGGAACCAATTTTAGCATAAAATTACATTATAAATTGACACCCCCCAAAAAACCAACAAAAAAACGTTTTTTCTAGACGCAATGAGTAAATGTTTAGATTTGCAGCCCCCTTGCTCCATTGGTGCTGCCTGTGCATGTGACACATACAAAGATAGATTGATAGCCAGCCAGAATCACTTAAATACTGAAGAAACCTATTTTGACAATTTTGGTAATTGGTTTCACACAATTTAGTTTGAAGTAGCAAGCAATTACCAAACAGCAACATTTATCAATATTTTTTAAGTCTTAAATTTGCTTTTATTCCCACCGTGTTATTACCCAGAATTCAAAAGTAAGAAAGCATTACAGTTGTTGAAACTATAATACAGCAGAAAGATAAGCAGGAGTTGTTGTTTCAGAGTCTCAGATAAAAATCAGCTACTTTTGTTACAATTTAAATCATTTCTGGCTCCAAATGGCCAAGTTAGTTTCACTGAAAAGTACACTGGCGCCAAGTGACCATGCACATTCACAACATCACGATGCCAACACCTAAACACATTATTCAACCAATCATATCTAAACAGAAGTTATTTTTTAACCATTAGCAAGCCATGAAACAAGGGAAAAAAAGATTATGCTCAGGTTTCTACCTACAGGAACAAAAATATAGTATCTTATTGCAATAAAGTTTAACAAGGCCTCAAAACATAGTGAGTATTCAAGTTTAAAGAAGAATATCTTACAGCAACAACGGTGACCCTTTTATAGCTGAGCTTAGGTATTGCTCTACAAATTGGTGATCCCAAGGAGTCGAGTCATGTACAAATTAAGTGACCTGACTCTGAATGTTTTAATTAGTTATTTCTTCTACTTTCTATATTTTTTCCATTTCTTCTTCTGTTGTATAGCGGGGTGTCCTGGACTTCGATAGATAGGAAACTCAAGACTTGCTTGTAAAAATATCTGGACATATTTTTATTACACAACATACATCTTTGTCGGCCAGAGAGTAAAGAGTGGGAGAGAGAAGATAAGGAGAACTGCCAGGCTGTCCCCCACCAGGGACAGCGGTGTCGTGCCTTTCGGCTCCGCTGATGTCTGTCTGTCTTCTTTGAGTGTCGAGATTTCTGTCCGCTTACCCGGGATGACTTCTGCTTTATAGATCTCCCCAATGCATACGTGGTGTCTCACGGTGTCAATGACCAGTCACCATTTCCTGTTTACAACATTGATGCAATATACCCATCTCCTAAGGTGATCGAGGTCACTTACATTTCTGCCACATGTGGCCGGATACGCAAATCATAACACTTCGTCTTTTTAATCACTGCTACCCACAACAGACCGGTTTAATCACTATTGCTGGGTTTAGGTTATTAATGTGTTCTGACATTTATATGTATCTATGTATCCGCACTTTGCCCAGCCCTAACAGTAGCAACTTGAAATTTTGCACACACACACTCCCCTCAATCCCCTCCAAAATAATGTTTTTAGCAGGGGGTTCAATTTACAATCAACGTTCATGCCAAATTGGTCCCTTAGTTTGTGTCCAGCAGCATTCTCACTTGTTTGTTTTTTTAATTTGGACTATTTAGTGATCACTGCCCCCAACCACTGTTTAATTTTCGAGGTAAAAAGAAGTATATATAAGTGGTGGGGATTCATAATTTCCCTTGGAATGCTAGTTTGTTTTTTGTTCTTCTGCTGCTTTTTTTTGTTTTTCCTTCTTCTTGTATTGGATATTTAGGCAGCCGTGGGCTGAGGTCACAGATTTTACACCCACGGGTGCTGACAGTTAAACAGGATATCGACGACGACAACAAAGTTATACTGGAAACAGACACACCAGGTGTTCAAAAGTCATAAACAGGATATTGACCCTGACTGCAGGCAGGCTGGAAAATTAGCTTGGGCATTCGAACCCGATAAAAGCAGCAGAGAGACGCCCTCAGGAGGCAGAGAGACACCTGG
>VCCN01000808.1:1276336-1289881 GCA_006491835.1 Architeuthis dux | reverse complement strand
TTATCTCTAAAACTTAAGATTCTATATTTTTCTACTAAGCAGATTAGACATTTACCCCTAAAACATATTGGTGGAGCTGTTCTAGTTAGTATTTCCCAACTAATTTTGAGTGTATTGTGTTTGAAACTCACAGTGTGGTTGTATAGCCTACTCTTCTAATTTGATTCTGCCGCCCCTAGATAATATTTGACTGTATAGGGGGCCTCCATTATACCTATTGTTGCCTTATAAACTAAGTTTTTTTTTAGACTCTGCCTATTTACAGGGCACTGTTCAGGGGAATTACAATTACAATTAGGTTGTGTTTTGCTAGCTATATCGTTATCAGTGCTAAGTAATTTTCTGTTCTGAGTGGTAATTATTTCGCCATGTTGCTAGTGCTAGTGCAGCTATAGCTAATTTTTAGGGTGTTACGATTGAAGATCTTATTGAGTGGGTTACTCTTGGGAAAGTGCTTGTCTACTAATCTTAAGAATATTTTCCCAATGTTACAGTTCACTGTTTTGCAGTGAGGGGGGGGGTTAATTTTGTTGAATATCTCTGCGTTGGAGGAATTGCTAGCTATTCTCTTGTTTACGGATCAAGGTATTTGTTTTATTATGTTTGGGGGATGGTTAGACTGGGTGTTAATGTATAGTGGGGTTTGGTTTTCCTTAATGAATGGTTTGTATGTATTATTGTTTAGGTTAAAAGTGAGATCTAAATAATTAACTATTCGTATATTGGATTTTATATCCACTCTAAACCCAACACTTTTTAAAGCCCTAACTATGCGTTTGTGTATTTTACTGGTTTTCGGACCATTAACCATTAACCCATCGGCCCTATATAGCCCCACCTCCCCCCATCACTAAATCTATTGAGTATATGTAAAATATATAGCCCTATTAGGTCTGATACCTGGGCGGAGTTGAACACCCCATAGCCATGTCAAAAGGGGTGATGTGATCCGTTTTTTTTATCCAGTTTTTACCATTACTGTGTAGGATTGATTTTCTACAGTGCAAAATGATGTTTATATCATGTTCCGTCACCTTGGTAATTTCCTTTGCGAAGTTTAGGGCTTCCAGTAGTATCGATTTAGTTATTGATTGGTAAAAATTGATTATGTTGAATTGAATGAAGGTCATGTGTTCGGTATCCATCAGGTTTTGGAACCACCTTTTGACATCCATGGAGCTGTCCCACTGGTTGTACTTCATCTTGTACTTTATGTCCAAATTTATTTTTTCTAATATATTTTTGGAGATTTTTCCTATTTCCATTTTTGTTGGGTTGATTAACCTAGCTTGGAGTTTGTTCTGGAACTCCTGTTTGTGGTCCTTCATTAAGATGTATGCCTCTCTGCTATGTATCGATCCTACCCTGTCATTCATGTTTAGTTCTTGTGTTATGTTATAAGCTTCGTTGTTTATAATTCTTTCTGTGTTTGCTGAATCTGATCCGTAAGTCGATGTTATGTTTTCTGTTAGGAGCTTGTTGTATAATTCTGGGGTAACTTTATATATGTTCCTGGATTTATCAGCTTGTACTATAATATCTTTTGACCTGCATATATCATTTACGTCCCTCCTGAGTTTTTCCTGAAAATTGTCTGTTTTCTCTGAGAATGTGATGTTGTTGATAATATTCATCAGGTCATGTTCGAAGTCGTGCAACAGTTTATTCCTAGAGTTCCGCGTTCTTTCTTCCATTGGATATCTATCGCTCTGCCCATTTTTAGGGATCTTCTCGTCTTTAGACAGGCATTGAGCACTTTTTGGGATACAGTCGCTGAACACAGCTGTATGTTTGGATCCATAGAGTGTAATAGTTGTCCAAAAGTCTTTGATTTTTCTCAGTTTCCAACAGTATTCCTTGTTGACACCATTGGAGTAAAAAAACAAAAGAACTTTACCCCATCACATTCGGATATTACACCTGAAGAAAGCTGAAGAATGGATCGGATGAAATGTTGTGTTAACAAAACAAACAATAAAAAGGAGTTCAATCATCCGACTAATTATGTCATTTTTTTAAAAAATTTAATTGCATTAATCATTCAAAATGTTTAGAAGAACTGCTACATTTTTTTAGCAGGCTGTTCATGACAAATTTCACTCATGCCTTTATCATTCATTACAGCAGCCATTCTCAACAGATGGGCATAGTTGGGGGCCCTGGCACATTGGGAGGAGCTGATAGACTGAGATAATATTAAATGAATTTCTGTCTATCTAAAAGAAAGTTCTGATAGTTCAAGAGTGATGCTTACTAGCTTTTGCGGTCAGTCAAACAAGGAAGGTACTCTTCTAATTAATTATCTGAGATTATAAAAGAAGTGTTCTTAAATGTTATAGGGAGAAAATTATCTTAACTATATATTCATCTCAAAAGTGAAAGTAAAATAAATGTTTCAATTATTAAGCAGTCATATATATACAGCATTAAATATGGAAAAGATTTTTTTTTAAAAACCTAAAAAATGGTATGTATATATGTAAGCACTGTACTATCAGAAAAAAACATACATTAGTAATTTTAATATGAATTAATTACTTTAATATGAATTAATTAACAAAATAATCCTCTCATATTGGGGTTTTCTTTTATTGCTCAGTTAGTGCAAAGGAAATGCTTTCATGGTAAAATAATAAATCAGAAACATACAATATACAACCAAAAATGTTACATATAATGGTTATTTTAATGAAGGCAAATTATTTTTTCTCATAAGAAGGAATACAGATCTGGTTAGTCATTCAGTAGAAACTGTTATGTGACCAAGGTCTTTTGGCAGTATGCCGTGTTGGGAGTAATCAATAAAAAAAAATTGGGAAAAGGTGTGATCAACAAATAAATTACTTCTCTCACCTTTTGTTGGGCGGTGATCACTAAAAAAGTCTAAATTTTCGTGAAGCAAGAACGCTGCCGGACACAAACTAAGGGACCAGTTTAGCATACACTTACATAGTAAATTGAAACCCCCAACAACAACTTATATTGGGGAGGAATTTTCAAAAAACAAAAAAAACATTTTTTTCTAGACACAATAAAGAGTAAGTTTCTAAAGCTCTCATTGGTGCGGCCTGTACGCACAACACATACATACATAGCCAGCCAGACAGCCAGGCAGAATCACTTAAAAACTAAAGAAACCGTTTGACAGTTTTGGTTGCCACATATTCTGCTTATCAAGCAATTTAAATTTCTGTCTATCTGTTTGTGTTGTATCCCTGTTTGACAAGGCACCCTGGAACCTGATAAGAGTTCTTGGCCCAAAAAAGGTTGACAAATGGCTGCATTACAATGATGAACCTTTTGTTCTTGAATAACTATTTAGCATGTTTCCATTCTAAGGATAACCATAAATCCCAGAAGCTCAAAACATCTTGAAAATAAAGATTAACAAAAGCTAGCAGAGCGACAGAACAGCCTGCTACATTGAAATGTTACCAACATTAAGAGATGCATGTTCGCACATTAAATGATATAAATATATATATATAACTTTTCTTGTACATTCTCTACAGGCATGTACAGTTTGGTCAATATCATTTTAGTTATTATCTTATGATTGATAATGGTAATGAATGTAACTTATCCTATATATTATTCTGCTTGTTTGTATGTATAACTGTTATGCTTTCTGATTATAATTCATTTTTTCTCTGGTGACTTCTTACTCTGATGATCCCTTTTTCAAATTTTTTAATTGATCACCCCCAACATGGCATGCTGCCAAAAGACGTTGGTCACATGACGATTTCTAATGAGTGACTAGCCAGACCTGTTTCCTATTTTTGTCAAATTTGGAAAAAAAGCTTTTCCTTATTAGGACTCTTTAACAGAGCATCTTTTGTTTATACTGCAGAAATATTTCTTCCTTGATAATATCACGCCTCCCCCACATGTGTGACTTCTTAGTAGATCATTAAAATAGTTATAGTACTGCTTTATGAGTTCTGTTGAGACAAATCCTGATGTATATCTTACAGCAGACACTTTCGTTACCAATAAATACACCCAAGCTGCAATGATAGTTTTCTATTTCTTTTGTACAAACCAACAAGAGAAATTTCTTTGAAGTTCCTATCCTTTCTTTACTACTTATTTGTAGGCATATTTGCAAAACAAAAGACTACGGTAAAAGTATGATCTCCCTCTTTTGTTAGATTCTTTCTAATATGAACTGTCTCTATTTTCATTGGTTCTCAATTTGTTTAATGTCAACTACCTCTAAAGTAGTAAGAATCTTTTTAATCCTAATTTTTCTCAGTTTATTTTGAAGTCTTTATTAAAGGATTTCTATATCAGCTGTGTTTAAGTCAAATTAACTGTCCAAGTTTTCTTGTCATTCTTTTCCATTAGTCATTGTTTAAGATTTCTTATATACAAATTGTTTATTTCATTAAATTGTATATAGTTTTCTTTCCTTTTCAATACACTTCTATTTTTGCAACTTACATGACAAGGAAGCAATGATAAATGGCCAGAAAGTTTTAGACATTTGTAAAACACAACTTCAAACAGTGACAATTTATAGTTTATTTCATCTAATGTGAATACATAAGTTAGATGACATAGTTTATCTGGTAAGGATATTAGCTCTTTGAGTAATCATGTTTCTTACATGAATATCTAATGTGTAAGCTTATAGACAGTCTTCTCTACAATATATATATTTTCACAGTCTGTCCACAAAGTTTGACGCAATAAATTAATCAATTTTTTATGTGTAGATGTACTTTTTTTCATATAGTAAAATTATATCCATACTTAATTAAAAGTAATGATCAAAGTTTATTCAATAAAAAATTATTATTTGAAATATGTGGAGTTTGTCACCATTGTATATGGAAAAAAACATTTTGTTGAATGTCATGCATAATGTAAGATTTTGCAAATGCAGTTTTAGCATCTACTTTCATCTTTTTTAACCCATAAGAACCTGGACCCATTTCTACTTGAAGGAAAATTATGTGGGGTATAAACGGATCACATAGAATAGATTTCTGAAGATTCTTTTGAAATTGGACTCTTAGTGTCTGAGATCTGTAATGTGACATATATTGCATTTAGGGCAAATTCTTTCATCATTTGAAAATACATCAGCTTAACAGATTTGTTTTGCTTAGTAACACTGATTTGCCTTTTTATATGCATTTCCACAACATATGTCAATTTTATAACTTTGCTGGTTAGATTTAACAACAAATTATTTTTCAGATGTATTTTATAACACAAAAATCTTCAAACTGAATAAAAAATAAATACGACTGCCTCATATTGAAGGTCTTCTCAACAAGCTACTGTAGAATATATTAATTAATAATTTAATCAATTAGACATTATTTTTTATGTTTACATTTATTTAAATTAGTGTTCACAAAATGTGTCAAAAATATTGTATAAGGGACTGTGTAGATCAATTAAATTGTATGTGACACCGGTGTCACAGTGGGTTCTTATGGGTTAAGAAAAATAAAACAAAATTTGGGAAAAAGTTTGAATAAATAATGTATAATTATTGTTATTCTTTAAGTATTTTTCTGAATTTATTTTTGACATATCTATTCAAAACATCCCCCCCAAACACTTCACAGAACACATTACATCTTTAGCACCAGATGATTTAGAATTCTGACTATTCTGGCTTGTTAGACTGACCTGATCTATAGGTGAGTCTATTTATACAGCACAGACAACCAATATAAACAAACGATAATCAACTACCTGAATCATCATAGCACAAGTAGGAATGAATATAGACATGCATGTATGCACAATCACATTTATGCACCTGAATGGTTAAGTATCATGTGAACAAAACTTAGATTGGATTCACTTAAGTGTCAGATTTTATAGTTATTTCATCTCTAGTCAATTCCTGACCATGAAACCATGAAGAGAGCAATAAGACTCTACAGCAAAGTTTCTGTAGGAAGTGTTCAGAGAAATATCTAAAAATATGCTTCTATTCCATAAATGTTATCAACTCAGCAAATCCATATCACTTGGTTTCATTAGAAACTGTTGGGATTATGTTTCAGCTTACCTACAGCAATCAAGCCTATGCAGATGAATGTTATATCAAGAGGTAGCAGTGATAAGTTGGATAATAAAGTTTACATTCAGACAGAATTGAAATGGTAACTCAAACAAAAAGAGAAGGTGAATGCAAAAGAAAATTAGCTAACACTAAAAAAAACAGCAGGGAATGAGAATCTTTTCTTTTTTCTAATCAAATGTATGTGAAAGTCAGTAAATGCATCAAGCCATTTAAACCATAGAGGCTTAGAACAAAATCAGGTCTTATATGAAAGCATAGAAAATATTATTATTGTTCACTAAGAAAAACTATGCATTATAGTAGGGGTTGGCAACCTTTTTGCCAGATCACATATTCATAAATAGACCATGAGCCAAATAAATGCCATAAGAAGGCTTGAAATATGGGATTCATCAATGTAAATGCATCTAGTTATATTTTGCCCCAAATCAATGAATAATGCATGCTAAAAAATAATTTGTGCTTAATTAAGGATGCCAATTAGACATCAAAGAACTCAATTTAATTGCAACTTATTTCAATCAAGGAATCTTAAATCTATTAAAAAACAGGGCCGTGTGTTGCCTAATCCAGCATTAGAGAAAAGAATCACAAATTACAAATTATATTAACAGGCTTTGATGGCGACAAACCCCATCTCAGCTTTCTGAAACATCACCACTTACGACACCCACCTGAAGAAGGCCATAGGGTAGCATAGCCAAAACATTGTGTTCAAAAGATGAACCAAGATGAAAACAACAGTCCGAAAGAACTTATACATAATGATAATCCCTCATCTAAAAAATTGAGACAAAAAAATCCAGACAGAAATTATATTAACTTTGTCTAACCGTATCAAATAAGATCAGACAAACAGTTTCAATTTGCAAGAATTTTGCAAATATTGTTTCAATGTTTAAGCTCTACCTTTATCATTCTTAAGTAAAACAAAAACATGTCTGGTTAGTCAGTCAATAGAAACCATCACGTGACCAATGTCATGAGGTGATCAATTAAAAAATTGGAAAAAGGCGTGATCAATGAATAAGTTACTTCTCTCGTCTTTTGTTGGGCGGTGATCACTGAAAAAGTCTGAATTTTAAAAAAAACAAGCATGAATGCTGCTGGACACAAATTAAGGGGTCAATTTAGCATAAACTTACATTGTAAATTGAACCCCCTACTAAAAACCTATTATGGGGAGGAATCTTCAAAAAACAAAAAAATCGTTTTTGTAGGCATAATAAGGAGTAAATGTTTAAATTTCAGCCTTCTAGCTCCATCGGTGCGGCCTGTATACATGATACATATATACATAACCAGCCAGTCAGACCGACTTGAAAACTGATGAAACCTATGTTGACAGTTTTGGTTGACGGTTTCTAATTAAAAAAGGAGGAAATTTTGAAGTATTTTGTTGAAATCCTCCAAGAGCTTTGGAATTTATAGAATAAAAGATGATCATAGCTACAAGTGCTGTCTAAGACTCTTATCATGATTATTCATATCAAGCAGGGGTTAAAGTGTGCAACATATTTTTTCTAAAAAGGGTATTTGCACCAATAACAGCCATTCTAACAAAACAGCTGATATTTTGAGTTACAAGGGTTAACTGTAGAGAGAAATACAGGTATGCATTGATTAGTGCGGTTAATTCATTCCAAGATCTTCTGTACTGTTCAAGGTCTTATTATAATTTAATGTTTTTTTTCAGCTTATACTTAGTTACATTAATGTGTACAGCAATACCATAACCATACTACATCAAAATCTGCACTAATCAAAATCTCACTATTCAAGGTATTCCTGTATGGATTTGGCAGCATATTCTATATCATATTGGTTTATGACATGCAGGCAGTGGTATTGGTATGATAAATAGCTTATAATAGGAGCAAATTCCAAGCTTGGAATTTGCTGAATTTCTGATCATGCAAGTCATGTTAGTAAGATGGATTATAACTAGAACAACATCACTTCAAAATTATAAGTAAAGCATAGCCGAGATAGATTACTCATAGACGGGCAGAATTTAAAAAACAACAAGCAAAAAACATTAGTAAATAGATAATGCCTTCTGGTTGCAATTGCTAACTAGAAAGCACCCAGAGAGTGCATACCTCTGCTAACGCCATTGTCAAGGGAAGTAATTGTACATGGATATTCCCCAAAATTTAATCACTTCTTCCGTAACCTGCCACAAAATTTCATTGAAAATCACTGAGAACCTTTGGAGATATTGTGTGGACAGACACAAGAATATATGGAGATAGCTGTCCACATGATATCTCCAAAAGTTCTCAGTAAATTACAACAAAACTTTATGGAAGGGTGGACGATAGGCTACAGGGGAAATGATTAAATTTTGGGGCGGATCCATGCACAATTACCTCCTTTATATCTTATTTATATGTCCACACCACATATTATTGCTAAATGTTGTCCACAAGATATCTCCAAAAGTTCTCAATTAAATTTTGTGGAAGGGTAGACCAATAGGGTATAGAAGAACTGATTAAACTTTGGCGCGGATCCATGCTCAATTACCTCCCCTCTATCATGAGCGTATATGAATGCATGGGGGGAAAAAACGGAAAAATATTTCTCAATCCCCCCAAAATTCCTTGATCCACCCCACATCTTTCTTATCCCATTGCTCACCCTTCCACAAAATTTCATTGAAATCCGTTCAGTACTTTCAGAGATATCGTGTGGACAAATGAACAAACAGACGGAAAGACGCGACCAAATACATATTCCTCTTTCCAACTTCACTGACAGAGGTAAATGAACAAATTGCAACCTTTTCTATTATGAAGATATTAAACTTTGACAAGCTTCCAATATCTTTTGCTTGCTTTGGGTGTTTCTAAAAGACAAAAAATATAATAAAACAATTAAAGATGGTTAGTTTTCGTCAGTGATTATCTAGAGAAGCTCCGAACTAGCTGTTCTCTGAGTATTGGCAAGATTTTTACTTCTTTGATTTTCAAATGATTCCTCAATTTGAACCCTTAACAGGTTCAATAATACTTAACATGGTTCATAAGAACTTGTTTCCAACATGATACTTTAATAAATGTACATGACTGGTCAAATATGACAATTTAAAGATAAAAATAATAATCTAACTACAATTGAAGAAATCTCTGTCAGTGTGTATGCACTGCAAATACTCGACAACCGGCGAGTGTACAAAGTTGACATTCGCCAGATATATTAGTCGGCAAACAGGGCAGTGCAGTATCGAGTTTGATGTTTTTTGGGATCAGCAGTTCTCGAGAAATCTAATACACCACAATTACTTGACAACTGGCCATTGTACGAAATTGACATTTGCCAGATATTTTAGTCAGCACACAAGACAGTGCAGTGTCAAATTTGAAGATTTTTGGATCAGCAGTTCTCAAGAAATCTAATAAAATAAATAAAATTTAAAGATTGTAGATTTTTCTTCATAGTTTCTATAAATTATCTCCCTTGACTTCCGCTCTTTAGAATTATCTAAATTTAGATATAAAATATCTAAATTGGCAACACTGAAAAGAAGTAACTGAAATACTTTGAAGCCATAGTTTCATACGACGGAAAATTATTTTATATGACAATTATAGCAGGCTGCGCCACACAATAAAATCTGGCCCCTTCCAATCATGCACCTTTGGATAGTATATGTAAATTTTGAGTTATGGCCAATCCGATTGTTTGTTTACATTTTATAAGCAAAATGTTGGTTTTGTTTGCAATTGGGAAAATTTCTCAAATCTTGACTGATTTTGCTGAAATTTTTCAACATGCAAAAAATATTGAACTTTGGAACTACTGAACCGATTAGCCTTGTATTTGTAAATTTTGAGTTATGGTCAATCCAATTGTTTGTTTACATTTTATAAGCAAAATTTTGCTGAAATTTTGCTGAAATTTTATCAACATGCAAAACATATTGAACTTTGGAACTGCTGAACCAATTAGAATGAACATTTTTAAACAGGTTCTTGGGCACCTAATTACTGAAAATATATAACGTTTTAAGAATTTTATGGTTTGCATAAAAAAATAAAAAATCAGGTATCTCAGAGTTAATGGTCCTAATAAACAACTACTCTCTCTCTCCCCCCCTCTCTCCCCCTCTCTCTCTCAACCGTTTTCTGCTGGGGACCTTTATACTTTTAAGGGTTTTTTTTTATCATGATTTATCATATTTTGGGAGCATATATTTTAAAAGCAAGTCTCTTCATTATTTGAGAAACTGCTGTAAATCATTAATTTCTAATAGTAAACTGATTAGCATATTTTAGAAGGGCTTAATATCAGCTCAAGCTGTAGCTTGTTTCTGTGTACCTAAAGATAATAATTATTTGACTATTAATCAAATTTTCTGGATCTCCCAGTTGTCTTAATGCTAAAACAATGTGATCTCATTTTCTTTGCCCTTCCATTCTCCTATACATTGATTTTTGATCAATACTATAGAATGATAACAATATATGGCTTTATATCCACAATTTTGGTAACCATAACAACCAGACATAGCTAGCAGTTAAGAAACAAATAAAAGAAAAGCACAAGATGATATTTTCTACAGAAAAAAGGTAAAATATTTATTTACAGGTAAAATTATTTCTATGATTACTTTTTTTTTACTCAGCTGAAGATAATTCTATATACATCCAATAGTCAGGCTTCTCTGCCTGTGGTGGAAGAACTAAGACAGTGTTGGAATAGTTTTCTTATCTCCACAACTGTAAAAATGTTATTAATTCCTACTCCATGCAGGAAATCTCCAGACAGTGAAATATAAAGGATTAACTCTGATATTATTTATAAACAGTGTTCCCAAGTAAATAATGAAAAAAATTCAAACCAATAGCCAACAAGAACTAAACCCCTGACTTAATTACTTCGAGAATTATTCGCTTCTTATGAATAGAAGCTCATCATTTATCTTTTTAAAAATTTTATGTGAATTATATGGAGTTTTCACCTAACATGCAGGATGTGTTAAAAAACATAAAATGGACGCTGAGACTATTGACTTTTTATTTACAACACTGGGTATTCTTCCGTTTGATATAGACTAACATAAGTTTTGAGATCAAATGAAGACGAGTACAACAAAAGCACTATGGCCAATTCATTTACAAAATCTTACAGAATAATGTAAATACAGGTGTACCCCATTGTAACACAGGTGTTGGGGTCCAAGAAAGCCAACTGCATTACAACCAAGCCGCGATAAAAAATTTAGCCATTTTGGAGCTAGAGCTAGGTATTTTGGAGCTAGATTAATATTCTGGGATTCACCACCCACTCACATTATAATGCGAACTGCACTATAAAAAACAGTGTTATAATGGGGGAGGCCTGTATAATATTCCATGAATTGGATAATTTCCAATATTTGTGTGAGTGATTCTACTGACCGCTAAATATTCAGCTTTTAGTGAGAAATTTCAGGTTTTACTATACTATAAATAGTTTACAGTGAAAATAATATACAAGCAACATCTAATTTTAGCATCTGTTTGTGATATACAAACATATATATCCTCTACAAAATAACTTTTGAGATTTACTGAAAGCTTATACAAATTGGTGATTAATCTCAAGCTTGAGAAAAGCTTTACATTTTAACAGCTCTGATTAATCACTCAATAGAAACTGTCATGCAACCAACATCTTTTGGCAGCATGCCGTGTTGGGAGTAATCAATTAGAAAAATTGGAAAAGGGGGTGATCAACGAATAAATTACTTCTCTTACCTTTTGTTGGGTAGTGATCACTAAAAAAGTCAGAATTTTCAAATAACAAGTGGACACAAACTAAGGGATCAATTTAACATAAACTTACACTGCAAACTGAAACAGTCCGCTAAAAAAGTAGGGGGGGGGGTTGAAAAACAAAAGAAAATTGAACAACCACTAAAAACCTATTATGGGGGAATGTTCAAAACATTTTTTAATATTTTCTAGACATAAGGAGTAAATGTTCAGCCCTCTAGCTCCATTGGTATAGCCTGTATGTTTGATACATATGTACATACATAGCCAGTCAGACCAACTTGAAAACTGAAAGAAACCTATGTTGACAGTTTCGGTTGACAAAAATTTACGAAACCAAAGTGTAAATTCAAGAACTGAATAGCTCTTGTTTATCAGTCATTGAGATGAAAGCTAAACTGATCAGACATAATAATGCAATTAATCCCAAGACACACAGGCATAGGTACTGGATGTAACATGTATGAGAGTGGAAGTGCATTCTTCCTCAAAGCATGATTTGACATTTCAGAACACAATGCACAAAGTAGGATGGAGAGTACCGCAGCCAAAATGGTGTGATAAAACAAAATAATAAAAACAAGGAAATTAGCCTGAACCAACCAACATACAAAAAATACAACTCAAAACGTTTCATTTACAAGTTAAGAATTTTTAGCCTCAATAGAACTTAGCAATATAATTTTATTAGCATATATATATATATTTTAAAGAATATATTATTAGAAACCGTCAACCAAAACTGTTGCCAAAACTGTCAACATAGGTTTCTTCAGTTTTCAAGTCTGTCTGACTGGCTGGCTGGCTATGTATGTATCACGTGTACAGGCTGTACAAATGGAACTAGAGGGCTGAAATCTTAAACATTTACTCATTATTATATCTAGAAAAAACTTTTATTTTTTTGTTGAAAATGCCCTCCCCCAACAATTTAGTGTTGGGGGGTCTATTTATAATGTAAGTTTATGCTAAATTGGTCCCTTAGTTTGTGTCCAGCACCATTCAGGCTTGTTTTTTGAAAATTCAGACTTTTTTAGTCAAAAGGCGAGAGAAATATTACTTATTTTGTGTCCGTCTTTACACAACTAATAACTATGGTTGGGAAAGTGTGTGTTGCTTGTGAGTTTATAGTTTTTACACATTAAGCAGATATGAAATCTAATCTAGGGGAGATAACTGATATTCAACAGTGACAAGACTTTCCAAGCTAGTAGCTTCACCAAGATAAAAACATCAACAAGGTACATGCTGTTAAATAAGAGAAACAAAAGCAAGGGTAGTAACATAACTACACATGAGTTAATAACATTAGTGATAAAACTACCTCCTTATTTAGCAAGGATCTAGAAGTAAAATATATTACTGTAACCAGCAAGTCAGTTTATATTGAAACATAGCAAAATTTATTTTTGTTTTAATAGATAAATTAAAAGAAGACATTTAGAATGGAATGACAGAGAGGATGCCAACAATATTATATAAAATTGAATTTTTTTTAAATGTTGAAACTGAAAAATAAAATATAAAAATATAAATAAATAATCCACATTAATAAAGAATTTGTTTATGTATTATTATTAAAAAAATGACATATATATGACCTCACATCTTACCCAGAAATCATGAGACACCAACCAAATTTGGGTCACTACCCACAAGAACTGTCCACACTCTTCATACACAACATGGAAATGTCACAGCTGAAAACATGCCTCTCTGTGCTGGCTAGCA
>VCCN01000808.1:1214912-1227986 GCA_006491835.1 Architeuthis dux | reverse complement strand
CAGGACCATACTTTGGACCCGGCTCTACAGGATGCAACAATATATATGCAGGAGTTATCAACAACCATGGAATTTCCACGGGTCCAGCAACTAAGAATTTGTTTTGATATCCTTGGCATTGATTGTTATTGGAAATCAAGTCTCAAATTTCAAATACTCTCTACAGTATTCTCGACGACATTAACAATGCTGTGGTCTTTATTGTCTCAATTCTTCCACAGATCTCTAATGATTCCAATCGTTCTTACAATGGTCTTTGGAAACGTCCCCAGTGCACAAATGTTTATGGGTACGGCTGTCACCACATTTTCACTGCTCTCGGGTAAGATCTTGATATTTATTTTCCCACTCTCAAGTTTCAGTATCACTTGATACTCCACTGAAACGGCTCCATCCACTATTTGATAGATGTTCCATTCTTTGTTTGCAACAACAACAACATTGGTGTTATTATTATTTCTTTAATTTTATTCATTTTTTATGTATTGCGTGAAAGTAAAAAGTATTTTCTTTCACGTAGAAAGCTAATTTTAAGGAATACTAGTACTAGCGCTGTAAAAGGTGTACGGCATTGGCGGAGGTATGCACTCTCCGAGTGCTTTCTAGTTCAGTTTTGTTATATAGAGTAAACTAAAGATTCACCTAAATGAGCAAAACAAACGTGTCCCATGAAAATCAAATATTGGAATGGGTCAAAAAAGAATAATTTTAAGGTTAACATTCTTTTTAACAAAATAAGGAATTTAAATGACTGACCTCCGACAGAAGTTACAGAAAAGTAAAACTCAATCAATAATTTAACCATCATATAAACAACAAAATATTCTTTTAAGAAAAAATACACAAACATTTTTTTGAAAATGTGAGTGAAAAGATTGTACGTGCGATAGATAGTACAACGATTTTTCAAATAATTATATTTCGGTCAAGTAACTTGAGCCTCATCAAAAAATATATCAACTGATATCCAATCTAAAGTTAAAGTAAAGACAATTTCTTAAACGCAACCAAAAAAATATATCTAAGTTAAGTTGGCAACGCTGGTCAAGTTTTTTATTCTTTTTCTTTTTTTTAAATAAGTGGGTCCATTTTTAATGTTCAATAATTGCATTTCAGTAAAAGAAAAAACTAAAAAAGGCAAAGGAAAATTAAGACATCGCACGTAACGATTGCCGATAATTTATCTCGATTTCATTCATTTGATAACACTAACTGAGATACTTTTCCTTTAAATAGTTCTTCGGACGATTGAACTCCTTCTTGCTGTTTGTGTTGTTAACACGAACTATTTGAATGTTAATGACCCTTCCCAAAACTATAGAAAATAGCACTACCAGATAAATAAAATTTGCCTGAGTTATTGAACATAATGATTTTTCGCAGAAGCACATTATTCATTTTTTTTTCTCACTTCAGTCGCCTATATCAGCCTGCTCATAAAAAAACGAATAGTTATGTGACCGTGCGTATATTTCACAGATTATAGATAAATATTGTCGAAATGCACAGATTTTACAAATAAAGTCCGCTGGAGAGTTGATCAGAAATCGTGACCTGTTCGAACCCAAATAAATCAGAAGGGATAACGAACGCCGACCGATAAATGAAACTTAGGAAGTAAAACATTCTTTACTAGGAAGCTTTTTTTTACCTGGTTTCACAAACTTTGCAAAACAGTTTCAAGTAAGTTGTGCAAAATTAAAAACACAAAGCAGAAAAATACACTCTGTATTATTGTATGTACACTGGCACAACCTCCATCTACACGCAAAAACATGACATTTACATGGGGTAGAGGAGGGCTCTGTGTTCGCTTTTGTTTTATTACGCGATCGTAAAAATGTTTATATTTATCTTTTCAAACCGACCTGTTTGTAAGCAAGCAGGGAAAAAGCTTCTCTAGGCGATTGTTCAAAAACTTTATGCTCGGATAATCAATAATGTTTCTGATTATATATTTTTTTTAGTCTTATTTGTGTTTATTTGTGTTTTTCCAGTTTTATAATCGGAAAAAAGATCGATTGTGTTACTGTTCGCAATGACAGTGGCGGTACCAGCGTTTTGTACCAGCCCAAGCAAAGGTTCGACTAGAAAATTATGAGGACGCGAAAAGTTTTCATATAAGTATTTAAGTAAATCAATTTGTATTATTATTGGATGAAGTTGAATTATTAACACACAATTTGTTATTAAATTTGACTGGTTTTTACCTTCATCCTTGCCATAAAAACAGTGGCCACTGTCCCGAATTAATAAGTTGTAAAAACAACTAAAATCTAGGATGAAGGAAGGAAGGTAAACTAGTCAAATTTAATAAAAAGTATTAAGTAATAATATATAGGATGCTAATTTCCAATCTCTAATATCGCCTAAATTTTAACTAAATTCGACTTTAGTACTAGTAGTAATGAATTATTAGGAAACATAAATATCAGTACTTCTATTCTTTTAAATTTAATTTGTAATGTACGGGGTCATATTAAGATTAAATTTTGCGAGTCCGGGCAAGGCTGCTGGGAGCCCGGGCTTGCCTTAGCTTGGCGCCGCCTGTGCTCAATGACAAATCCAATCAAATCAGAAATAAATTTCTATTAAAAGATAAATTAAGATGTATTTGCAATATGATTCATGGTAAATAAATAATGATCATCTTCTTTTTTTCTCTTAATCTGTTTACCCCGCACCCCACCTCCTGATGTTGTCCATCTGATATAATTATAACGTGTACTACCCACTTGTCTATGTAAATAAAAACATTAAACATTGCGTTCGCGTATTTAAACTGCCACCCTACTGCGTGTGTTCGTGTGTTATATGTGATGTGTGTGTATGTTTGTGTGTGTTCTTTGTTGTTGTTTCATGTTTGTGTGTGACTATTGTTGTTTCGTGTATGTTTTGTTTGACTGTGTGTGATTATTTTGTTTCGTGTGTGTGCGCCGTGTGTTTATTTTGTTTCGCGCGCGTGTGTGTGTGTGTGTGTGTGTGTGTGTGTGTGTGTGTGTGTGTGCGATAACTTTGCTTCGTGTGTTTGTGTGATGTGCACAAGGGGTAACTTTAAACTTACCTGAAGCAGTCGTTTCCTTGTTGTGGCAATGTCCACGTCCTGAGATGCTGGGTCCCAGTTGGACCCTAAATCCGGACTTAGGGGTGCTTCGTAGTGCACACCTGTTGTAGCAGTAAACCAGTTTTTATCCCGGTAGGAAAAATAGGTTGCGGCTAGAATATGTCCAAGTACAATCCCCATGCTGCTGGTGCAGGCCGGGTGGTTCCACCCTAACACTAACACAACATCAGATCGGACACGTTTGTAGCGTACTTTCACACACTGACACTAAAACACACACACATATACACCTGTACACGCATACACGCGCGCATTGACTATATCGAGGGACAGAGAATGCGTGGAATACAGATCCCCGGGTGGTGTAACACCTACCGTCATGTGTATCTATCTCTATTATTAGTAGTAGTACACCACCCACACTTCCTTAGTCTTCTTAAGTTAGTTCTTTAAAAAGCATAGCAACAACCAACGAGTAGATTACTTTTTTCTTTCTCTCTCTCTCCCCCTCTCTCTCTCTATCTCTCTCTCTATCTATCTCTCTATCTCTCTCTCTCTCGTTGTCGTTCACTGCCTTTTAGTCTTTTCTCTTTTCGTCTTCACAGGGAACACTAGTGTAAATAATAACAATAACAACTAACCCAGCCCTGTCTTCTCGTTTGTTCCTACCACTCTCTTTGTCTTTCACTCTCTCAGTCTTTACACTCACTCGCTCACACACATATACACGCATACTCATAAATATACGCACACAACCATATACTTACACACACATGCAGCAGAACATACTCACACATGGACACACATTTCTTACTCACTTGCTATCTCTATCTCTATCTTCGGTTTTCTCTTCCTTTCTCTCTTTCTCTTTTTAAATTCACGTTCGGTTTTTTGTCTGTTTAGTTTTTATTCTTTTTCTTTCCTACGTTTTCACTACATCAAGCTTTTGCCCAAATAACCGTTTCTGAGAGTGAGTTCATACATCATCAATGGCTGTGTTATGTTTGTTTGAAAATTTCTGACAGCTGTGTAGCATTTTTTTCTGAGAGAAAAAATTAAAAAGGAAACAAAGTTTATTTTGAAGCTTAAAGAAGAAAAAAACATTAACGAAAATAAAGATTTTTTTTAGAATACTTAAAATCAACTAGAATAACCACTTATGGTCAAATGGATTTTAATTTTAACCGTTAAAATTTAGCAATACCGTTATTTACAATCACATCATCACATGTGTAAATAATGGCAATGCTGTTTGTTTAGAAAATATTTTGTGAATAATCCCGGAACCCGAGTATTTTCTTTTTATGTTTATGATCCTAAAAATACAAAATACTTTTTTTATGAGCTCACCTTGAGTTTTTAAAACAATGTTTAAAAAACATTGTTTCGGTTTCACATTCTACTCTTCATTTTTAAACATCCTATTTTCCCTCTGTTTTCATTCATTCATTCGTTCGTTTTTGTTTTCTGTTTTTTAATTCTCCCCCTTTTTAAAAACCTTTCACCAGACAGGCTACAGCGATTTCTTTCTTTTAAACTTACCAATCCGCATACATTGTTTTTAGTGTTTACTTCTTTTATTTTAAAATAAGAAAAAAGAAACAAACGCATGATTTTAAAAAAAGTATAAAAAGTTCCATTTCTTTCTTCTTTCGTTCCTCTTCCACTCCAGCCTTCAAGCTTTTCCGTCTTTCTCCTTTCCGTCCACCCACCCTTTTCTGTCTCTTCGATCCTCCTCTGACTTTATAAAAAAACAAACATTTTCTATCTTGTTTTTTGTTGTTATTTCCAGTTAGTTATATAAGCAACTCCCCTAATTTCAGCCCTTTTTCTTTTCCATTTATTTTCATCTTTCTCGCCTCCTACTCAAACTTTTTCATTGTTCCTTTTACCTTTCTGTCCCTTTTCTCCCTTAGTTCATACTGACCTTATCCTTTTAAAACGCTTCCTTTTCATTAATTCTATTACCTCATTATTTTCTGCCTGAAAGTCATCGCTTTTGGGTTTTTCCCCCTTTATTTATCTCCCTATCGACCCAGACTGCATTATTCGCTCAGGTGGGTGCAATGACCCACGACAGTCCCACACGAAAGTTTATTTTAGCCGAACTCGTGCCACCAAGGTTATGGCATCTACCACCTTCCTTACTCGACGCTTTTACATTCAATATACTCTATGTAACCAGAGACGATGATTAAGTTAACCACTTCGATCCACACGTGTGTGTCTGTGTTTGTGCGTGCTTTTTATTGCGAGGGGCGGGCGTGCGTATGTTCACGTTCGGTTTGGTAGTAGTGTATAATTTCAATTCTTCTTTACATTTCTTTGTCTTCCTTCTCGTTTTAATATTTTCCTTTTTGCTTTATTGATTGATGAATCGATATTCTGAATCCTCCCACCTACCTGCCACACAAAGTTCTGTCTGCCTATCCTAACTGTGTTTGGGAGAGAAAAATGTACTGAGCGACACTCAAGTATTACCGGCTGTTGAAGCGAAGAAGTGAAGAAGAACATATCAAATGAAACGCTGTGGTAAAAACAACAAAGATAAAGAAAAGAAAGATGCCAGTCAAAACATTCAGTCGCGGAAAAATTAAAATATCTTATATAACTTTTGACAAGTTAGTGGCAGTTCACCGTAGGTCGATCAGGCCAGCACGGACGAGTTGGAGTAAGTTGAACCAGAGGTCAGCACGACCGGGCGAATTATGAGTTAGTGAAAACCCTGATGGAAGGAGGAACTGCAACAGAAGTCTCGCGTAGACACTGCCGCTTGAACCCGGCGAGAAAAGGACTACCGGAAATGTGGGTTTTATGAGTTGTTCGCGGAACTAACTGGCGTCTATCAATTTTGACATCTTTGTTTTTTAAGGGTTAAGTGGATCGCGGAAGGTCGGAAGGAGTTACGCGTAGCGAAAATTGATGGGGTAGGTGAGGAGATATATTTTATCTGTGCCGAGTTTTGATTGAGCAGAGGAAATGTGAGTTAGAAGAATCAACTTGAAGCAATAAAATCCTTCTGGGGGCCGTCATCATCATTTAGTTTTATTAACTTAGTTATCATCATCATCAGCCGTCATAGGTCCACTGCTGGACAAAGGCCTTTCCCATCTCCTTCCATGACGACCTAGATTGTGCTAACTTCTGCCACGTGTTACCGGCAAACTTTTCTATCTCATCTCTCCATCTTGGCACCAGTCGGTTAGTCTCCCCCCCCCATATGTTGTCATTTCTTCTTGCTAGGTGACCAGCCCATCTCCATTTTTGCTGCTTAATTATTTGTATACTATCCTTTACTCTAGTCCTCCCTCTGATCCATGTTGATCCTTTTCTATCTCTTAGAGTTATCCTTAGCATTACTCTTTCCATGGCTCTCTGTGCTATTCTAAGTTGGTTTGCAGCTCGTTTTGTTAATTTCCATGTTTCGCATCCGTAAGTCATGGCTGGTATTATGTAGCCGTTGTATACTTTACGCTTTAAGCAGATTTGCAAGGTGCTATTCAAAATGTCTCTATTCATACGATATGCTTTCCAACCCATCGTTATGCGTCGTTTTATTTCGCTGTCATGGTCTTTCTCTAACTTTATTACCTGTCCTCGGTAGATGTATTCATCAACCTCTTCTAGCGCCTCTCCCCTCTATCTGTATGACCTTTGGGGACTTTTTCGTTGAACATTACCTTTTTCTGTTCAGCTTTAAATCTACTTTTTTACTTTTTCTATTTAAATCGGTTAACATGTTTTGTAATTTTTCGGATGCTTCCGACGTCATGGAAATGGCATCGGCGAATCTCAAGTGGTTTAAGTATTCTCCATTTATGTTTATTCCCATTCCCTCGAAAGATGCTTTCAAGGCTCGCTGTAAATAGTTTAGGTGATATTGTATCCCCCTGTCTCAGTCCTATATTTATCTTGTTTGTATCTTTATGGACAGAGAGAAGACCAACCACACAACTTAGTTATAGATTCATAATATTATCGATATATTATTATATTATACAAGCTCTATTTTAATTAATATTGAGCACTATTATTATAAATACCACATCATAATAACAATAATGTGTTATTATTATTATCATGATGAGAATATGAGAGAGAGAGAGAGAGAGAGAGAGAGAGAGAGAGAGAGAGAGAGAGAGAGAGAGAGAGAGAGAGTTGTACTGTTAAAGTTAAAACAGAGCAGGAACATGTTTCGAAGCTTCATCATCGGCGGATATAGATCGAAGTCAGTATTTCAACATCGATGTTGGTAATGTTGGTAATGTTGGTAATATGCTAGCCAACACAGAGGGACATGTGTTCATCTGTGCCATTTTCGTATTGTGTGTGAAGAGTCGGAACAGATGTAGGGTCAATCCGATGCGAAATTGTAGTTGGTATGTATCTTTTTTGCCAAGTATGTTTCACAGTGGGGAGTAGGGTGGCGGGGAGAGCTGCTAGTGGAGTGTTATTTTAGCAGGGCAGTGGTATATATATATAACATGTGTAAATCCAAGTATTCTTTGGGGTTGATGGGTTAGAATAATAAAAAACAAATAAAAATCGTATTCTTTGGGGTTGATGGGTTAGAATAATAAAAAACAAATAAAAATCGAATAATATTTAGGAAAAATAGAAGGATTAAAACTATAGAAGGTTCATGTATACAACGGCTGCATAATACCAGCCATGACTTACGGGTGCGAAACATGGAAATTAACCAAACGAGCTGAAAACCAGCTCAGAATAGCACAGAGATCCATGGAAAGAGCAATGCTAGGGATAACTCTAAGAGATAGAAAAAGATCAACATGGATCAGAGAGAGGACTAGAGTGAAAGATATTATACAACTAATTAAACAGCAAAAGTGGAGATGGGCTGGTCACCTAGCAAGAAGAAATGACAATAGATGAGGGAAAAGACTAACCGACTGGTGCCCATGAGACAGTAAACGAAGTAGGAAAAGACCAGACTCAAGATGGAGGGACGAGATAGAAAAGTTTGCCGGTAAGACTTGGCAGAGGCTAGCACAAGATAGGTTGTCATGGAAGGAGATGGGAAAGGCCTTTGTCCAGCAGTGGACATATAACGGCTGATGATGATGATGATGATATATATATATATCTGAATGTATTTCACAGAATTTGCTTTTAGCTGCTCTAAGGGCTAACACTAGCAACACCGCTAGATAGTCAATTAATCAAAACACCGTAAAACTCCCCACAAGGCGACTAGCGTAGCAACCCTTTTTGTCCTCAGTATTTACTGGCGTAGAGCGAGGCACAGTTTTCTCCTGGCGACCCAAAACGTGTGTGCCATATCCTCGCCTCCGTAAACATTTCGTATCTAATCCTGATTCCCCGTTTTCAATAATACAGCCTTGATCTTCGGCTAATTGTTATTGAAAATAAAGCATTTCAGTCTAGCTCTGTCGACAGGTAACTACGAAAACTCACACTCCCATGTTGTCTCTGTTATTTTTTTCTAAGTAGCGTCAAATAACTAGACCTTTCTTCCTAATTCTATTTCTCCCTATTTTTAGTGCTAGCAACTATATTTCCTTTTGCACCGTGGCTAACGTAAATCTCTTGTCAACAACTTTTACCGGTGTCGAACTACCGTAAACTTTCTGGCGTCTCAAATTGTGTCTGCCTTTCCACGCGCCTAGATAGTTTTTGCGAATACCCTGATTCACCCCTTTTAATAACAAGCGCCTTGGTTCATGAATTACCATACTTGTTAAAACAAGCCATATCCGTCGCTACATCGTCAAGTGAAAACATGACAATTAAACTCGATACGCCACGTTTCCTCTATTTCAATTCTCACTTTTTAGGCGTGGTCAGATTAACTAATTCTCTCTTTAGTATCTCTTCCTACGAATAAGTACTTCATTCTCTTGGCAAGATTGTTTTGTTTTATTTTTCTTATTTTAGCCCAAATACGTATGTAACATATATATTGTCTTTGTTTCTTATTAAATGTCTCTTTAATGTGTATGTCTACAAATATCTGCATCTTGTCTTTATTTACTATTACTTTGTATGCTATTGCCACCAAAATCACCAAATTTAAGCGGGCCGTTTGAAATAATCAAGATGTCGATTCCGCCTTCTTCTTCAAATCCCTCCGTGTACTCTTCCAACCAATCGGAGACCTCCATTCACATCACACGCGAACCTAGATTTCTCCGTTCTTGACTCCTTGCTTCTTACTTTCTATACCAGACTACGACAAGTAACTACTGTTTATTATTAAATAACCCATTCTAATATATAACTCTTTTACCAGCCTTTATATTGGTAATATTAATATTGTAGGACCAACGAAGGTTTTATTGATTGGAAGCAGAAAACATGTCTTTGGAAAGCAAATACAGTTTTGGGACTGATACTGTTAAAATGAAACTTGACCTAAGAAAACAACACCAACAGAACCGGAGATTGAGAAAACAAAATGGCCTCCGAAGTCAAACCTCACATAACCTATGTTGGAAGCTGACCTCTTCTCAGTCTACATGCAGAATATCAGGTCAATCGGCCTTGTAGTTTTAGCGGAGAAGAGGCGCGAACAAACACACAGATGGCTCAAATATTAGTAAAGATAAATAGAATTGAAAAAGTCCATTAAATATTGATAAAGCTCGAATGTAGGTACACAGATTGTAATGCTTAGTTGGATTGTATATTTTACAAGACCCTTGCTAGTGGTCTACAGTTGGTAATCGGGTCGGTGGGGTCTTGGTAGACTGCTCATCACTGTACCGTAGACTACATGTTTGTAACAGTAGTTTTTACTTGAGTGCAACTTTTTACTGTGTCCAAATTGACTGAAAATAAGATTTTCTATAACTTCCATTACGTTTATAAATTTGAAATTTACTCTAAATTTAGAACAAACGTAGAGACACCTTTTCAGAGCTATCTAGTTATAACTAGATAGCTTCTAAAATAAGCTCACACGAAGCGAATTAAAATTAGAAAGAAACACACATTCAAAATCCTTTAGGTCGAAAGTTATTTTACCGCCCAAAATGTTAGACTAGTTTAGACGTCCACGCGTTAGGTATAAATTAAAAAATGCAAATATAGTTCAATCCACTATGTCTAAAAATATGAGTTCGTTCAAACTTTTGAGGTATTGGGAAAGCTATACATTTTTGTAAACCTTATAGGATAACAACTCAGAAGAGATTTGATTCCATTTTCTCAGAGGTCAGTATGGCGGCCTTCTTTGATTTTTAAAATTAGCGACCTTCCAATACTAGCTTTTCAATATTTTGACTCTTAGATTACCTAGGATCATGATTCAGGTGACTAAATATACAATTTTGGGGCAAGGAATCCAATAGTACTAATTGGAAATCAGTGCTGCTGATCCATGGCATGGTTGCCCTATGATTTGGTGAACTGCACGATGTCATGGCTGCTTTGAGAGCTCTTGTGGCCTCCATAGAGAATTCAGGCATAGATGATGCTTGGATAGATGCTGACGTCTATGATGCAGCAACCACGAGGCAGATTAAGTGCACACACTAGAAGCGTTCTCTTCGTGTCCCCATCTACTCATATGTAGCTTTGTATGAACTGGTATTGGAGGAATACTTCAGAGAGAACCCACAGATGAAAGAAATTTGCTGGCAACCAATAGAACAAGTAGAAC
This sequence comes from Architeuthis dux, assembly GCA_006491835.1. NCBI lineage: Eukaryota > Metazoa > Mollusca > Cephalopoda > Oegopsida > Architeuthidae > Architeuthis > Architeuthis dux. Next base: position 1,217,277 of record VCCN01000808.1, on the reverse strand, counting down.
AAAGCTGCAAAGGCTGAATCTGCAAAATTACACTAGTGGGTGGCATGGTTGTTGTCCAAAAGCTGACAAAGAAGCTAGAAACAGTAGTCAAAGTCAAATATTTAAGTGAATGGTTCTACAACAGACGGTTGTCCCTAAACAGAGACTACCATGAAGTGATTCTGGTGTTTGACACTTACAAGGCTGATTCTTTCACTGATCACAAGGGACAAAATAAGACAAGGAAAGAATGCGGTCCAATACCAAATCAGACACGAAACAAACATCAAGAACATTTCCCATGACCAAACAAAATCTGCTCTGACGGAGCATCTGACATCAAAAACCGTTGGATACAGCAAAAACTTCCCCAAGCTTGTCATTACTTCTGCTGCAGGACGCACCGAGGGCAACAATCAAATGCACTTTGAAGGAAACAGCCATGAAGTAAGAGAGACCTTGCTGATTCACCATGCAGTTCTGGCGTCACGTCGCAGCCCCAGATGCACAACTCATGTTCCTCTCTCCAGACACAGATGTACTGGTTCAGGTTGTAGCAAATTATTAAATGTTTCAATGGCATCTGGGATGTTGGAAGTGAGACCAATATGGATAACACTGAGTGCAGATAGGGCCAAAGCTTTGCCGGCATTTCATGCATTTAAAGGAGCAGACAACACTGGGCTTTTTTTTCTAAAATAGGCCAAGCAACCTGTTTGAACATCTACCCCAAAACAGATGATCGTTTCCTCAAGGCGCTGCAGATATTTTCTCAAACCAGCACAGTGACAGATGATCTGCTATCTACATTAGCTAGGTCTGTGTGCACTCCATACTTACCAAAGGGGATCCAAATCGACAGAATCCCTGAACTGAGATGGCATCTTTTCTGCACGCACATGGCAGGAAGTGACAAGTTTCCACCTACACTTGGTGCTCTCAAGCAGCATGTTCTAGAAGCCCATATCTAGGCCAGTGTGTGGGCTCAAGCAGACATCGCCCAGCAAGAGTTACAAGACCCACTACAGAACGGATACTACAAAGACGGGGATGGCCAGATGAAACCAATCACAACTTAGCCTCTAGTGCTGGGAGAAACTATCATTGAGATGATCAGAGGTCAGTGTAAAATAGATGTTCGTACGTATCAGAGGATCTACCCTGCACGGAGCTATGTCAGTGTAACACTGACTGCCAGAACGATGACGACTCTCAGGATATTACATTTGCTAGTGACAGTGATGATGATAATGATGACCTTTAGACATGACAGTTTGATTGTGTTTACGTTTTCAGTGTCGAAATCTGAAATTCGCTTTTTTTTCTGTTTTGGGATCTACATGTATGTCTACTGGAAACCAAGATGTGAGAGGAAACGTGAATTCATAAAATCCAAAATGGTTACTCATGTATTTTTAACCATCTTTTAAAGCTTGTAATTAGCACCAGCGAAATCCTTGCTGCTGAAATGTTGGTTTGGCCACAAGATTCATGAGCCTAGATAATATAGGAGTCAAGATAATGAGAAACATTAAAAAATATATGTGGGTCATTGGTCATCTATATGTATTTGTAATTAGCACCATCAGATTCTATGCCCCCAAAAATGTAGATTTGCCCACTGGAATCTTGATCCTATGTTATCTAGGAGTTCAGATATTGAAAAGCTAGTATTGGAAGGTCAACATTTTTTTAAATCTAAGATGGCCGCTATACTGACATCTGTGAAAATGGAAACCATTATTTTCTGATTTGTTATCCTATAAGGTTTTCAAAAATATATAGTTTTCATAATCCCCCCCCACAAAATTTTAACGAAATTACACAAGGTACCGGACTAATACTACCAATGCCCACTTTTCATTGTCTATCATTAGGCGTGATCCGTCTGTATTTCCAGACGTTAAATATCCTTTCGATATGCTTTAAAGCAATTCTCTATCATGTGCACTATTCGACTTTTTCTTATCTTCCAGCATGCTTTATTACACTAGTTCATTGATTCATTTACCACCAATTATGCTTCATTACATGTGTTCTGTAACTTAACAAACATTCATGTACTTTTCTAATATTGATTACTCTTTTGTTTGTAATTAAGTGCTAACATTTTATAGAAAAATATCTGTCTTGCTTGCATTTCTCTTGCATGTATTCTACTGTTATAGAGCCGAGCCATAACGGAGGCTCTTTATGACGAGGGTTATGTTTTCCTTACTGACCCATGAAATCACGACCGTCTCGAGATTTGACGAGATTCTCTTGCCATGGAGAATCGGTGGCGCTCCGTACAGAATGGAAATATTCTTGCTACCATTGAACGCCTTATTAAATAATACTGCTTAAACCATGAAAGAATACTTTCACGATAATATATATATATATA
>VCCN01000808.1:1192765-1202958 GCA_006491835.1 Architeuthis dux | reverse complement strand
TATATTGAAAAGGCGAGGTCGGAAGGTTTCCGTTTTGGAGGCGTAAACAGTGTTTTTAATTGGGTCTTTCTGAAGTCTTCAAATAAACCAAAATATTTTTTTAAATATAGACAAGTAAGCATCAGCTTGTTAAGTCTAATCTTACTCAACACAGGGAGTTGATATCAACTTCATTGCTTTTATTAAAATCAGGAGCGAAATATTTGTGAATATTATGTCTCTGCCTTCAGTGACCGTGTGACAAATATAAGTTACGCTTAATAAGTAAATGTATCCTTGCCTCCAGCGATTATTACCAATGCAGACACTAAAATCTGGTGCCAATGGTCTTTGCCGATGCTTCGAGATTCTCGATCCTCTCTCTTGCTGATAGAAAAAACAAGCCCAATTAGAAATACTCGACAAAGATAAAGCTGTGCGTTTAGGAGATTACACAATACAATTAGCAAAAAGAGTTCCGAGCGAGCTAATACATTTATAACATAAAGATAACAGCTATGTTTTTATGGTGGATTCATAAGAGACGGAAACGTGTCCATAAATGTGATTGGGGAATTGTACAAGTAAAAACGACATAAACAAGTAGGTATGAACAAAATGGACGAACATTTCGGCATCAAATTGACATGTGAGACATTTTAAAAAATCTGGCAAAAATCAGCATATTATTCGATTTTAATAAAAATTTCCATACTTATTTTATTAAAGGGCGAATTAAAAAAAAAAAAATTTTGCATCCCAGATTTCGGAGAAGAACAAATTCTTTTTATATGATTGCTACTGCAACTCTTACTTTGGGATTAAAAATCAGGAAAATTAAGTAAAATAATTTTCTTTTCGGAATTTGTTTAGTTTTATTCGATTAATTATCATTCAAGCCTTTGATCTTTTTTTACTCAATATTATTTTTAAAAAATATGTTTCATCATTTTTATCGATTTATTATGATATCTTATACATTTTTGAAATGCATATTTTTATTCTTTCTATGTATTGTTTTGACTGAAACTTATATAATAAATATTATAAAAAGGATGAATAATTAAATATAGTGAAATGAGGAAAAAATATTTACCGCCTGTATTTTTAATATATTTTATTCCGTTTTTTTATTTATGTAAATTGATTGCAATTTCAAATTATGGGAGCTACAGGCGATAACATGCCTTTTTTGCACGGCGTAGCTGTCGTGCATTTTAATCGTGTTTATTTTTTCCACCCAAATATATGTGTACTGCATTGTCTACCATACATTTTTTTACAATCAGATGTCGCTTACACGCTTGAAATTCTTTTCCATTTTTGTTCATTTTGTTCATACCTATAAACAAGGTATGGTAAACGAACAATACGAGACTTTGAGTAAAAGGTATGTTAGAAAATGTTATCTGTCTACCTTGCCAGATATCAACATTTACCGAATTCCTGAGATCAAATATTACCATTCCATGGATTATTCGAACTAGTAGCCTCAACTTTGTTGTTTTTCGATCACTACGACCAGTGTGCTCTCCAGCCTTCCTCAGGTGTGTGTTTCATAATTTCTTTCTTTAATTTCCGCCATCCTTCCAATTAGAACAATTCATGGAAAATTATACAAGTGTAGTATGGATTCTTGTCGTTTGTTGCTCGTATATAGGGGTGGATGCAAGCGTTACCACACAATTGAACAAGCTAAGGGTTTCCGTTCAAGAATCCTTGAAGATTAGTGGATGCAACATACTCCGGAGAAAGGCTGATGGACGCACTAACACACCTTTCGAACAACAAAACTAAATGTACTAATCCAAACAATTAACCCTTTCACCTCGAATGACTGAAACTTCCGTCATTGCAGTAGTAATAACTATTACTCTTCGCCACCTGTCGCAGTTTATAGATTAATAGCATAATCGACCTTTAGGTAGAGTAAAAATATTAGGAAACACAAGGTTACCATCAATAGTAATTCTGGACAATAAAAACCTGTACATTAAAAATGGACCCCTAATGCTGCTGCCTCCGCTACTACTACTACTACTACTACTACTACTACTACTACTACTACTACTACTACTACTATAACGAAAGTCGTTTCGCTGTCGAGAAGTGGTTAGCAACCGAGTCTTGCAGACCATTACTACAGCAGTGAGTTCAATCCTCACTGGGTGCCTTACTGTTGTGGCGTTGTACCGTGCCAAGCTAAGCTTAAATACCTATACAACGAAAAGAAAGGTCTCCGGTAATTGTCACGAATTAAGAAAGAATGTGCGAATTAAACAGTAAATCGTTAACTTAAAACATGTCTAGAAAACTGTATATACTGCTTCGTTAATTAAAAAAAAGACTTAGATACATGAAAATAACAACCATCGCCATAGAAACTGGCTTCTTGAAATCTAATCCCACATCTTTTAAATATGTCTTGACCAAATCAACAGTCGAATTAAACGTCAAGAACAGTTCTGTCTATTGAGTTAAGTAATACAAATATAAATTGTTAATGCCTACGAAAATGGTAAATATGAAATAATTGTAATAATAATGCATTCAGAGTGTCTTAGATTTAAGAAACTTTTATGGGACAGATGATGACTTCTTGCCATTGAACGTAATATATGTCTAGATACATTGAAATCTAAATGTTGTTTTTCTTTTTTTTTGTTTCTGGCATTAAAACAAGAATGAGAACATTCCTTCTAATATAAAACCAATTACGCTGTCTCGGATAATAAGATTAGCAAGGATTTAATAACTAAGCACTTAAATTTCAACCAGCTATGTTGTCTATCTAATTGGCCCGAGGTCAAATGGGAAAAGGCCTCCTACGTTCGATTGGGCACTTTGAGTTGCTACACAATTAAGGGCATCGGAACGGTGTTGGGAGTTGTGTCGCGGTTCATGTAATGGAAGACGTTATTTCTTTATTTGATCGATTCTTTTGTACTTTGTATTAGAAAAGGCTAACCTCAATTGCATTCAACCAGAACATTTGTGTATAGCTTTCTCGTAGAGCTGTAAAATAGGAATACAGAAACAGATAAATATATATTTTTTATAAACTTAAAAAAAGGATAATACAAATGTGATACTATCGGTAGCAGGGTTTTAGAAGTAAGTAAAATATATCATGGATTTTACAAATGCGTGAAAAACTAGCTGGGGAAGGATTTCGGATTAAATTATGAATCCACCTAAAAAGAGGTCAAGTGGATAATAGGCTTGTTTATTTTAAAAGCCCTCTCTCAAGTCAAGTTAGTAAAGATAACCCTGTTTATTTTAAATATCTGACCAGGAACATGTCAAGTGGATAAGATGGGCCTGTTATTTTGACCACCCTGGAAATTCCAAGACAGAAGATATAGTTTGGGATTCCGGAACCATAGAAGAGGGATTGTTTAGATAAAAGGGGCCCGGGGTGACATTGATAGATGGGGCCTTGCCGGGAAGTCTGACCAGATGTAAGATACTTCCCGGCAAAGGGCTGGGAAATTATAATTCCAATTGATAAAGAAATGTTAAGGACTACCCCTTTCCACCTACGCAAAGAGGGCGTGTAGCCGATTGCCGTCCATAGTTTGGTCACTGGAGTGACGTAGGGATGTGTGGTTCCGCCCCGGTGGGGACTGGGTGAGGAATCTAACCATGTTAGCGCTCAGGAAGTGAGGGGGCGGATGTTGAATTGAGTTGGGGGGACCCTCGCATGTGGGGAGGGAGATTGATCGGACCTACTGGATAATTGGTCCGGCCACACACTGCGTAAAGCCCACTCCGGGAAATGACCAATTCTCATAAAAGGGTCTGGGTCTTCAGCAGAAGGGCAGATTAGAAAACTCGGCAGGGGATAGCAGACTTGGCAGACTTGGCAGACTTGGCAGAAAGGAACCTTGTTTTGAAATGGTTCTTCGGACCATTGAACTCCTTCTTGTTATTTGTGTTCTAAACACGACGTTTCGGCCGATCCGTTCTTCGGCCTTCTTCAGGTGTAAAATCCGAGTGTGATGGGTTAAACAGAAATTATGTTTAGGGGGGGGGTAGCCCTTATAGCGCATGGCCCTGGTGTTTCTGTGTCTTTGTTCTGTCGGGTTTAGATTTGTTGAGAAGTGGAAGCCACATCGGGTTGAAATCCGCGCTTGTCTGGCTATTGCATTTAGTCGACATTTTGATGTGAGCTGCCTCTTTGATTTTTCTCTGCTTCCAACAACGTTCTCTGTCGGTAATCTGGACCTCCTCCCAAAGAGGAAGATGCTCGCCGTTCTCTCTCCAGATGTGGTCGGCCATAGCCGATTAAGGAGTTCAATCGTCCGAAGAACCATTTCAATATTAATGACCCTTCTCAAAACAATAGAAAAGGACCCTTGTTGTTTGTCGCGTTGACCGACTTGCTGGGACGATGGGCTGGCGTTGAGGATCTGAGAGTGAGGACTGAGATTACGATTTAACCAAGAAACCCAGACTCTGCATCTTCTTCGCCGCTACAAACTCTTCCCTTCTGTCCCACAAGTCCACCATTAACCGACCGATCTACTGACCCTAGCAAACGTATCATATTGCCTCCGGTTTGACTACAATATAAAATAAACACTTAGTTTTTGTTATAACCAGTGTTGTGGTTCCTGCTTACAGATCCTATTTCTTTTTTATTTCATTTATTTTTGCTTTTCGTCACCTCGACCCCTGTTCCCAGATACGTTTCAACCAAAGCACCAGAATTTCGTCCTTCGATCTTTTCACAACGTCGCCTGGTAAGGAGTGACACGGACAGGGAGCCAGGCGGCGTTGTGATACAAATAACACAAAATAAATTTAGTATGGGCCATGATTATTTTACTATATTTATTTTTATTTTTATTTGATAGGTCAATATTATTTTTATATTGTCAAACTCTAACTGTGGTGTTGGCTTTATTTTCCTATCTAACAACAACAACGTTCAGGTTCAGACCAATTCAGGTTCGGACCAAAAACTGAAAAGGCCTAATTCATGCATAGAGAGGGGGGGCAACAGAGAGAGCGAGCTTCTATTTTTACGTCATCAATCAACGAAAGGAAGAAAGAGAAAAAGATAGAGAGAAAGAAAATGGAAAACTAATATGTCGCTAATAATAATATTTTTTTGAAAATTCGTCCAAGTGGCTGAAATAGTTGCATTTTTCTATCTATGTATGAGTTACGTGTACAGCCCTAACCGTTCATAGTAGAAACTTTAGATTTTGCACACACACTCTCCTCAATGAGTATGGAAAACTGTTTTGTTTATGTATGTGTCACGTACACAAGAATGGAAATATTTTCAAAACTTATAAGCTTCAGTCTGAGTGGAGTTTGACCCTGAAGCAGCTTGTCTTGTTTCTTGTCTTTTGTTCTTGTATATTTCTGTCTCTTCTCAATTGAAGGATTTTGTTTAAAAATTGATATTTCTCTTTGATTTTTTTTTATATTTAGAATTTACTAAGCTTTTTTTAGTCTGGTTCACAGGCCATATTTTTCATACTTGTTTTTTTTTATTATTGGAAAAAAATAGAATTTATATATTTTTAGAATCCAAGCGATAAGACCATATCAGCATCAAGTTTAATTTAAAACACACACTCACATCTGTGTGTGTTTTGAACGATTTCTACATTCCGGATTATAAGACGAATGGTTTATAAGGTTATTTGGAGGACAACCGCTCACTGCAACTCATCCAAGCCCCATAACTGACCATATCAAGCTTCGGTAGACGACCCTTTAGTCGCAATGGGCGCAGTGTAATATTAGGTCCGTCTTATATACTGCCATATACGGTAATACTTTTGGCTGGCGGTCTTGATGTTTTGGTGGTGTTTGGGTCAAATATTAGATTGTTGTGCTTGTAGCCTCTTCCAGCATTTCGTTTATTTGCCTTGGTGACTGACTTCTAAATCGCCAAAAAACATAGAAAATATCATTAACTTTAATTATACTGCAATTAGTTAATTACGCTATGTCTCTCTTCAGCAATCAATCAGTTCTCTACTTCCTTTATCGCGACTTTGCTTCTCAGGCAACACTCAAGATCGTTCCATTAACATTCATATAATGATATTTGGAGATCCCTGGTTCATCTTACTAAAACATGACTATACGCTTTTTGAAAATCAATCTGAACCTTAGAATTAATCGGTAATCTTTTTTGTTAGTCACAGTGAATAATCATAGCTATTACAGCTCACCGTATTTTTGTTTGCTAAATAAATGTAAATGAAAAAGTTAGGACATTTCGGCAACTCGGCTGCTATTATTAATTTATCGACATAATAACCTAGGGTTTGGGTTTGGGTTTGGGTTTAGAGGTTTGGGTTTGGGTTTAGAGGTTAGGGTTTGGGTTTAGAGGTTAGGGTTTGGGTTAGGGTTTGGGTTTAGAGGTTAGGGTTTGGGTTTGGGTTTGGGTTTAGAGGTTTGGGTTTGGGTTTGGGTTTAGAGGTTAGGGTTTGGGTTTGGGTTTGGGTTTGGGTTTGGGTTTAGAGGTTAGGGTTAGTCAGTCAGTCAGGGCAACGGTTAGTTTGTGTTGGGGGCTTTTAATTTTTTTATTATTTACATTTAACAAACAAAAATAAGGTGAACGGTAATAGCAATAATTATTTACTGTGGTGGGAACTAACGAAGAGGAGCACCTTGCCAATGTGCCTAAAACGGAAAGTATATAACGGCTGCATAATACCAGCCATGACTTATGGTTGCGAAACCTGGAAATTAACCAAACGAGCAGAAAACAAACTTAGAATAGCACAGAGAGCCATGGAAAGAGCAATGCTAGGGGTAACGCTGAGAGATAGAAAAAGATCAACATGGATCAGAGAAAAGACTAGAGTAAAGGATATTATACAACTAATTAAGCAACAAAAGTGGAGATGGGCCGGCCACCTAGCGAGAAGAGATGACAATAGATGGGGGAAAAGATTAACAGATTGGTGCCCATGGGATAGTAAAAGAAGTAGGAAACGGCCAGACACAAGATGGCGGGACGAGATAGAAAGGTTTGCCGGTAAGACTTGGCAGAGATTAGCACAAGATAGGTTGTCATGGAAGGAGATGGGAAAGGCCTTTGTCCAGCAGTGGACTTATAACGGCTGGTGATGATGATGATATATTTAAGATTCAGAGAATGGATAATTTTATATATCAATGGATAATATGATAATTATAATTAAAGAAACGACCACTGAACTGAAAGGAGATTCGATCAGCTTTCCAACGGTATATGTTACCAATTTGTATCTGTTGGGATTAAAAAGTCACAGCCCAAAACGTGCTGCTAGGTATTTAGCGTTTTACAGGGAAATTCTAACTTTATAATCCACATTCTATGGATTGTGGATTTAATTCTTAATGGGGCTATATACAAATATATATACCATTATATATCATTCGAAAGAGAATTTCATCAGCTATCCAGTGGTGCATATTCACAGTTACGGCCCCAAAAGTGAAGCAAGGTTTTCAGCATCTTACAGGAGATCGCGAGTACACAGTTCAAAGTCTATGGTTATTGATGTATATACATATATATATCATTAGAAAGATAAATCCCTCAGCTTTTCAACGGTATATCTTGTCAATCTGTATCTCTTGGGCTTAAGAAGTGAACTGTGTATTGGTTTTCTCATAAAATGCTGAATACTAACTTCACGTTTTGGACTGTGACTTTTTAATCCCAACAGATACAAATTCTAACGATATATATGTATATACCTCAATCAAGAATTAATTCCACAATCCATAAATCTTTAACTGTGTACTTGAAGTTTTCTCGTAAAATGATGAGTACTTAGCTTCACGTTTTGGACTGTGACCTTTTAATCCCAATAGCTACAAATTGACAACATACACCGTTAAAAAGCTGATGGAATTCCCTTTCTAACGATATATATATGTATATACCTCCTCAAGAATTAATTCCACAATCCATAAACTTTGGACAGCGTACTTGAAAAATGCTCAACACCTAGCTTCACGTTCAGATCTGTCACATTTTAAGCCCAAGAGATACAAATTGGAAACATACACCGTTAGAAAGCCGATGAAGTTCCCTTTCTAACGATATATATATATATATGTATATACCTCCATCGGGAATTAATGCCATAATCCATAGACTTAGAACTGTGTACTTGAAGCTTTCTCGTAAAATGCTCAACACCTAGCTTCACGTTTAGGGCTGTGACCTTTTAAGTCAAAAAGATACAAATTGACAAGATACACGGTCCAAAAGATGGATGAAATTCTCTTTCTAACGATATATGTGTATACCTGCATCAAGAACTAATTCCACAATCCATAGAAATCTTGCTGTGTAATTGAAATTTCCTTGAAAAAAGCTACATACCTAGCTTCACATTTTCGGCTGTTGTTTCTTTGGATCAAAAGGTCCAAATGTATAACATAGCTCGTTGGAGAGCGGATAGAATTACCCTTCTAACGATATATATATATATATGTGTATATCTCCATCAAGGATTAATTCTACAATCCATAGATATTTGTGTACTCGGACCTTTCTCGTAAAATGCTGAATACATAGCTTCACGTTTTCGGCTGCAACTCTCCATGCCCAAGAAATACAAATTAACAAGAGATACTGTTGGAAAGCTGATAGGATTCTCTCTCTAACGATATATATATAAGAATGTATATATATGTATATACCTCCATCAGGAAGTAATTCCACAATTCATAGATTTGGACTGTGTTTTTATCGTAAAATGCTGAATAACAAGCTTCACGTTTTCGGGTGTAACTTTTCATACCCAACAGATACAAATAGACAATAGACAGCACTGGGAAGCTGATAGGAATCCCTTTCTAACGATATATAGATATATATATATTTACCTCGAGAATTAATTCCACAATCCATAGCTTTGGACTGTGAACTTGAAGTTTTCATCGTAAAATGCTAAATACTTAGCTTCACGCCTTGGGCTGTAACCTTTTAAGCCCATCAGATACAAATTGGGAATATACAGCGTTATAAAGCCGATGTAATTCTCTTTCTAACGATATATATATATATGTATATACCACAATCAAACATTAATTCTACGATCTATAGAATTTGGACTATGGATTTGAAGTTTTCTCGTAAAATGCTGAATAAAATGCTGAGTAAAATTCTGAAAGCTTAGCGTTTTGGGCTGTAACTTTTTAAGCCCAACAGATACAAATTGACAACATACACCGTTGGAAAGCTTCCCAGCGATATATATATATATGTATATATCTCCTTCATTAACTATATCCACAATTTTGTCTATAAAGTATACTGACACTTCCTTGTAAAATCCTGAAATACCTATAAATTAAGATTTTAGGGTAAAAATAAATGGATTTTTGAATTCCTCATGTCTTAAATCCATGATATAGCCTTTTAAAGTACTCAGATATGTCAACTGGGAGACGAGATTTTGAAATTCTGCTTTGTTGGTGTATGCTGGCGACCATTTTGTTTTATGCAAATAAGGTAGTTCTTCCCAACTTTCTTCTTGGGGACATCCTTTTTCTGAAAGAGAACACCATAAGGAAGATTTTGGTACCCTAAAAGTAGAATCATGGGGAGGGGGGCACGGTAGCCCCTTCTGGCCCCCGGACTATATACTCTGATTTTTTTCTCCGTAAATTTCTTGCACTATATATATAACGAGCTTTACAACGGCGAGACGTCTAGACCCCTTAAAAATGGCATATGAACACCGGAGAGCCCTCAAGCTTGATGACAGTTTAAGCGCCTTAGTTGAACACAGAAACACATAACCATAACTTCAGCTTACAGATAGCCCACCTCATCAAAAACATACACGACGCCACAAAACGAAAATGCATCGAAGCTGTTCTCATATCCGAGTGCAAAACGATATCCCAAAGACCTGGACATTTTCAATTAACATATACAAACGCGTGGGATTGGATAATACACACGTACTAATCACACAGACACGAACACACACACACATTAGACACACATACCCATAAAAAAACACAAACAAATCCTATTTTTCATATAAACAAAAATCAAAAACATACATACACACACATACTAATCATACAAACCAGACACAAACAAATCCTATTTATATACACATACTAACCAGAGAGGAAGATTTATGTGACTGAATATTGTCAGTGTGACTGACTGTTGTAGCTGACAGACAGACACAGCAAATTTACGTTTACTTAAGTTTGCTGTGTCTGTG
>VCCN01000808.1:1173697-1185355 GCA_006491835.1 Architeuthis dux | reverse complement strand
TGGCCCTGGGCTATTATTTGGTCCATTTGTTCCACCCAAATTCGGCTGTTTTTCCGTTTTACCGCTCTGGGTGATCTTACAGTATATCCCTACGTTGAAAATTTGATGTTGGGCATTATTGGTACCGAGTTACATCGACAAAATTGTTCTATCCCAACAGAATCATCGGTGAATCTGTGGGTAACCGGAGAGGTTGTGACAGTAGAGTCAGTGTAGAAATACTAAAAATGTTAAGAAGATCGTAAGTGAGTACAAGCAGATGCACTTAACGAAACATAGAATAATTTAAAGCATTCCTTTTTTTGCATTGAGCGCTTCAAAATTCGAAAGCAATCTGATTTTCGTTTATGGAACATTTTGAAATTTTGCAAACAAGAAAACATATTATGCTATTGAGCAATGGCTAGTGATATTATAGTCTCGAAACTCAGTTATGGAGCGTTTGTTCTTTCAATAAGTGCTCCATGCATCTAGTATATGTCACAATTGGATTCCTCCAATAAATATCAATTGATTCCCAAGATTCAGTCGCACTAGGTGCTCTTGTGAATAAAATCTAGTGCAGCTTATGATTGTGAGGCGTCACTCTGGCAAAGGTGCAGTTTGAAAGCAGTCTTTGATGAGATTTCCTCTCCTTGAGCGATCAGCGGCCGACATTTTCTATTCAAGACCGTCAAGTAAAGTATCAAGTTTCGAATTAACAAGATCCAGACGGCCACGTGTCCTCGATAGGTTCAAGTGAAGAGATTATACGAATTAGTTACAAGCAGATTAAACCAGCTGAACGGGAGAGGTGGATGAGAGCAACAGTCGTGTTGGAGTAGGTTTAGGGGGCGATGGTCGTAACGATAGCGATGATTGAAGTAGAGATCTACAACCCGGAAGCATCGCAGATTTTTATAGGGCTGACTGCCAAGGAAAATTGAGCGGGTGTAGCGGACTCTGTTTTGGGAGGTGACATTGTGGTAACTGACATGAACGTTATTTACAAAGCGAGGCCTAGTTTTGGCACAACTGAAAGTGATAAGAATAATAGGAACAATAATATCAAAATAGGTATTGTAATATAGTAGTCACGAAGACAGCGATGGTGAGAACTTTTGGGGATACTGTATGGACAAACAGACAAACATGAGTGAATACATATACCTCTTTCAACTTCGCTCGCAAAGATACAATATTTGCTCCAATAAGGGAGATCAGTTAAAGAACTAATATCTTTATTACATAAACCGGGGCATCCACATCAGAATTACATAGAATCAGAGTTAAGGTACTTTCAATCGTTCGACATGGGATTCTTAACCGATATAAGTGCTATTTGCAAATTATTTGCCAACATTTAACAATTTTGTTCTCTTCTGAGTTTGACCTGATTTTTATTTCTTTCAAGGGGCGTTTTGAGGTACATGCCTTCCCAGAGAGCATTAACACAAACTAGTCTTCGTGGCCGTTCTATCCGATGGAAACCGTTCTGCCAGTCCTATTTATAATCAACAATTCTCAGTAATAACAGTAGAAGTAATAGTCATCTATAACTACTGTATTTTACAAGTACATGACTGACAAAAGTAGACAAGCTCAAATGCTGATTCCCTTCAAGTCAGTTTTTGTCGTCCGATGTATGAGATTGATACCTGATAATTAGTTGCATTGATTTTGCACGTGGGATGTGACCTTAAAATTGTCGGCCTTTATTCGTGTGATCTTTCACTGAAAGCGCGTTAAGCTCCAATAATTGTAGTAGTAGTAGTAGTAGTAGTAGTAGTAGTAGTAGTAGTAGTAGTAGTAGTAGTAGCGATGGTGGTGATAGTAGTTGTTGTTGTTGTTGTTGATGATGTTGTAACTGTTGAATGTAGAGTACATGCGATCGATGCTTTTAAATATGTTGGATTGACATCTCACAGAAAGAGTCAAAATAATTTTTTATGATAAATTTGTTAAACATTTATCTGAGGGATATTGTTACGACGGCCCCCTGGGGGACTGATGTCAAGATATAACTGTAACCGCCCTTAGAGGACACAGGCCACAGCCGGAAGTAGGGACACCAGAGAGCGCTGTTTTTCAGGGACCGGAAGAAGACCAAGGGTGTGGCCAGTTGAATCCCGAGTTTGGCAAGGAACCGCAGGGTCGGATTGTTCGCTTGGTTGTTTTGGGTGCCTCTCCACGACGGCAGATTTGACACAAGTCAAGACACAAGTGTGGGGTCACGCACGAGTACGTGCGGGCAGTTCTAAAAATCTCCCTAGGCCCCGCGACTATTGTCTAAGACATTAGAACAGGCTAGACATAGTCACAGGACGAACCCTGGGCATGCTGAACTTTGATCTCGAGACGAATCCAGGGCTCGCTGGACTAGGGTCACAGGCAATGTTCTTCAGAACTTTCCGGCAACAGGAGGAATTCTGTACCAGGTAAAAAGAAAAGATTGTCGAAAACTTGTTGCGTTGGAGTTGGGAGCTTCCTGGGGAATAATGAATTTCGGACAGGTTCCTCGAAGCAACCGTGGAAAGAATGAACAAAGGATTCCGGACTAATGAGAAGACACACATATGGCTTTGAGAGGCTAACATCGGTGACCAATAATATAGGAGATATATGCTCTGTACTAAATTTATTCTGACATTTAGTGGACCCCGAGGAGCCGGTGAAGAAGTTCAACTCGCCGCTTTGTGGTAAAAAGAAGTTTTGTTGTCTCTTAAATATCGAACTGTTGTCCCTTAAATATCGAACCCCTCTCGTATATTGTGTTTGTCTATCGACCCGTCCTCCCCCTTCGTTTTCTTGTCGTCATTATTAAAAACCCTTCTTGTTTAAACCACACATCTTGTTGTATTGTCATCATTTATGCTTCGCTTGTGTTTTCTCTCCTCGCCCTAATAAATCCAAAGATAAAGCCAAGCGTGCCCGTCTTTCTCTCGAGGCCGTATCACAGTAAAAAAAGAGATACACAAATATGGCGGATTGTCTTGACTCTTCTTTCTAGCTGAAATTATTTTTTTTAAATGCTACTTTTATAAATTTGCAACATAGGTACATATTTCCTTGAAATATTCGTCTTTTTCGTTTAATTGTTCTCTTCGTACATTCTCTAGTACAGTTTGTCTGCTTCGCATTGATTGCAATGTATATTAGAGTCCTGGCGCAGTAGGGACAGCATTCGCGGGGTTTTAGCGGGACACGTCATCGGGGAAACTAAAGCGGTGCACGCGGGGATTTACAAATCTAAATTGCTATATTATAAAAGCTAAAATCATAAAACAAAGCCTGAGACATGGCCGCCAAAGGGACACGTACTGACGCGTGTGGGAAATTTCCAAGTGACTGAAAAGCTATGGATTGATTTATGGGATTGTGTTCAGAGTGATATGGATTACTGATAATCACTTATCACGGTATATCTGGGTCATTATCTTGTTCATTATGAGGCGCATCCGGGAAATCTTACATTTTGGACGTTATCATCTATACGTCAAATTATTTTTAAAGTATAGTATTTTTAGTTGATATTTATATGTTGTGAATATCACAGATTTTACAAGTATCAAACTGACTGAATTTGGTTTTAATGCAGATTAACACCTACTCTAATAATGAATAGTGTGATTTTCTTGGTTCGCTGTCCGTAAGACTCGACTGTTCCACTAGGGGTGGGTGGGGTTAAAACTTTGCTGGAAAAAAAAATAGTTCCTACCCATTGTTTCAAAATATGCATTCTTCCGGGTAAACAAAAAACTTCTCAATCCAAATATATCTGTGAATGTTTTCCCACTAGGATTAACGAGTAGATCATATGAAAAACAAATGGATCAGGA
The DNA here is from genome assembly GCA_006491835.1 of Architeuthis dux. Lineage (NCBI taxonomy): Eukaryota > Metazoa > Mollusca > Cephalopoda > Oegopsida > Architeuthidae > Architeuthis > Architeuthis dux. Next base: position 1,181,537 of record VCCN01000808.1, on the reverse strand, counting down.
CACACGTCGTAGAGCAAGGATCAGCAAGCTAAACCCGCTGCAGTTGTTATTGTGTTCGATCCTGATTGGAACTTCCACTATTGATGGTCTGATTATATGATAATAAATAATATGGAATAAAAATGTATCCGGACGCACGTCATATGGCAATGATCAGCAAGCATCTATGTACCCGAACCCCCACAAGAACAGGATTTGACACAATGTCGGTTTAACATGGAGAGCCCCACATGCGAACGGGTGGGGCTGGAACTTCCTCAAAAATTATTTTTAGTTCTCGTAACTATTGTTACGAGGACATAAGAGCACTTGACTTGGTCACAGGGTGGGCCCTGGTGCCACTGGTCTAGACTACACTGAGCAATGTCAAGGGCATCACATCTGGTCAGAAATGATCTTCTAAATATACATATATATAATATAATATGTTACACTGGACTCTCCCACTCAGAGGTAAAGATTTTTCTGATAAAAATACCCCCTACCCACCATTTGAAACTATGGACTCTTCAACTGAAACAAATTCACTATTCTTTTTTCTTAAAAAGGCAAATTTAAATGTTCTGAAGGCAAAGTTAAAAGTTCTGAAGTCAAAGTTAAAAGTTCCGAAGTCAAAGTTAAAAAGGTGTAGTTTTTGTGTATAAACTTTTCCTGGAGTGCTATCTATTTCGTTTTTCGATGCTTTTACCTTCGTGTTCAAGACTGTACTTTGACAGAACAAGATGCATTAAATTCAGGGTCGGTTTAAGGATAGCTACGAATTATTCAGGATAACTATTCCAAGAATTATTCGGACTAGTATCCGCATCTTTGTTGTTTCAGTCACTACGTTTCAGCCGGTGCGCTCTCTGGCCTTTCTCATGTGAATGCCGCAAGCAGTGATCTTCAAGGAGCGTTATACAGAACCTCTTATCGCATCCATATGTTTTTAAATTATTTGTTAACTTTCGCCACCACTCCTAGTAGAACAGTTCAAGGATTCGAGCAACAAAGATCCATGCTGCACTTATGAAAAACTGGTACTTGTTATTATTAAAACGGAATTAAATATTGCGCTTAGTCTAAAATTGAAATTCTCACCCTATACATAAATGGCCGTATCTCGTATCACAATTTAGGCTTCTATTTTATTTTTATTAGTTGAAAAACAAAAGATTGTTCCAAAAGAGACTGCCTTGGAATCAAACTAAATGTGTTCAGCTTAAGCATAATTTTTCTTGATGGCCTCTTTCAGCGACACAATGTTCCATTTGTATTAGTATTAATGACTGAAAAGCTAAATATCGCATCAAAAGAACCGCTATACACTTCCAATAGCTATACAAGAAAATACTAGTTCAATGCTTTGATTATCAGATTAGCAACGACTTCCAGCATCAGCTCATATATCAGCATCAGTAGAGAAAAGTTTACAAAGAGAAAAAAATGAACAAGACAATTCCATTCAAAATGGCGTTGCTCTAAAAAAAAACCCCAGGTTTTTAATCATTAATCACTCGTTATGCATAGCATGTTTGCCTTGGCTTTTCGGTGTCGTAGAGCCCTGGGGAATTTTAAATGGCCGCTAATTTGGCATTGGCATACCACAGGGATTAAACAGAAACGCATATCTATATATATAAAAGTGAATGTATGTATATATATATATATATGTTTATGTATGTATTTTCCAAGTTGTAGGCCACAGTTGTCTACCTAGGATGCTGGAATTTGGCATTTTCTTTGACCGTATATTGGTGGATCAAAATGTTATAGGTTTTTGTTTTCAAATTTTAACGTATTTTCGATTATTTTATTAAAACAAATAAGCGGGGCAAATTTATGGGGAGGCCACTTTATTGAATTTATTGATTTAAATAATTCAATATTCTTTTTTACTTTTCCAAAATATTTTTTGTTTATGTTTTTGCTAATTTTTAGTTCATAGTTTCTTTAAAAGGGAAAACTTTTACTATGGCAAATAAAATATGCAAAATGCGTATAAATGCATATTTTAGACTTTTAATAGATAAATATATTTTTCGTCTTTAGTGCCTAATGATATTTAATACATTTTAACACCTTCATTTCATAATTTAAGTTTTAATATTTACTTTTTTAAAGTATCATTTTAATATTTTCAAGTGATTTTTCATTATATCTATGTATTTAAAAAAAATATTTTAAAATAATTTTTAATTTTATTAAAATATTTTAATATTTACCACCATCAATATAAATCTGAAGTTTATGTCATTGTTACTGCAGATTTGCATGTTGTAAAGTTCGTTAGTGCATACATTTGTATATCTCAAGGTTCGTTACAACAATATAATTGCACATTTTGAGATTTTACTGCATATATTTCGCTATTTTTAAAAAATAGATGTATATTCATTTCCTCTACTTATTACAATAAAGTGTCTATGCCTAAACGGATAAAATTTTATTTCTATAAAGTTGCCAATTATTTGTGTGGGGTGAATGTACATTGCACAATGGCTCACAAACTTGGTCTTGAAGCACTGGATCGGACAATGAGGGGCATGAAAAAAGCAATGGCATCATGTGCAGAATACATAAACACGGGCAAGGCTTTTTGCTAGAAATCAATAAATGGCTCTTATAATTCTTCTTAGGTAGCAATTATGCAAATAATGCTTATGTGATATTACAATGTAAAAAAATAACATTCCATTTGCCTAGCTAGCCATTTCCATGACATCGAAAGCATCCAAAGAATTACAAAACATGTTATCGGATTTAAATAAATAAAGTAAAGAAGTAGGCTTAAAGATGAATAGAACAAAGACAAAAGTAATGTTCAACGATAAAGTCCCCCAAAACATCATAAAGATAAAAGGAGAGCCCCTAGAAGAGATTGGTGGATACATCTACCTAGGACAGGTAATAAAGTTAGAGAAAGAACATGACTGCGAAATAAAACGACGCATAACGATAGGTTGGAAAGCATTTGGTATGAACAGGGACATTCTGAAGAGCACCTTGCCAATGTGCTTAAAGCGTAAAGTATACAACGGCTGCATAATATCAGCCATGACTTATGGATGCGAAACCTGGAAATTAACCAAACGAGCTGAAAACCAACTTAGAATAGCACAGATAGCCATGGAAAGAGCAATGCTAGGGATAACTCTAAGAGATAGAACAACATGGATCAGAGGGAGGACTCGAGTGAAGGACATCATACAAATAATTAAGCAGCAAAAATGGAGATGGGCTGGTCACCTAGCAAGAAGAAATGACAATAGATGGGGGGAAAAGACTAACCGATTGGTGCCCATGGAACAGTAGACCAGATACAAGATGGAGAGATGAGATAGAGAAGTTTGCCGATAAAACGTGGCAGAGGTTAGCACAATCTAGGTCGTCATGGATGGAGATGGGAAAGGCCTTTGTCCAGCAGTGGACCTATAACGGCTGATGATGATGATTGTATTTATGCACACGTGGACTGACATCTGTTCCTTGATCAAAACAAAGAGTAAGTGTTGTTCTCAAAGAAAAAATACTCGATACCAAAGAGTTCTTTCTTTTTGTTCTATCAAAGGATCAGTTCTTTTTGGTCGATACTTACAGCATTTCTGTATTTTAGATTTTACAGGCACACGAGGACACAGTGGAAAGGGATCTGGCGGATCAATGATGAGGTTGGGTGAGCACTGACTATGAAATGTGAAACCAATTATTGATTATATTCGAATAATGACGCATTCTTGCTGTATCAATTTGTTTCACTATCATTAATCGATGGTTGTTTTCTTTCCTTCTTCCCTTCCCCCTTTCTTTCTCTTTCTCACTTTCTTTCTTTCTCTGTCTTTCTTTCTTTCTCTCTTTATTTTTCTTTTTCTTTCTGTCTTCCTTCCCACTTTCTTTCTTTCTGTCTTTTTTCCGTTTCTTTCTTTCTTGTTTCGATTTCTTTCTTCTTTCTTTCCTTATCTTTCATCCTTTCTTTCTTTCGTTTTTCTGGTTTTCATGATTTCTTTCTTCTTTTTCTCCTTTTCTCTCTTCTTTTTCATTCTTTCGTTTTTTCTTGTTTCAATTATTTCTTCTTTCTTTCTTTCTTTCTTTTTTTTTCATTAGAAATTTCTCTCGCCAAGATTTATGTTCCAGACTTTGAAATTCATTTGAAGCACGCGATAATAACTCGATATGCAAAGCTGTTGCAGTGATCTGAAATCATTTGATCAGAAATGCGAACATCTCCCGTCTCAAATTGCTCTCAACCTCTAGTTAAAATTATTTGAACAAATATCAACTGTCCATAGATGTGAAACAAAACTGCACAAAATCAAAATTATAACATGTAAAGCCAACTCTTCGAGTGAACTGTTACTAATATCGTCTGACCACTGCAATGATCCATGGTAATCTTTACATATTGCCCGATCCATTCATTGGCAAATAAGACTGTTTCAGATCGATTTAATTCGAACGTAGTAACTGTATTAAAATGTATTGTACGATACTGCATATAAAAATATATAAATGAATGCGTAATAAAAGTCCGATTTTCAGTGGCCTGGTATGTAAGGAAAAGTACGTTTGTCTGTCCGCCTGACCTAATTAGGCATGCTTGTATATGACCTTTACAAATACAAATGGATTGAAAATATGTCCAAAGACGGTATGGTCTAAAAATGAAAACATTATTACATATTTCAGGCGACTTATGTATAAGACTTACATCTATTTACTTGTAAATGAATGTTTCGTTTGGAGCAAAGACATCTAAAACACTAAGTCTTAAAGTAAAATGATTTCCGCATGCCTTTTCTTGATATGGAAAGATAGAAATGTCATTTCTTGCTAATTTTAAATAATCTGACACATTAAAAGCTCAAAAACAAATGGGGAAGTTGAAATGTTATCTTTTTTTTTCATATAAATATTCGAAATTTTTAAAATTGGGACCGAAATCATCGTTGAAACTGTTCTGTAATCTAAGGCAATGGAATTAAGTGATACACTGTTAAGGTGAAATTTCAATGCGTAAACCTTATTCCTTTTTTTATTCATAATGCAAAGTGTGAAGGAGCATCGCTTTTTTCCAAGCTAAGAGCCAATGAAAGTGAAATTCTTTTTGAAAGACGTTTTCTTACTTCACTGACGAGAGAAGAAAATCAATTGACCTCGCAAGTGTGTTTGGCAATTTTCTTGAATTCCTTGTTCAAACGTTATGTTAAAAGTGACTCTGATAAAGTAAAATTAAACAACAATCCAGAATCATTAAGCCTGTCATTTATATTCATGTTTGCGAGATCCGACCTCCCTTTCCAAAGAATACCGCAGAACCAGAGAGAGGAAAAGAGGCAGCGCTATAAAACTGGAGTTACCTCCAATTGCCAGACCTTCACCTGCAGCCTCTGTGACAAAACTTGAGTGTCCCGTATAGGCCTCATCAGCGGGCCTGCAACATACGTGGAATGCATTCATAAATCTCTGCATGCAAGGCTAAGCCATGAATGTGAGATTAATCCAAATTTGGTCCATAGTCACATCCGTAAAGCACATATATTGACAAATTGACAATGAGAGTAATAATCTTTCACTGTTACTACTGCCTGGAATGGTAAAGTAGTTATGGGAAAGTGGTTTTTCCAAGAGCTCACTCGCCAACACTATTTTCCCTGAACCATCGTGGCATGCCAGTGATGAGACCTTTTTACTTAGATATCTGGCGATGGGAAAAGTGGATTCATGTATTTACCAAGGACATTGGTGCAAAGTGAACCGTTTTCCATGGCGATAACCATTATGCCACTCTGAACTTCCCATATAGCACACAGTGAGGAACTAACTCCCTGCTAATGAATTGCGAGATATCCCGCTAAACCTCAACCGCTGTTATAAACAGATCGTAGTATATTTGTCTTCGACATTTAAGTAATGACCTCATACTTAGATATTGTAGTACAATAATGACACTGGACCAGCTACTTTAAACCAATTACATTCATTGAGTTTAATGAATAAAAGACAGGAAGAAAGTTATTATCATATCAAAAACTTACCGGTAAAAGTCCTGGTTAAATTTATGTTCCAGTCGTAAAAGATTATAGCCTTGGGCTTTGAATAAAAGCTATAGTTCTTTTGTTTGCATTGTGATAGCTTCACCTTATAGCAGCTGCGTACACAGAAGGCAGGTAGCAGACCACCACTGTTTAAATTCCCCCTGCTTATATAATCCTGGGTCATTCATTGGTTTTATAGGAAATGTTGTACGAGTTTGATTTTGATGATATCAACCTAATGACCATACATCAAATAAGCAGTAATAATAGCTTTGAATGCACTTCGTCATTTCTCAAGATTTGTTATGCTACCCAACGACAGAACTAATAATGTATTTTAATGTTTTCATTGGACCGTGGAATGAATGACAAACACATTTCCAGGGCACCTTTTTCTACCAACAAACTGGATGCAACAAACCTTGTTGGTTTTTTTTCCCGTCACTTAATTAGTAATAATTTGTTACGTTTTTTTATTTATTTAATCTTCAAATATTAATTTCGTGATTTTATTAAGGACTGCAACTGTGGTGATTCAAAGCGGGGGTTGTCTTCCGTGAATGGAACTCTCAACGCGGTGAATCAGGCCCTCTGTGTCCACACGGGCTAGCAGCCAATGAGAAGCCGGAAGCCGGCACGTGACGGGCGCCAACTTTGAAATCTGTCTCTTTCTTCTCAGTCCAGCATCACGTAAAGACGTGCGGGATCGCGGCTCTGCCCTTTTACACCCTGGTTCTCGGACCTCGAGAACCGAGAACCAGAACCCCAGACTTTCCTAATAAGCCCATTTTCAATCAAAATGTAAGTACGCCCATTCCACCTTATTTCCACACCCACACGGGCATATCTCAGTAAGAACTCTTAGACACATTTTATTTACAGCATCGCAAAACCCACTACCGAAAGGCCGACGCCCATCTCTTCCTCAGAGAACTCCCGGTACCCAAATCATATCGGCCGGAGACTTCTTTGCTCTCACAAAAACAGTGGGCGCGGCCTTAACCAACCTCCATACAACTATTTGGTATGTAACAAACCAAATAGTTGCAGTCCTTACGTTTAATGCAAAGAAAATGGCCACGTGTCTCTGTCAAACGTCTTCTGTTGCTTTGCAGTTAAAAGACCAACACGATTATTGCATTTCCACGTTTTCAAAAATATAATTAATTAATAAACATATGTATAATGTAAATATATAAATTACTAAAAGTCATGTGATCATAGTGACAGCGTCTGGGTTTTATGTTAAAATTAGGAAGAGCAAATTTCATCCCGAGGACCAGTGACACATCTAATTGTAGGGCGCTGGAATGCTACCCTTCAATGCCCAGGAATTCACTAAAGGACCACAAAACCCAGTTACACCGGTCGAGTGTCCTGGGCCCTGTCTTCTAAATATAGTAACATTGGGCGGGAATTTTTTTTTTTTAAATCTCTGTGCTTTTCTCCCCCCGCCCCCCGCTCCTTTCCTTTCTTGACAAAAGATGACGTACACAGAATAATATCTTTTCAGTAAATTCGCATGAAAATGAATCATGCAATTGTATAATTATTTGTTGCAGGTGCAGAAGCAGACATTTTGTTTGAAAACACTAAAGTGAAATAAAAAGAATACGAACGCAGTGAACGAAATGAACTTTCATTACCTTTTGACATTTTTACTCTAGCTCTGTGACTAATTAAGTGCAACGCCCTGTATTCTTGCTTCCTTACACTGTAAACATATTACATTTTATAGGTTAATACATTGAAATGATATCAAACAAAACTAGAATGTACTCAGTGAGCGTATACCTCTGCCAACGCCATTGTCAGGGTAAGTAATT
>VCCN01000808.1:1136047-1156385 GCA_006491835.1 Architeuthis dux | reverse complement strand
ATGGGTCCGCGAGCAATATGTGGGAGGTACAGTCCTCCTGATATTCTTTACAATGCCATGCACACCCATATCTTACCTCATCAAGAGAGAATACTATGGGTGTTAAGGGCCGGTGAAGCTCTGAAGTTACTCTGATTGAAATCAGTTGTAACAACCCATCACAGCTTGGTGCGACCTTACAGGGGATGGTGCGGTCGTCATCCTGCGACTGCTGGGCACAATTCCGATTTGTGTACCCTCGATGTCCTACAGGAGGGACACAATCATTACCGGGCGACTGTTGGCCAAAATAATAAGAAACAATGAAATAAATAGGACAACAAATTCGTTATTTATTATTAACTAAAAAGCAAACCATCTGATGGGGATTACAGAATACGCATGCTCACAATATGGAGAGAAAAATCCACAGTAGAGGCATCAAGTAAGCGAAACAAATTCTGAAAAGAAACTGGCTATCAGAGATAGAACTGCAGGAAATCCGCAAAAATATAGAAAAAGAATAAAGTGGATTACCCTCATTGGAACGCCCCGACACAACAATACAAGATTTGAATGGAGAAAGAAGACAGAATAAGTATGTGTACTAACCATGAATGCCACTAAAGAGAATATTGAAAACAGCAAAGGATACCAATTCTCCAAAACAAAGGGAGAAATCAACTATCCCATGTACATTGATGACATGAAGCTATTTGCAAAGAACAGGGATGGGTTCGAAATGCTGTTAAACAAAGTTAAAGAATAGAGCGATGTCATTGGGATGGAGTTCGAAATAGAAAAATGCGCGCACAGGGGAGGGCTTTATAGCGGCAGAAGAAATCGACTTACCGGACAACTACAAAATTAGAGCATTAACCACACAGGCCCGATATAAATACCTGGGGGTTCTGAAATGTGAATCGATAAAACAGGAAGAAATGAAAGAGTAAATAAAAAAGGAATACTAAGGAGACTAAGCTAAATAGCAGAAATTTGATAAAAGGAATGCACACGTGGGCAGTATTGGTATTAAGAGACACAGGTCCATTTCTTGGATGGAGAAAGGATGAACTCCAATCAATGGACCGGCGAACTAAGAAACGTATGACGATGCACCCCCCAGAGATGACACAGATAGAGTGTATGTGAAGGGGGAAAGAAGGCGGTAGAGGACTCATCAGCATAGAAGACCGTGTCAAAATGGTCAAAATGGCCAAAACCGGATTAGAAAAGTAGGTGTAAGCAAGCAGTGAATATGTTATGCAAAGCGGTCGAAACAGTGCAACAAACAACAAGCCACAAAGGAGAGAGTAGCAAAGAATACAACAAGGTAGGGGAAATGGGAACAGAACAAAACTACACGGGGAATTCAAAAGACGCAAAGGAAACCTGAAGAGAGAAACAGAATGCCCTTATCATGGTAGCCCAAAACAAATGCATCAGGACAAACTACGTGGAGATAGGGATGGTACTGTAAACCACATAACCAGTGAATGTAGTAAACTAGCCTAGAAGGAGTACAACTGTTATACACTGGGAACTATGACAACGACTGGGATTCCATCATGTAGATAAATGGTACGAGCACAAATCAGAGACTGTCCTGGAAAGTAGAAGCCACAAATTAGCCTGGGACTTCGACATCCAAAACGACCACCCCAAACAAGCAAGAAGAGCTGACCTGGTAGTTGTGGACAAGGGAAAGAGAACCAGCCAAATAATAGACGTGGCTATACCTGCAGATCACAAAGCAAATATGAAAAAGAGTGAAAAGCTAGGGAAATTCCAGGAATTGGCCCGGGAGCTGAAAAAGGTGTGGAACATGAAGATCAGGACAGTACCAATAATAGTGGGCGCATTGGGAACTGTGAAAACAAGATTGGAGGAGCTGGAGATAAGAGAAAGGGTTGAGACTATGCAAACCACAGCGCTGCTGGGGTCTGCACGAATACTGAGGAGATAGTGGAAATATGAGATTTACGACCACCAGTCGTCAGCAACAGCCTAACAACTAGAATGATGAAGGCATGTGTAAGTAAAGCTGGGGAAGGTTGGTACGATACAAACCACAGCGCTGCTGTGATATGTGAGGACGGTGAGAGGTCACTCGGCTTTCAGCGATGACCACCAGACATCTGGTGAGAAAGTGCAAACCACAGCACAGTGGGCTGCGGGAATTCTGAGAGGAGGGCTGGAGACTTGAGGAGACTCGCTATCACTCAGCCTCCAGCGATGACAACCAGACATCTGGTGTGAACATGCAATAATAATTATTATTTGCCTCTGGCAACGAAGTTGAAGAAGTATATGTATTCGGCCGTGTCTATCTGTCCACACGATATCTCCAAGAGTACTCAATGAATTTAAATGAAATTTTTATTTAAGGGTGGGCCTAGGCTAAGGAAGGACTGGTGAAAAGATTTTCTGATTTTTTTCCGTTTTGTTTTTTTCATATATTCGTGTATACGCTCAGGTCGGAGAGGAGGTAATTTGTGCATAGATCCGCACCAAAATCTAATCACTTCCTCCGTATCTTAGTGTCCAAACTTCCACATCATTTCATTGAAATTCATTGAGAATTTTGGGGGATATCGTGTGGACATCACGATATCTGCAAAAATTCAATGAAATTTTGTGGAAAGGCTATGGAGGAAGTGATTGTATTTGGGGGCGGGTCCATGCACAAAAACTTCCCCTACGTCATAGTTATATGTCCACACTGCATAATATCGCAAAAAAGTTCATGTCTGTCCACACGACATCTCCAAAATTTCTCTGTGATTTTCAATGAAATTTTGAGGAAGTGTGAACAATGGGCTATAGAAGAAGTGATTAATTTTGTCGCGGATCCATGCAAAATTATTTCCCCTAACAATGACGTTTGGCAGACGTATGCGCTCTCTGGGTGCTTTCTATTTTCTTTTGTGTTGGGTCGTGATACTTGGTAAAACTCACCCACCAAGAGGAAGGAACGTATTGGTTACAGTTCAACAAGGCCAAAAAGGTTGTTTCTCCTTAGCGGTCAGTCTAGTACTTGAATATTCACAGGATATAAATATCTACAACAGAATGCTTTTATAGTAACAACCACCATAACCTGCGTCGGTATTTTTCACCCTCGTTCCCATTTCAGAATGGACCGGTCAGACAAAAATGTGAGTTTGTTGGTCAGTTTATCTGCCCACTCCATGAAAATCAGGGCTATTTATGCAGAAGAGCGTGACTGAATCTGATTTCTCACGTATTATTTCCGCCCTGACGTCAATGGCCCGGGGAGCCTGAGAATGACGACGTCAGTGAAAATAAATGCATTTTTTTTTTTTTTATTAACATTTTTATTTTTTCCTTTTGTTCCGGTTTCACTTACGTCATAAACAAAATGGCAGTCTCGATGTGGAGGGGAAGAATCGCTGTCTCATTCTGATTAGAAATACAGCGCCTCCGTTTTCCAATCTTTTTTTCCTCTCTCTCTCTCTCATTTTTTCTGCTGAGTTTCTCTATCACCCACGTTCTACCATCTTTCTTTCTTTCTTTTTTTTTCTTTCTCTGTCTATTCTTCTACTTAGTCATTCATTTTAAATTGTAATCTGCAAGTAAGGAGCTTCGCAGAGATTCAATTACTCTGTAAAAAAAAGCAATTTTCGAATTGTCTATTTTGCCTAGAGTATTTAGTGGAGTTTCTAATAACTTCGCAGTTTCAAATAACTTACGAATTGATTATATGTCTGTGAGTCAGGGTAATATTTGTAGGTAGCACGATGGTAACGCCGGTTTCTGGTTGATTATCGAAGTCAAATAATGGTACACTGGGCAGCGCCGGATTAGCATAATTTCTTTACTTGCCTCGTAAAATAATTTTTTTTCCTAATTTGCTATACAGGCAGATAATACGACAAATATGTCTAACATTTCAGTAATAGTAATATTTCATTTTTGTTGTTATCTTTGTGCAGCGTCTATAATTTTTGTGTTTATGCGTCGTGTGAGCATCAGATAGATACCACAATTCCATTAATTACTATGTTAAAATAATAACCCCAATAATAGGTGATAATTGGCTAGAATCGCTAACCTTGAACACCCAGTCGTTCATAAAAGTTGGGGGCAGTATAGTACTATAGTAATAGAGCAAGTACAGAATCACTGAATGAGTTGAATGCTTGCAAGCATTTAGCATGAGACCCTTGAAATTGCACAAGGAAGTAGGAGATGAGTTTGACTCTGGAGCAGCCAGGCTTGTCTTTCTTTATTATTACTATAGTTTTGAAGTTGAGCGAATAAACCTTACAGCAATTTGGCACCTACCGTAGTATGATAGCTAGCAAACTTATCTCACTGGCCATTCCTAATGTAGTGAGTTCGATCCTTACTGGTTACTTCACAACTGTGTCTTTGCACCAGATTAAGCTAAGCTTAGTAAATTACATGGGCGTCTACGGTAATGCGATGGTTAGTAAGCTCATCTCGCAGATCAATTCGCAAATGTAATGAACTCGATCCTCACCCGGTGCGCCTCTGCTGTACTTGTTATTAATTTCTGAGTGGTTTTTCTTTCATCTTATTGTTGCTTTGTATCACAACGTTCCAGGTCGTTACACTCCTGTGACCGTTAAAGTCAGCAGTGTAAATCAGAAATAAAAATGTGCCCACCCCCAACTAGATTTGAACTCACATCCCATATCCTGGGAGCACGTCTAATATGGGCGTCATCTTAACCGATTGATCCACGGAAGCTTAATGGCAAGGCGAAGTCAAATAAACAGTCATTACAAATAGAAATAATGATGGGGAAATGAAACAAAACAAGGGCCAATACTGATCAAACTAGCTGAATGGGTTGTATTTATGGACAGCATAGGAATTTCGGAAAATGGTTCTCAGTAACGTATTTGACTGGTCGAAAATATTTTTGCTATTTTGTGGCCAATCTTTTGAAATCGACATAGGGAATCAATATGTTTTCAATAAAAACTCAGTAAGCTATCTACTGAATTTGAAATGAATGTTCTTTGTTCGTTGGTTGCAAAACGTGTGTGCGCGCGCAGAGAGAACTGTGGTTTCAAACCGGATGGACGGATGATTGAATTCCTCATTGCTAAATGTCTCAACGATCGAAAAATGTAATTATTATATGGAAAAATAAACAAGCAAGCAAACTGGAATTTTTATTTTATTTTAAAGAAAAACAAATACAAAAAAAAGGAAACAAGACAAAAAAGTCGAATAATAAGAAGAGATGCATTATTTCTGGTATCAAACCGGGTTCAATATGGCCACTCGGCTCTTACACCAGCAGAAAGTAGCGACTTAGTTTATGGACCTGTTTATCCGCCCATCTGTTAGTCTGCTGACATCGATTTATAATAATAATGAATACTAGCAAGTGCATCATTTAAAATAATAACTAAAATAGCAACGTCTGGTCCCATTCCTAAGTGAACGCTGCTGTCCTCATGAACGCAAATAGTTTGATTGGCAGAAGATACAATGACGCGGAAATGAACAGGTAGGATTACATTAGGGATAGAATGTCGCAAAGGATGGTGGGGGAAGGGAAATTTCGCAGAAAATCTTTTAATTACTATCCAGTTAAACCGAGATTGCTATTTTTTGGTCTTGGAGCTTAAGAATCGTCGGCTTTAACTTCATTCCAATACAAAAAAAAGTAAATTATATACAACCACACGTACTAGGAGGCGGGGCTTATCTGTTGGCCCCTCAGAGGTGGGTGTTTGGGGGGGGGTAAATAGCACTCATGCAGTGATAGATGCAGACAGAACAGATTTTGATAGATAAAAACGAGTGAGGTAGATATATTCATATAGGTATGAAGACGAGCAACTTCTAAAGGCTACCGGATGCAACATACAGCTTAGGAAGGCCGAAGAATATATTAGGTTAAAGTCAGCAGTGTAAATTAGAAATAACGATGTAGCCTCCAACTAGATTTAAACTCGCATCCCACATCCTGGGAGCACGTCTAATATGGACATCGTCTTAATTGATTGGGCCACGGAAGCTTAATGGCAAGGCGAAGCCAAATCAGGTCATACAGTCATTACAAATAGAAATAATGATAGGGAAATGAAACAAAACAAGGGCCAATACTGATCAAACTAGCTGAATGGGTTGTATTTATGGACAGCATAGGGGGTTCGGGAAGTGGTTCTCGGTAACGTATTTGACTGGTCGTAAATACTTTTTGCTATTTTGAGGCCAATCTTTTGAAATTGATATAGGGTATCAATATGTTTTCAATAAAAACTCAGTAAGCTATCTACTGAATTTGAAATCTTTTGTGCGCACATTAATTTCCTTTGTGCGCCTGTTACAAAAGGTGTGTTCGCGCACACAGCTTAGAGAGAACTGTGGTCTCAAGCGGGATGGACGGATGAATGAATTCCTCATTGCTAAATGTCTCAACGATCGAAAAATGTAATTATTATATGGACAAATAAACAAGCAAGCAAGCAAACTGGAATTTTAATTTTATTTTAAAGAAAAAACAGTTACCGAAGAAAAAAAGGAAACATAATTAGACAAAAAAGGCGGATAATAAGAGATACATTATTTCAGCTATCAAACCGGGTTCAATATGGCCACGTTGCTCTTACACCAGCAGCAAGTAGTGACTCGGTTTTGGACCTGTTAATCCGCCCGGTTGTTAGCCCATCTGTTAGTCTGCTGACATCGATTTATAATAATAATAATAATGAATACTAACAAATGCATCATTTAAAATAATAACTAAAATAGCAACGTCTGGTCCCATTCCTAAGTGAACGCTGCTGTCCTCATGAACGCAAATAGTTTGATTGGCAGAAGATACAATGACGCGGAAATGAACAGGTAGGATTACATTAGGGATAGAATGTCGCAAAGGATGGTGGGGGAAGGGAAATTTCGCAGAAGATCCTTTAATTACTATGCAGTTAAACCGAGATTGCTACTTTTTGGTCTTGGAGCTTAAGAATCATCGGCTTTAACCTCATTCCAATACAAAAAAGTGAATTATATACAACCACACGTACTAGGAGGCGGGGCTTATCTGTTGGCACCTCAGAGGTGGGGGAGGGGTAAATAGCATTCATGCAGTGATATAACAGATTTTGATAGATAAAACATACTTTTGATAGATGCAACATACAGCTTAGGAAGGCTGAAGAATATACTAGGTTGTTACATATGAAATATCGTTCTTTAAATAGTAAGATGAAGGATGATATAAACAACAGAAATGGTAGTATCTAATCAAAATATGACCCATTCAAAGCAATAACATTTTTCCAACGATTCTCTAATGATAATATGCCATTTCTATAAAATTCTTTAGGTTTAGTGGTCACAAACTCAGTAAAAGCACAAATTATGGCTTTACTATTTTGAATCTTTTATTAAGGATATGAATTATTGTCTGAATTTAGACAGGGTGTATTAATCATTGTTTATGATATGGTCGAACCATTTTACTCGTCTATATGTTCATTTGTTCGCAACGTTTCCCCGACATACAGGATATACAAAAAACAGATGTGACGTGTCCAATCCAATCGACCATTCACTGTAAACAGTGATTCCACATTTTAGAACCAGGAACATCCGACGAATGCCGGAGGATACACGGCCGAAACGTTGTGAACAAATGAACATATAGACGAGGAAAATGGTTCGACCATATCATACACAATGATTAAGGATATGAAGTTCAAAACTCTTGAAAAGACGATACTCTGTAGGAGAAATGTCAGGTGAAGATAAAGGATGTTGCAAGGCTTCATATCTCAATTCTCTAAGCTTAGGCACAGTCAGCTGAGAGGTGTGTGGAGCCATTTTTCAAAATTGTTAACCTTTCCTATTACCTTGTGATATTATTACTGTTGAAGTCCTAAAGTCTTCAGAAAGTGCCCGAACCGTTGTCCGTGGGTTGTTGGCCACTGCTGTCAATAATTCTTCATCACTAGGAACAGTTTTGGGCCTCCTTCGAGTTTTATTATTGGTATCTATATTTCCAGACCTAAATCTATTGAACCAACGCTGAACAGTTCGCACTGTAGCTGTGTCCATTCCAGTTGCTTTGTTGACGTTATCAGCCGCTTGAGCAGCATTATGTCCCAATTTGAAATCGTACTTGAAAATTTTGCTGTTAAGGGCCCAACCCCTCGCCACAATAACAACGAATTATATCCTTATTTACATTGAATCTACAAAAAAATGCAATTACATTAGTAAATCTTTAGCATTATTCTCTATGATGTAAGGGAAAAGGGGTATTTTATGTGTAACAACCTAATATATCGGCTGAAATGTGTTAAAAACAACAAAGCTGAAAACAATAGCAATGGGGGAAATGGGATGACATTATAGTAAAATAAAACAATGAAAAAGACAGCAAACTGGAAAGAAGCAAAAAAAGATTATACAAAAGAGATGTTAAAAGATGGGACTAAATTTGGTCGTAATTCTATGATTCCGACCCTTTGAATCTAAACCAAAATCCTCGGTGCAGATTCTGCATCATTATACGTCACTTAAAGAAACCGTCAACCAAAACTGTCACCAAAACTTTCAACATAGGTTTCTTCAGTTTTCAAGTGGGTCCTTCTGTCTGTCTGTCTGGCTATGTATGTATGTATCACGCGTACAGGCCGCACCAGTGGAGTTAGGGGGCTGAAAATTTTAACATTTATTCCTTATTATGTCTAGAAAAAAAACATTTTTTGTGTTTTTTTTTTAAACCCCTCCCCCTAAATAGGTTTTAAGTGGGTGGAGGGTCAATTTGCGATGTAAGTTTATGCTAAATTTATCCCTTAGTTTGTGTCCAGCAGCATTCGCGCTTGCTTTTTGAAAATGCAGACTTTTTAGTGATCACTTCACAACGAACGGCGGGAGAAGTAACTTATTCATTGATCACCCCTTTTCCCAATTTGTAATTGATCACCCCAACACGGCATGCTGCCAAAAGACGTTGGTCATGTGACGGTTTCTATTGAGTGAATGGCCAAACCTGTTTTGGATTAATTTCGCTAGATAGCTCATCCTTTTTTAATTTACATTAAGCACTGTTTTTTCCCCCTCTTGTTTGACGCAAGCAGTAATCAGGTCTAGACAAAATCAACTTTGCCTAAAATAAGAACGGATTAATGCGTGGACATTAAACTGAGTGATCGACTACGCGGATGTGAACAACATTCAACTCCACTGTATATAATTAAATTGAATTAAATACTGTATTCAGGTGCACCATCAAAGCAACGATTTAATTTCACTAACATAGCTTCTTTGCATCATGGGGGGAAAAGTCTCATGCGGGCGAATAATGCCCATTTGATTTTGTCTTTATAATCAGCATTGCTAGTGGTCACGTGACATAAGCCAAGAAAGCGAGCTATTCAAGTAAGCTCTATTCGAAATATCAATTCAAATAATTTCTTTACATCGTCATCTGACATATCAGCTTGATTTTGTAATGTAAATAAAGGGGGGGCTGGGCATTGCCGGACGTCTGTAGTGTTTACCCAGGCGCCTTTGGTCATTTGAGGAGGAATCTCTTCTTACAAGGGTGCTGTAGGGATATACATAAATGATGACTTGCTTAAACAATCCTGGAGGGAAAAAAACATACCATAAGCCATAAGTCAAATAACAAAAGTAGTTTTTACAAACAGATAGGATCGGAACAGTAAGTTCCAGTAGCTAATAAAAATTGGAGGGAAAATATTTATGATGCTTTGTCGCCAATTTTATAATCTACTGGAACTTACTGTTTTGATACTATCTGTTTGTAAAAACTACTTTTGCTATTTGACTTCCGGTCTTCGAGGGGTCAAGACGATTGCTATAACCCCTTCCTCCGATCGATATACGGGTATATAGCAATAAGAAAAGGAGGGAAAATGTTAGAAAAGGTATGTTCGTTACTTATGGAAATTAGAAAAGAATGGAATAAAAATGGTTATATGCGTGTACGGCTGATGAGTTTGAGTTGTGTGATGTATAGTTATGTGTTGTTGAATCGCCACATGAGTAGTGAATATTTGAATCGCTTCATTTATGTGTGTTGAGAAGTTCGGGAGTAATGCCCGTGTGTGTGGGGGGGGGGGCGTTGAATGGTGTGGGTAGCATCCTGTTAACATCATTGACCATTGTCACCGCTGACCAGCCTAGCTGAATGTGCTGTATTTAAGGATTCAGAAAGGCTCCAAACAGGGGTTCGGAAAATGTTTTCAGCAGCAT
Source organism: Architeuthis dux (assembly GCA_006491835.1). Classification (NCBI taxonomy): domain Eukaryota; kingdom Metazoa; phylum Mollusca; class Cephalopoda; order Oegopsida; family Architeuthidae; genus Architeuthis; species Architeuthis dux. The sequence continues at coordinate 1,146,170 of VCCN01000808.1, read as the reverse complement.
TTCTAATTATTCTAAATATTTATGATGTTTTGTGCCGCCAACTTGCTGTTTCAATACTGTCTGTTTGTAAATATTACTACTGTTATTTGACTTCCGATCTTCGAGGAATGAAAATGTTCGCTACAAGTTTGTCACTATGGTTTTGTAGGAACAGGAGACGAACGGAAAGACGAATATACCGACCTATATGATATTTATTTATAAAAAAATGACTATGAATTAAGGATTGTGGTGCGTCTTGCATCAAGAAGTGTTCATCAGTTGATTGGAAAAGAGTCAATTGAATTAAAGTTCTTAAGAAGTCGTAATATCACTTGTCGTGTGAGTTTGAATATGTGTAATAAATCAGGGACTTGTTTTCGTCGAAATGTCTGTGAATATACTTTGCTAGCACAAGTGAGTTCGTGTTCGTGTTCGTGTTCGTGTTCGTGTTCGTGTTCGTGTTCGTGTTCGTGTTCGTGTTCGTGTTCGTGTTCGTGTTCGTGTTCCGAGTCATACAGCCATGTCGAACGGCAAACGGGCTGCGTCTGGTGAAATCTGTCTGTTGATTTGTTTATAAGGGAAATAGGTAGGGTCTCACGGGCTTTGGATTTTAGATCCATTTTCATTGGTCGAAAAATAGTTGATATCCAAAATAATCGTTGAGCTGCTGCTGAGCCGATTTGAATTATTTGAACTGGCGCCCGTTTCGACTTCGTTGGTTCTTTGGAGCCCATTTTGTTGAGATTTTTAGAGAACAAATGTTTGGAGGTGAGAACCGACAGTTTCATTGACACAGTTATTATGTTCACGGTATTTATATCCGTCGGCAATGGGTGACTTCTCAAGAATCATGTGGATAGCGAGATGAAAATGATGAGCCTTACCAACCTTAATATTTCGATATTTCTTAAACATTCACTCATGAAAATTCATCTTGTTTTTTTTTTCTTGATTCTTACTTTTACGCAAAATATTTTAAATTCCGATAGGTATTTGTCGGACTACACCAACTGTTCCATGAGATTATATACAAGGCTCACTCAGCGAAAAACGAAATCACAGTCACTGGCTTCCGAGAGTAGGTGGTACGAAGTACGAAGATAGATCAATAAGTCCATAGCCTGACAGAGTTGATAGCGGAATTTTGCTCAGAAAGTTTCACTATATAATGTTCGATCTATGTGATTAATGGAGAAGCGTTGAGTTAAGTGCATTGATAAGGAATGAGATTATTTTGTTTTAAATAATTGTAGTGTAAATGAAATGCCTTTTTTTTTCATCCTTAGGCTGTAGACTTATTGATGTACCTACGTACGCCAATCTAAAAAATCGTTTTTTTTTTAAAGGAAGTGTATTATGGGTCTTCTTTGAAGTTTTGATTTTTCATCCTCTCATGAGTTCGTAATTACAGAACTTACCAAACAGGGTCTTGAAAAAAAAGATAATGTTATGATGGGCGCTTGATCTCGCAGTAGCGGTTAACAAACTCGTCTCGTAGATCATTATGGCTCTAATGAGTTCGATCCTCACTGGGTGGCCCGCACTTGTGTATGCTTGTGTCAAGGTAAGTCTTGATCAGTAAATATCAATTATAATAAGTGTGTGGCATTGTGTATTTCCCACTAGCACCAGTGGTCGCTGTTTGAAACTAGGTAAAAGCCGGTTTCAAATGCTGATTTTCTAGGGTAGGTAGGCCTTGCCCACTTGGAGGATTGGCGGAGCACAATCTTCCTATATCCATTTTACCACATTTGGCTCTATGCTGTACTAAGCTTAGTAAATATTAAGAGCTTTAGGACTTAAAATCAGATGTCGTCAAACATCTAATAATCAGGCAACCGTTTTAACTCCTAAACCAAATTTGTAATATTTTTCATTCCTGTTTTTCGGCAATATAAATATTAAAATAAGAGGTAAATCAGCAGGCGGGTCGAGGGATTAATTCAAAGTCATTCTCTAGTTCTGGAGGAAAACGATATTGATACATTTATTCTTTATCTAATTCTTCTTCAGTATCAAGTAATTAATTGTCCAGGCTATTGTGAATATTAACAAAGGACGTAATCGATTCGCTTAAACGAGGAAATAATTAAGTTTCTAAGTCCATAGCTCAGGAGCAACAACAGGGTTTGCGGGGAACAAGCTTGCTGTTTTATTGTGTAGAAAAGGAAGGAGTGGCCGCGGATGCTCAGGGTTGGTTTTTTTTGTGGGGGGGGGGGGTAAGTTTGAACACTATGAATCATAATGCAGAATGTTCAAGCATTGTAGCTCTAAAAATAACGAAAATATCAACTTTTTAAAAATGGTGCCTTGGGAACTTGCCATGCGCGGCCACTCATTGACGATAATTTAACATTTCTTTTTTTTCTTTTGCCGTTTTTCTTACTTGTCCTGGTTGCAACGATATTTCTCTTTTTCCCTTTCTCGTCTTTTTTCACGTCTCAAATGTTACGGAGAAAACTAGCAGTCATAACCTTGGGACAACAGGAGTTAGCTTGTGCTATTATTAGAAGCACTTCATGTTGCCTTTTTAGGCAAGACTATTCAGTCAGAAGTAACTGGTCAACTAAGCGAGTAACACCTATTTTCTGCCTCTTCTAAATCCAGCCCACGTAGAAGATCAACTGAATCTTCTTAACACTAACTAAACTATTCTATTCTTCCTCCCTATCTTCTAAAGTACTAATCACTACTAAAAGCCACTAATACTGAAGAAGAAATCAGACTGAACGAACGAACTTCTCACCTTGTGTTTTTCTACATAGAAAATAAGGTAGGTTCTTTTTTTCGTTTACATTGTTTGTTTGACTTCGTGACTTATTTCGAAGCCCAAGTCAACACACTAGCAAATGTCGAAAGTAGGTGAAAATACTGCTTGTTGATGTTTACATTTCACAAACACGTGCGCATTCATAGATATGGCCACCGCCTCATTTTCAAATAAAATCTAAGCAAGGTTTGGTGAGAAAACCAATTTTGAGACAAACCCCAAAGTGGCTATTTTGGTATTTCAGTCCAGTACCCATGATTTTATATTTCACAGAATCACGCCCCTTTCTTAAATACTGCGCCTAACTTCAGGAGTCTGTGTAGACTGCCGCTTACCTGGCTCAGTATTAGTTCTGTGGCCTCAAAGTCTGTCCAGTCTCGAGGGTCAATCTCCCCGGGGTATCACCTTCCCATTGCATTATAAATGGGGTCGCACTGACGCTTTCATGACAATGTTCGTGGGGAGGTGGATAAATACCTACTGCCATTTACCGACCGGATAGATTGCTTCCGATAAATTTTGCAGAAAGATTGATATCTCTCGTCTTATCGATTGTCCGCGTAAGCAACTAGATTTTAATCTTCCAACTTTCAGATTTTCATCAGTTAGATTTTGAAGCATCGCTGGAGTGAATGCTAGTTTTGTAAACTATTTACAGTTCGTTTCTCCGTCTGTGTGTTCCCTGAATATGGGCAAAGTTGGCTTACCCCGACAAATATCTGTACACAGAACTCCCGATTTGTCCCCAAATTAATGCCAGTTGTAAGGGAAGCAACTATTAAATTATTATTAAATTACTATTAAATAGTTACTTCCCTTAGATAGTATTGGCATTAATTTAGGGACAAATTGGGCGTTACTTATGGGACACCATGTATAACGTTAAGATACATTATCAGCGACCAGAAAACGTTTAGTATAAACTAGCAAGGTTACCCGGCGTTACCCGGGGAAAAATAACTTCAAATATAAAAATACAGGAAAACAAATATTTTAAGAGATTTCATAAAAGGGAAAAAACAAAATTCCCCCTTGATTTTGACTCCTAAAAGGGAAAAAAAACTTCTACACGAATTTTTACCCCTAGAAGTGTAAAAAAATGACATCCCTCCCGAATTTGACCACTAAAAAGCGAAAAAAAATCCCCCCGCCCTCAATTCTGATCCTTATAAGGGAAAAATTGCCCCGATTTTGACTCCTAAAACGTGAAAAAAGTTTATCCCCCTCCCTGGAAAAAAGAATCTCCCACCCGATTTTGACACCTAAGAGGGTGGAAAATTCCCTCCTACTCGATTCTGACCCCTAAACGGAAAAAAGTTCTCACTCTTTTATGACACCTATGTTTGTGTTTTAAATATCTTTAATGTAGGTATTTCTGCGGGGTTCGTGACCCACTTACGGAAAATTGACACCTTGATAAAATAAACGTCAAAAATCATATAAAACTTAATTTTTTTTCGTTGGAAATGTTAGTGTAAGTTGAAAGATTGGCGAAATATATGAGATAAAAATTATTTGTGTGCACCTTATAAAACGGGAGATATTATTGAATCAAAATAGTGTAAATCTCCGTGCAAATGTAAACAAATTCTGTTCCGTAATAATTACGAGTAAATTTTCTCCGCCTTTTGACAAGCAAAAAAACACATAGATTTTTAAAATTTATTACACCTCAAGTACTGATCGGATCTTAATAAAATTTTCAATACTTATCGAATAAAGGATGAATTTTTAAAAAAATATTGTATTCCAAATCTCGGGAAAACAATATTTTTTTCATTGTGATTAAAAACACTACCTTAAATTTTCATTGATTTATTTTCAATCGATCAGTCCAATCTTTTTACATTATTAAGTCAAGACCATGAACATATAAATTCTGCTTCTGTTTTTGAAAAAGCTATTTATTTATTTCCGTAAAAAAATTTTTTTAAGTAATGCGAAAAAAAAAATACTGCTCTAATTGCCAATATTTTTCATTCATTCATGGTAAAATATGATTTATCGCTATTTTCCGTAAAAAGAGAAATAATCTTAGCATTAAAATCTTTTTTATAGAGAATTTTTAAATGTTTATTTTTTTTTAAAATTCAATTTTTACTGTTTCTGTTGCCATCGGTTCAATTCTGTTCTCACATGATGTAGTCAAAGGGTAAGTAAATATATGTAAAAAAAATGAAAACTGAAACCATGTACTTGTTTTTTAATTGGCCGATATTTTTCTACGGATGGTCATAAATGTACATTTTCTATTATGTCAAAGAGGACATGACTGCTGTAATAATCTCAGTCAGCCATCTGCTTATTGACAAATACGACTTCCATAATAAGTAATTAGCGCTGCTTCGCGTGCTATCTATGGCGGTAAACAGAAGGTGTTGACAGATATTTGACCCCCCCCCCGTGAAAAAAAGATGTTTTTATGTAGTTTTTGAATGGAAAATCCTAATTATTCGGTTAAGGATTGTTCAGTAATGATGAAACTAAGTATATCTAATTTTTTTAAAAACATCGGAAGTATTGTTGTTTTTTTTTAAATTTTAAATTACAGACTTCAAATTTTTTAAAATTTCCTAAAAAGTAAAAAAAATGACAGAAATTATAGTTTAAAACTTTAAATTGACTTTTAAGAGCACAATTCTACGTTGAAGTTTTTTTTCCGGACACATATTTGGACTTTATTCTTTCTTACAAAAACAAGAAAAAACTTACAACCAACAGTTTTTAAATTTTAATTTACGTTTTAAAATGGGGAGTCCAAAGTGCGCAGAAATACCTACTTTAATGTGAAGAGAGAATACGTGCAACAGTAGATTAAATTTCCACTACAATTAAATAATGAGGTAGAATTTAACTTGGAATCTAAGCGAAAATAACAGTAAAAAAATTCATTTAAAAAGTCTACATTGTATTTTTTTTAAACTACTAACAATTTCCAAAACAAAAAAAATTAAAAGATTTACGTGTTGCCTGGGGAAAAATTACTTCAATATAAAAACACAGGAAAACAAATGATCTTTTATAGAGATTTCATAAAAGGGAAAAACAAAGTTCACCCTCAATTTTGAACCCTGAAAGGGTAAAAAAAACTTCATCATTAATTTTGACACCTAAAATGATAAATATCATCCCCCACGATTTTCAACCAGAAAAGGAGGAAACTGCCCTCCATTTTGACCACAGAAAAGCAGAAAAATTCCCCATTGATGTTGATCCTTAAGGGAAAAGTCCCACCAATTTTGACCCCTTAAACGTGAAAAAGATCCCACCCTCTGGAAAAAAGAGCCCCTCTTCTGATTATAAACATTTACGCTGTCGTCTGCTTTTGTAAAGAAAGAAAATAAAACATACGTCGAAGAATGCCAATAGAAAATAAAGAAGAAAATCTGTGTTTATCTAGATGAACATTAAATAATGAATCAGAATACAACTTAGAATAATTTTGAAAAAGTCTATATTATATTTTATTAAAAAAAAGTTATAACTTTTAAAAAGAATTTAGAATTACTATGTATTAAAAAAGCTAATAACTTAAAAAAAAAACAACATTTACACGAGTTGTCTGCTTTCATAATAAAAGCATTTACACGGTGTAAGCATTATATTTCTCTCTCCCGTAAAACCATTCTCTATTCGCTACCAATACTTTGGAACACTTACAGACGTTTATTTATGTCACACTCCATCATTTACCTACTGGACATACAATATGTGTTCAGTTTAGCATTATACTTGCATTGTGAATCGGACCCCCGACTAAAACACTCAACAGTGTTGGAATTTTCAAAAAACAAACTAGCCTATGTTTTATCCCGGGGTTAAGTCAATATCCATGCAAAATATCAGATCCCTGGGACTTTTAGTTTGGCCGTGATGCTCACTGCAGACATACAGTCACACACAAAAATAGCAACTTTAGCATTGTATTAGAGATTGCAGGATATTTCTGCTTCTTTGCGCATTCGTATATATGTGTATGAGAGTGTAGCACTTCGGCCTCGGCCTCCACCGTCCCCTCCGAGCCTCGATGACACCCACGTTGTGTTCAAAGATTGATGGACAAAGTCTGGGCGCTGGAATCGAAGCATCGATGAAAGCCGATGGTGGATGAACAATACGCATCAAGACTGCTGGAAACAGGAACACATAGATGCTGCTACAAATAATAACAAAGCATTTATTCGAAGATCAAGTTGATATTATCGTCTTCTCTCTTATGCAGGAGGTAATGCGATACAGTACTTCTAAAATCTATTTCAGGTCATGATTATTGCTTTTCTTGTGAGGCGGAGAAAAAGATCTCTGCAGTCCACTACTGGTAGCATTGCAGGCGATTGAGGGTTTCAATCTGGAGAGTAGAACTAAACTCTGTCTCACTCTATAGTCTCTAGTTTTCAGTGGAACCTGTATGAGTTGCTTTCAGTTGGTACTATACTGCAGTACAAGAACTTCTTTGCCTTCTCCGCCTCAAAAGTGACAAGGATTCGCCATGCATCTGGTTCCAAAACAAAAAATGCAAAAACCAAGTTCTTTTATGGGTAACCCTTAATTCTAGGGTCTGACAGACACAGTGAGACATTCAATTTTACTGGTGCCTTCACCAACCACTACCACACAGGACTTGCACACCATCTCCATTGACTGTTGCCAATGTGTCAACAACCATTCTAGGATTTCTGATCAAAAGGGCCCCGCCCCAAGAACACTGTCCCATCTCAGGTCGTCAAGATAACCCCATCCCAGAACATCTCTCTGGCTCCATTTTCAAAATCAACAACTCCATCTGGCCTTTCTCAACTAATATTTTTGATAAACAACTTCTGTTCCCATTTCAAGCCTCAAACAAAAGTACTTATTCTGATACAATGTAACTCTTATGTATTTGTAAAATCTAGCATAACCATAGTATCATATGTGTATTAAGAAAAAACAACCAATTTTAAAAGCTTCTTAAAGAAATATTTCTCATCAATAAATTTTTAAAATCCATCCATTTAGTGAGGTATGCAACATGTCCCATACATACTCAATAGGGTTTAAATCTGGCAAGCACGGGGACCAATGGAGTACCCGGAAATCAGCCGAGTGTTCCTTGAACTAGTTTTGTGTCATCCGGGCATGATGTGGGTTGCATTATCTTGCTGGAACAAACCATCACCAGCGGAAAACCTGGTGACCATAACCCTGCTGGCAGGCTGAATCCATAGCCTCATGCGATCTCCTCCACACATGAACTCAACCATCTGCCCCAAAAAGCTGGAAAGTGACTCTTCTGACCAAGCGATGTTCTCTGGTCCAGATGAGGTGCAGTAACTGATGCTACAGTGTCAATACAGGTACCCTTGTTGGTCAATGACAATGAAACCTAATGACTGATGGGACAGTTGCCAGCAGCACCATTGTTGCATCACCTGTAGCTGCTCATAGTTTTCACGTGCTGCTGATGTCTGTCTGGAATGAACCAAAACTGGTATACCCTTGATACTGTTGCCCGAGAAAAACCTAGAGCAATTACCACCTCGGAGATAGAGTGCCCCATCTTTCTAGCCCCAGCACTCATTCGGCAGTAAAAGTGTTAAACCATATTCACGTCCTATGGTTGCCACAGCTACACTACCTCTTTACCTATTACATCACACATAGGTCATCCGGCTGTGTCTATTTCTACAATTTTTGTGCACTATACTTGTACATACATATATATATATATATATGTTTTTCGAGTGTTTAGTGCTTCAGAGCAGACGTGTGGGGAGGCTTCAATCCACACTGTTGGCAATGATCAAACGATTTGAAATAAGGAAGCCTTGTCACTTGTTTAACCTCTCTTTCTCTCCCCGTTCTACATACGAACATCTTGACCAATGTTATATATATATATATATGATAAAAAGAAGACAGTGCAGAGACTAGAAATCTTTAGAAAATATTATTTATTTCCTGATATGTTTCAGCCATGGATACAGCTTTCTTCAGAGGAGATTGTGGTGGAACAGGGAAATGTTTGGTCTGGATGTAGGTGTTATCAGAAGTGGTAGGGGGAAAAGAATAGTTTCTGGTTGACCCCTGGTGTGTATGTAAGTGTGTGTGCATGCGATATGGAGCCCCCAATTTCTAAAAGAAGAGACATATATAGATTCCACTTTCAAAAACCTCCACTACCCCTATTCTTTCATTCACAATTCCAGAAGAAAAGTACTCAAAATCCTAAACAAAAAACACCATACCAGTACAGATAACATTAAGCCGGACAAAAATGACAGACACATTATCCTCCCAACAAGCCCATGGACAACAGAGCTCAGAAAACAATTAAAACATCTAGGATTACAAATCACAACCAAAACCACTAGGAACATAAGAGACAAAATCAAAAACCCATGAAACAGCACAATAACCCCTGAGGCAGGCACATATGAAATACCATGCAATAACTGACCTACAGTATATATTGGAGAAACTTCAAGGACCCTCAAGAAACAAACATACAAACATGGACATGCACTGATACTAGACAACCACAATAATGCCCTAGTAATTCACTGAAACAAAACAGACCACAGTTTCTATCTGAAGCAGAATGATCAAACACATTCATGACAAGACAACGCGTAAACTTGTTGAGGCAGCAATCTGGTTTCTACAATGTATCACCTTACATTGCAAAACTCATAATTAAACAACAGAGCATCAAAAACAATAAGAAAAAACATTTTTCCATTGAAGCAGGATAGTACGAATATCAAACACACCCAATCTCACACAAGCATAAGTCACGCACCAAGATTCACACACACATTCCCGACCAAAAACGAGAGAGAAAACTATCATCCACCTCACACATAAGCATACATACCAAGAGTGTTGACCTCCAATACAAAACCAACACGCACAGAGATAAGATTTAGTCCCTCTGGGCCAAGCAAGTTTTTCTTTTCCCACCTCCCGGACACACACACACACGCACACATGATTTTCACACATACATACCAGGGGTCGACCAGAAACTATTCTTCTCCCCCTACCTCTTCTGATACTTTTATCTCTTACATTTCCAGACCAAACATTCTGCAGTTCTACCAAAATCTCCTCTGAAGAAAGCTGTATCCAGGGCTGAAACATGTCAGGAGATAAATAATATTTTCTAAAAATTCCTAGTCTCCGCACTGTCTTCTCTTTATCATAATGTCGGATAATCCCTATCCTATTGTACACTATTAATGACTAAAAACGCACATTCAAATGAAAACACCCTAAAAAAATCAAGACAGACAATAGGACTACTCAAATCAACCAATAAGAGCACTGCACAGACTACTACAGCAAATGAATCTGTAAAAGGAATTATCTAAATATCATTAATTGTTCATC
>VCCN01000808.1:1061806-1098858 GCA_006491835.1 Architeuthis dux | reverse complement strand
TTTAACGCCAACGGGTATTCGGGGAATGTTGTTGGCCAACCATCAGAGATTATGTAGGAACCCGGTACAATATGTTTTCTTTTATGATTGCAGCTTCGAGGTTTGGTGCTGTTCTGCCAAGAACCAGCAAGACAAAACACCTCCCACTGTCTTTTTCGATACCCTGAATACCCAGTGGCCTCTGTGGGGTCTTCCCAGTGATGTAGCAAGAGGAGGCAACGGGCGCAAATGTGAAGGGGCACAAAAGTCATAATGTAGCGTTACTCTGAGCTACCTAAAAAAAAAAAAAAACATGATAGGAAGAAAAGTCACAACTTTGATTTTCTGGCTAGGAAAACAATTTGTTTAAAATAATATTTTAATTCAATTTATACTAATTAAATGTTATAGTGTGACTTTATTTTAGGCCTATGAAAGGTGGTATTTAATTCTTCATATTATTGTCATTCAGTGTGTAATGAGTCACAAAATAAATAATCAAAACATTTTAAGGGGGCGCCAAAATTATTTTTGCCCCCGGGAGTGATAACTCTTGCTAAGCTACTGGGTCTTTTTCTATTATATTTCCTTTTCATGAAATGTGTTTCGTCAATTTGGACGATACTATCTGGGCCACCGATTCTTATAGGTTTTTTTGAGAAATAGTTACAGCATTCATCTCTAAGTTGGTCCAATCATCAACGCTAGTTTTGCCAGCAGATAAACAGCCTCAGAAAGATGCCTTCTGGAGCATATTTTTACTCCAACTCCACCACACAAAAAAAATCAACTTCGTTAGTTCCAAGTGCGATCTTTCAAAGAAAGAATCCTTTCTTGCAGAATATCTATTTGACAATAAAAAGTCATTATATTTTCTAAATAAATACTTATAATATTGTAAATAAATAATTAACTAAATCGTGTATAATACATTATTTATTGTTCACAATTGTTTTTAAAATCTTGTAAATAAATAAATATATTATAATCTTACAATTGATATTGTTCACATATTTTTTTTAAATTCATTTTTTTAAAAATTGAATACGGAAGTAAAAATATTAGTTCCTTTAGGAGCTCACTAGCTCCTGTAGCAGCCGATAGGAAGCGTAAATGGTGACGCATGAAAAGCGTCCGTTTGAAATCAGCGAAATTTCGCGATCGGAAAGTCAATGTTTGACGAAATATCTTCAAAGTGTCATGCAATATTGAATATTCATTGTAGTCTACTTATATTAAATATTGGTGAAGTTAGAGCACTTCAGTGGCAACAATATTTGTATCATTATTGACGATTTTGTATTTTTGACTGAATAGCCAAAACTGACAGAAAATACTAAAAGTACAAATACTACAATTTTGAATGTGCTGTGAAAGATTTTCTGCAAACATCCAAGTCTTGTTTTTTTCTTTTTGTTATTCTACATAAAATGTTGCAACTTTTCATGCAAAATTCGCTAATGGTGTATTTACTAGCCGGTCTAACTCTAGTTTCAATTTGACGGGACTATTATTATGATAAAGCGGAATTTTAAAATTATATAACGTTTGGTAAATTTAAAAGTAACAAGAGATATCGAGTCGAAAAATTGCCATAGATCTGTCACTCTCTGGAATACATCTGAAATGAATAGTCAAATTCAACTTTACTATTAATTTAATGATAAACATAAATTTGACATTTGTTTTTATTTAATAATTAAATCAACAAATTATGTTTAAAATTGAATGAATGGACCTGATCGCAAAGTTGTTCATTGAGCCCGAATTGAAAGAATAAACCAATTTTAGAAGGAAACAATTCTTTTTCCATAATTAATAACATGTTTGGTTGTTCTAAATAAGCTTACATAAAATCAAGCGATTTTTTATCAGACCTTATCTTCAGGTTTTTCCATTTCTGTTAAAGAAGGAATTCGGAACATCGACTTGCCCGCCATGTTGTACGGTGATTCACCAAAAATATTCACGAAAAACCAAGTTCCGAATAATTGAAACACGAAAACTTTTATCTGGCATTTTTCAATGTATCCAAATTATTAATAATTATGAATTTGGCAGCAAGAAAATGTTGAGTTATTCCAAGTTATTTTAGCAAGATATTAAAGGGTAAATATTAAAAGTTAATAATAATATAACGCCGGCGATTGTCTGCTGTGTTGGTTGGTTATGGTTATATATGCGTCTTATGGCCGGCCAAACGATCGGACCCTGGGGGCTGAAAATGAGTCTATGGGTAACTTGACTCAAGGATGAACATGGGATATGTGGCGCTGACCTCCGAGGTCACTAGGGGTCGCCACAGATCAATTTAGGGTCAAAACTTCTTTTTCCGGCCAAACTGCAAAAAGGGATATCTTTTTACGCTACACCGTATAAATAAGATGTCCCCTAATTGTAGGCGTCTATGTATTGCATGTAAACATTTACATGTTTCTAAAAAATATCAGTAGAGGTGCCGGTTGCCAAGCGGTTAACAGCACGAAAATGGAATCGGCCAGCCGAGTTCAAACTCTGAATGAGATAATCTGTGTTCACTTCACACTAATGCCCTTGGGAAAGGCATGAATTTGAATAGGAATAAATGATGCGACTAACTTTGAAAAAAGTGTTTGATTAAAAAGTATTCACATACAGACAGTAATTATGTAAATTAGTACAGTATATTATTAAAAAAAAAAAATTTTCCCATAAAATATTTCAAAAATTTTAAGGATAGAATTTCCTTTTAGGTCCTATATTTGTTTATTTATGGTTATGTTTTTGCAAATTTTTATAAAGGTAAAATAGAAGTATTTTCGTAATTGGTTGGAAGCAACACTTCTGATACAATCAACATTCCTGGACCAAGACTGTCAGCATCCTATATGAATGGTTAAAACTTAAAGGGTGTAAAATATTGAATACGCTACAGTAGGTACTGCTGTAGTGTATTCAATATTTAATTACTATCAGAAGTCCCAGTCCTTGTCTGGGTTTCTAAAATGAAGACAATCACATGAGTTTACTCAACTTTGTATTAATTGTTAAAAAGATGCTGACAATCTTCACTTGGTCCTGGAATGTTGATTGTATCAGAATTGTACAAAACCTGAAGCTTGATTTTCACACAAAAATGGACAAAGAAAATATTGTCATTCATTTCATAATTGTTTAATCTTTTTAAAAAGAAACCAAGCCAGCTCTTAGTGAAAAGTATCTTATAGTTGATCATAAAAGAAGTTAAAAATATGGCATAAAAATGATTTAAAAACAATGATTATACACCCTTTTAACCATGAGATGATATTTTAATATTTTGGACAGGATTTTACAAGGGAAATGGTAATTTGATTAAAATTATTTTTTGTCTCTTTCTGATAATAGAAAATCAGTAAATGTATGATAGATTGGAGTTTAAAAAAATCTTTTGAAGAAAAACTTGTAGAAATATGGTTAAAAATTGTTGGTCATCAATGTTGGTGCAAAATCCTATGTCGGTGTGTAGAGATAAAGAGATTCAGCATTTAAAGGTTATGAAATTGAGAAAAGATACGAGTTTTCTCCCCTTTACTGTTTTTTTAATATTTTTCCATTCAAACCTTTTTAGATAGAAATACGAGGAGAATGCAATGAAAAGAACTCACAAGGAAGGGGACGTATATGGCAACAATAAGAGTATTTAATAATAATTAGAGACAGAAGCATGCAACGTAATATAAAATAAGCATTTAAAGAACAGAACAAAAATTAAACATGATGCACAAATATTAACTCAATGCAAATTCACTCATAAATCAAACATGCTGAGATACTATGATTATCTAAATATATATTTATTTAGGTATAATTCACTGTGTAATCAAATGATTCACCAAAGAAACAAAGATTTATAAAATTAACATTTCCCTACATGATTTGAAATCATGACCAAGCGATCTATTGTCGGCCTTGTTACTGACTGAGCCAAACTGACAAATTTTACATATCTACAAAAAATATGCAAGGTCTTTTTCCATTTTAATAAATAAATACATGTATACTAAAAAATATATATTATTATATATACAATACAAAAGTTGCAATAATCATTTTCAGTCGGAATAGAAGTAGGAGTTGAGTCTGGCTTTTGTTCATAGAATAAATGTGCAAAAGTACTTATTTGAATATTCATGTTTCACAGAATAAATGTTTGCAGAATAAATGTGCGAAAGTACCTATTAAATTCTTCATGTTTAAAGTGAGTGTTAAAATGAGAAGAAAAAATTAAGACCATTCCTTGGTTGGTAGAAAAGGAAATAAGCAAAGTTCCAAATACGTGCATGCCTTTAAATACTAGTCGTACAGACATTATAATATGCAGATTAGAATGCAAGATATTTTTTCAGTGACAGATAAAAATCTGCTTTTTTATTGTTTTAATTCAATCCGTGTAAGTTAATCACATGAGCTAAATTTTTATAATTTGGCAGAATAACGATATGAGGGGGGTTCTCGATTTACAATAAAAATTCATTCAGATATAGTTTTTGCCCAAATATACTATGTCACCAGTGTTCACGAGTGTGAGTTTATAGATTTAAAATGTTTGGTGAGTCTGGAGAGAGATAGAGAGAGAGTGAAAAAGAGAGTGAGAAAACGAGAGAGAGACAGAATATCAGAATTTTTTTCTGCCAAATTTTTCTATAGAATGAGATTAAATTAAATTATAGTTAGATGATGTAACAGCATTTTTTTAAATTTCTGTTTTGATTGTTATTACTATTAACGATGATATTTCTGCTTTGATTGTTGCTATTAATGACAACATGAACAAAGAACAGAGTCTCAAGTTTAAACCTGACGATTTTCATGAAACTGGTTGAGGAATAAATGACTAAAATATTGTGGCTATTCCTTTTGTTTTTCTTATTTTATCAAACCCAATTTGAGGAATTATATTCTCTTATTTTCTATTTATTCAACTGCTTTTTTTGTACAATTTTTACAGTTTTTTCATCGGAAAAGAAGGTACAAGAAATAATTTTTTCATCAATGTGGAATAATCTTTAGATAAGAGTATATTTTTGCACTTTTTATTTATAGATCTAAATTTAGATATAAAATATCTAAATTGACAACACTGAAGAGAAGTAACTGAAATACTTCAAAGCTGAAGTTTTGTACAATGGTTGGAAAATTATTTTACTTAACAATTATGGCAGGCTGCTCCACACACCATAAAGTCATATTCAAGCATGCACCTTTTGAACAGACAGGCCCTAGATTATACTAAAGCCAAAAATGTGTAAAAACTGTGCAGTAATTTTGTAGTCACTACAACTGCAATAAATATGAATCAAATGTTTGTTTGCATCAGTACAAAATATCTGTAATGGATACATATGTATTTTTGCACTCACACACTCCGGTCATCAAGTGAAACCACTTGACGCACATATTTTCCTTCAGAACACCCAGATTTTATTCTGAGAAGCAAAGTTAATCTTTCCAAGTACAACTCTCAGATAACCAACTTTCTGGACATGGAAATACAGCACTTGACTCGAAATATGATACCCATTGTAGACAAAAAGTCTAGTGAAACCTTGTATCTTGTCACTACCCATTTCATCTTGGAACTTTGACGAAATCCATTCCAATGGACAACATTTCAACCAGCCACTCACCTCTTTCTATAAGAAGACAAACTATTTATCTTTTTTGTTCAGTTGTAGTTCTGTTGCCTTAACAAAACTATGACTGTTCCAAATTTTGATTACATACGTACAGACACACACACTCTCTTCCTTAACATCTTCAACAAACTAAGGACACTTACTAAGTAGTAAACTGAACTCTTTAAATGCATTCTATCTTCTTCTTCTCAACAGCTGAGAACTACTTTATTGTTATGCTTTCTTTAATAAAGAATGTATTTGTATTCTTTATTTTCATTGCATCATTTCCACGTGCATCTTCTCTATACATTATTACTTTTACTGCAGCCACAGACAGGGAAAGAGAGATACAACAATCCTTCTTCAGTCGACATCACTAACCTTACTCTTTCTACCTCTCTAGTATCAACACGCTATCATCAGCACTCTAGCTTACATACCCTTAAGGCTATTAGTACTACTACTACTATTACAATTAGTAGCTTACTGCTACGATCTTTGTTACACTGTTAACTTTTCCATTTCACATGGAGTCAGATATATTTAATAATAGTCCTAATTACATCAATATTAGCTCTATTGTAGATCTGTGTAAAATAAATAAATGATTGACTAAGCTGGTTAGGAGAATGCTGCACTTTTAATTAATTTCTTTTTTCTTCAGTAATCATTCATAATATATTTTTATAACAGCATTTTAAAAACAAAATTTGATATAGTTAATTCATAGAGAATGAATTGATGGTTTTTGTTACATAATTCAATGCAAAGACTACCAACTCATCCTACAGAAAACTTCATGTATAAACTGTATATGTAAATTAATTTATAAATCAAAGTTGAGAATGATTTTTCATGAGTTAATCCAAGAAACCAATGATATAATTTATTAAAGACTTATCTACTTTTTTGCTAGTTCATTTTAAAACTTTGAATTTTCCTCATTGGGCTGACAATTTAAAATTCTTTGGTTCTGCTCAGCATAATGGAGTAATAGTTTTTATCCTGTGTTTAGACCTAGCCACCTCCCAAAATGTGCTAATTCAAGAAAGTTTTCATTTATCAAAACTTTTCCATAAAATGTTGCCTACATCATAGGACAAAAATATTCAGACAAACAACCTTTACTTTTAAAATTCTTATACAGAGGAAGCCGTTTATTATAATGTATATTATTAGGTACTCCAATGAATTTTTACAGGAAGATCTAATACATCTGCTGCCTATTTCCCCTTATAGGTCTTGTTATTCTGAACATTTTGATACCTCATTTGTCTCTCTACTCCTATTAGTTCACTAATTATGATTATTTATTCATTTGCAGACTCACAGCAAATTGAACACTTACAAAAATGGCCTTTTCAACACCCTATAAAACTGAAAAGCCATCATTTTTTTAAATATGTAGACATTGTGTACTTGCTTAAATTTTATACGAAACTGAAGAACATTTATTTTTCTACTAGGTGATATTGGTTCCAAAGACATACATCGAAAGAGAAGGTGTCAGCAATCATTTATTTATAGACACCTTTTTTTTTTTCGACCACAATAAAAAACTGTTACAGCGTAGTTTGGGCGCTGTAAACACATTAAATTGAAAATTCACTGTAAAATTCCTTTTAAATCAAACGATGACATATAAGACACCGACAGATTCAGAATTGGACATTCTTTATTATGGCATGCATAACAGTTTTGTTTTAATCACAAATTAATTTTGTGGTTGATATCATTTAAAATTACAAACAGAATTATATAATGATTATGTTAATTTATTTTTTCTCAACTTGCAAAGAATTTTAACCCAGAGAAAATGAGTTTTTTCTTTCTTTTTGTAGATTATAATGTTTATTTTGATATTTAGCCTCTCACTGTGTAAATGATATATTTTATTTTCCACCTTCATAATCTTACTATAATTCACCAAATATCCGTCAGTCTGTCTCAAGAACGGCCACGGCTATTGTGACCAAATTTTCTGCGCTATCTAACGGGACCCAGGAACAGGTTTTTATCAAGTTAGATTTTGACACCCCCCACCCCTAGTTTTTAGTGTGTGTGTGGGGGGGGGATTACAATGTAATTTTGTGCTAAATTGGTGTCTTATTTTGTGTCTGGCTATTGTGTCTATGTTAGCAAAACAGCTATGGCCACCAAATTTTCTGTGGTCACTAATCAGACCCAGTAGCAGGTTTTTACCAAGTTAGTTTTTGAAAATTTCTTGCAAAAAATAAGTTTTTAGTGCGGGGTCGATTTACAATGTAAATATTTTGCTATATTGGCACCTTATTTTGTATATTCACACTTACCTAAAAACTTACTATTACTTCAATTCACCAATGTCTGTCAATCTGTCTGTGTTAGCATAATTCAAGTACGGCTAGATTTATGGCCATCAAATTTTCTATGGTTTCTAATGTGACCATGGAGCATGTTTTTCATATATGAGTCTTTGAAAATCTTTAAAAAATATAATAATGTGGGGTCTGTGTTCGTGCACTTCCCAATGATGATCTGATTTCCATGTATTTATCCATATAAATAACACTAAAAGTCTGATTCCGTTTATCTGTATATGACCTCTAAGTAGCTTAGTGCTTATAAGTGCCTTATAAACAGTGCTATAGAATTAAGGTGCACCTGAAAAAACAGTTTTTATCTGTTATTAGGACCAAAGTCCCCATTGAGGCCTTCCACAGCAACTAGCTGGAAAACCTGCTCTTAGGGCAGGTTTTCAGCTAGTCTTAATAAATATTGAAGCAGACAAAGAAGAAAATAATTTTTATATCAGATTTTTCTCCAGTCAGGATTATGATCCAAACCCACTTTATACAATCTAATCTAATGACAAGGCCAACCTTTTTAGTTGTTTCAAGTTTAACACAAAATGAATAAGTATTTTAGTTAACAATACCTTGTATCAACAGGTATTTACTAGTCCCAGATAATGTTATCAAACGCTTATTGTTATCAAAATCCCAAACATTTTATTTAAAATGTATTAAAAATACATATTAATTTAATTTTCTATAATGTAAAGTTGTTTATAACAACAAATTTAATAACATAAAATGAATTTATGACAATGAATGTAAATTGTTCTAATTTTTATATCTGTTGCTTAATGTTATCAGACGGTTATTGTTATCTAACATAATACAATGTACGGCTTCCTCTGTAGCATTTTTTAAAAATTTATAATTCGTAACATTTTTTTCTAAATAAAGATTTCAAAAGTTTTGTGGGTTCAAATTTCTAATGATTTTCAAACATGAGTGGTTAACAGTTGTTATCATTTTAATCAAGTTGCATCATAAATACAATCCTTTTCATTTGTTTTTCAACTTAATTTCAAAAAAGTCTTTTGGAATCTTAAAAAGAACTAAGAGATTGTAACATAACAGTGAGCCAAATCTATGCAGATGAAATTTCATCCTGACAAATGCAAGGTCATGCACCTACATAGAGACAAAAAAAAAAGGAACTACACCATGATTAAAGATGACGGAACACAATACACACACTGAAGGAAACTATAGTGGAGAAAGATCTTGGCGACAGAACAACATACATAGAGTGGATACTGACGTTCATTGCTCAAAATGCCCTGATAAGAAAATGATGACTTCATCTATCTGCAGTAAAACCAGAGGGCACAGCCATTCAGACATCTACTGGTGTTAGAAAAGATTTCCTCTCATTAAAAAAATAATGATGATA
This sequence comes from Architeuthis dux, assembly GCA_006491835.1. NCBI lineage: Eukaryota > Metazoa > Mollusca > Cephalopoda > Oegopsida > Architeuthidae > Architeuthis > Architeuthis dux. Next base: position 1,089,517 of record VCCN01000808.1, on the reverse strand, counting down.
TCAGACATACCAAATTTAACTACCATTTTTCTGATTAGTTTAAACCCAGCCCAACTACACTGAAGCTGGCTTAATGATGCAATTAACTGCTGTAAAAAAAAGCCTATTTCAGGTATATTCAAGTATATAAAGAAAAGAGATTTATGCTGCTTTATTTCTCTTAATAAATCTGAAATTTCATCCTGACAAATGACAGTCACAATTAAGTTAAAATGTAAATGAAAGAAACCTAATTAAGCTTTATACAATGTTAAATGGGTGGAAATTATTATTTTTTTTAAAGATTGTATTGTGCCAATTTTCGAAGCTGAGAGGGACTGCTTGCCTTGAACGTCTGCATTCAAAATAACATTAACTACTGGTGCTAGAGGGAAATATACAAGTATCATCTGTTAAGCAAGCCCCCCAAATAAATATGGTATATATAATTATGGCATCACAGATTTAACAAGTATTTAAATGTTTTGGACAAAGATAACTATAGCTCATATGTCTATTCATAAACACCAGTTCAATACAGATATAGTTACTTAAACTTATTTTTATTTAACATAATTGACCAAACAACAATCTCTATCAAATGAACTGAAAAAACTAACTCCAAAACTTTTCAAATTGAATTTTTTTACAAATCAAATTATAAAACAAAATAAATAGGTGATAAATAATTATAATATATTTTCAGATTTCTCAACAGTTAAATAATAAATTTGAATAGTCCATAAATAAACTAAAAATTAATAAATGTATTTTGTAAATGATATCACTTGAATCATTTCTGATTATTGAGTTATGAAAATCCCTCTAAAATGACAACAAATATCAGTTCAAATGGAAATGTACAATATAAAAATTCATTAAGTTAAAAGCAAATTAACATTTTGATTTGATTTAATTTATTGTAGTGATAAAAAATTGCTATTTGAAATTTTACTACGAAAATAAGATCACACAGTTTGCTAACAATATTGACGCCAACAGATTTCAAAATTTTCAGCCAATAATATATACAGAAAAAAATGTGTGTTTGTGTGTGTGTTTCCAAATTGCAAACAATAAAGTAGGATGCTGAATCAGTTTTTCATGATTGGTCCAAAATAGTCACATGATATATTCACTGCAATGTGAGCATTTTTTCCATGTAATCAAACACCTCCAATGTAAATATTTGTCTGTCATTTGTAAACTTTTAGTGTTTCCACAAACCTCTCATCCATTAATTTTCCCAAGTTACAACACCAGCTACTCATTTGCCAACACCTTTCTCTCTATCTAATTTAAATATGTGCAAATTCATCTACAATTTAATTTACATGACATTTTTCCTCATTGTATGCAAAGTCAAGTAGTTTCAATATATTCCCATGTTGCATTTTTTGTTTTTTCTTATGTAATTATATATCTTACCACTTATCATTACTTCAACAATCTTTCATAAATACTTTATGGTATGCAGCTTCTTTCTAACAAGCATAACTGTAATTTTCCTGGTACAAATAGTGTACACAGGTTGATTAATTTGTTCAATAATTAAACTTGTGTTGAAATCTAAATACTTATGTCTGTCACCATTTTTCAACTTCCTTATTTAATTATATGTTTATTGAAACTCAGTAGGGGAATATGTAATCACAACAAATATTTTCTGGCATATAGTCACATATTATTTTACTGGAACTTGAAAGAATTTTTTAAAATTATGTTCTTTTTTTAAAACTATCACTCATTTAAATTGTGAAAATCATAAAATCTGACAATTTTTAGGTAATTAGTATTTCAGGATTTAAAGGTCCTACTTAGAATTAAAAGGGCTTAGATGTTGAAGATGCCAGGAAATATTTGGATCTCACGTGTTATAATGTCATCTGTTATTAGTGCCTTTGTTCGCTTTGTTGTTCTTTCTGTTTTAGCTGCGTGTAGTTCGTAACCGTGTTTAGCATGTTAGCGTGAGACAGAACCAGATACACGTGTTGACAGGGCTGTTTGCCTGTGTAGAACTGATGAGCCTTCCCAGCTTCCACTTTCGGGCTCCCATTTTCGTGACCAGAAACAGGGCTCATAAAATGGGGGCTGTTGAGTAAAATCTCAACGTGATTATTTATACTAAAATCATACACATATAAACATATAAACATAGATACATAGATATATAGATATTTGTATGTGGAATTATATTCCCTGACAAAGGCGCCAAATGGCTGTGATGTCATGAAGAGGATAAACAAAGAAAGTGGAACCATGTGTGGAAAATAAAGTTAAACAAAGAGAGGAAATATGTCTGACAGGATGTCAGGAATAAAGAAATGGGTATGGATATGTCAACAAACAGATATACCAACATTTAATGACAAATAAACATAAGGCAAAAACAGATACGTAGGTTTAGGTACTGTAGACAAGAACATATTAATAACTGTAAGAAAAGGGAACATAAGATAATCTAGCTGGAGCAAATTGGAATAGGGAGATAGGAGAAATATGTTGCAGAGGGCCATAGCTGTGATGACTTGGGCTTTGAAGGAAGTCACGAAGTCAAACAATATATATAAAAGACAACCTACCTTTTTTTCTATGTAGAAACACAAGATGATCAGTCAAGTTCTTAGTTCATCAGTTTCTTCTTAAGTATTAGCTTTAGTTAGTGGTGTTAGTACTGGTTAGTAGTTGAGACAATAATGTGCAGTTAGCATTTAGAAGATTCGGGTGATCATTAGATATGCTTGATTTAGGAGATGCCAAAATAGATGCGACCAGCTTCGTTCACAAGTTGACTCTCCCTCGTGACTTTAGCTAAAAGCGTGGCAAACTCGAGATGCTGAGGTTGACCCCAAGATCAACTGTCTAGACAAGCAGGAAGTGCTTAAAAAAATAGCACATGCTAACTCATGTTGTCCAGAGGTCATGACAATAGCTACATTCTTGGCAGAGAGGGGAAGGTATACTGAATTGTATATATTTTGGTAGGTATTGCTCCCGGATATACCAAGACATTACCAAAAACAATAATTCAGTAAAGACAGGAAGAAATTAAAGGAGCTCTCATGGCTAATATACCAGACACACATATATCTACCGAAAGCTAGCATAGTGATCCCTTTTCCTATTTATTAATAATAGCTTAGTTGAACACAAGGCCAAATAAGGGAAAATGGGGGTAGGAAAATAGTGTTAAAGGACCTGCCTGCCTTGAAAATCAGCATTCAAAATCCAGGTTGTTACCTGAATCTAACAGTAGCCTCTGGCACTAGTGAGAATGATGTAACTATCTCACCTTTCAAACAGGTCTACTTGACTAGCTTGCTACCATTGCACTGTCAGGTGTTTTCTTTGATACATGATCTTTCAAAATAATCCAAGTAACTTCGAAGATTTTGCAGTAAAAACAAATACATTATAAAAAGCTTTTTCTATATTGATATCTGCTTCAATACAAGGTAAGAGCATATGTTAATAATCATCAACATTTCTGTCATTTATAATAAGATTGTAATTCAATTGTTAAATCAGTTTGAGGTATTTAAAAAAATATTTTGAAACTATTGTCTTTTGTTTACTGCAAAGAAAATTTCATAATCACAAGAGACGATAATAAAATAAATTATGAATGATGTTGTTTAGAATAAAGAATTGCTAAAGCTTCTTCCTTTATGACAGTAATTAATCTTATATAACACCATCGGTCCCAAGCTTGGATATGAAAGGAGGAGGGTTGGGCATGAGATTAGCACCCTACCCTGTAAAAATCCATGTGCTGTAAAAATGCTGACAAATCAACAAGCAACTCAGTCCTGGTCTCTTGTTGATGGCCCAGGCAGCAGTTTACCTAAGGTATGGCAGGTATGGCACATGATGTGGGTGCCATTTGAAGGGAGTACCACTGAACTGTTTCTATTAAAGTCAGACATCTTCGGGTAGTGAAAAAGAATATATGATCTGTCTTTTCTCCAGATGTATGATCTGTCTTCTCTCCAGATGTATGATCTGTCTTTTCTCCAGATGTATGATCTGTCTTTGATTATCATGGGTGAGAAGCACTAGAATGGCCAGATTGTTAAAGCACATACATAAATTATTAGGTAAAAATACATTGCTTGGAGCTACATGACCACATTACCACCGCACGGTGCCAACTGGTAAGACCATTCTCCTGCACAAACTAGGGAGGTAACATAAAACTTTGTGCAAAATCTATGAAATTTAATGTTCTTATTAAAAGTGCCATTTTCTTATTTCAGAGTACAATAAACCAAACAAATAACAAGCTAATGGGGGAGGGATTTGTTGTTAAAGCCAAAAGTTTGTTATACGCAATGGTTGCCCCTTGTTAGGTAAATAAGAAGTAAGTTTGGCAGTTTGCTGCATTTAACTAACATCATCTGATAATAAAAGAAATTATTTTACTGAGATTAGTCGTAATTGTATAATTGTTTTAAAAATGAATCAGCGGCTCACGAATATGTTTAATTCAATGTGCGACTTTCTTGTATTGTGTCTGTTCAGTCTTTCTTACAGAGAATTTGAAAAAAGGCGCCATCTTTTTGTGACGTCACTACGATCAGCAAACAAACAAGATGATCACCATCGTGTAAAAAATAGGCTGTTTTAGCAGCCATCTTTGTATTTTCCAATTGGTTGAAATTTGACCAATAGTCCTTTTTTTCCCCTTCAGCTAACCAGGAGCTAACCTGGAGCTAATCAGATCGCTAGGCTCCCACTACCCATTGGCAGCAGGCTGCAACTGCCCATTTGAATTAGAGCAAGCCATTTCTGGATGGGCCAAAACGCAGTCCCCAGAGATTGATTGAACTGATCAAGTTCAAATGTTCAAAGTAACTTACATTCGATAAAAAATAGAAAAAGAAGGTTGTTTTTTTTTTTAAAACTAACAAATTTTCGAAGTTACTAAGATCTCCAGGAAAAATAAAAAGTATTTTTTATGCTTTCAATCCAACTATTATTTGTAAAACAAGGTTTTGGCTTTTATAGCGATTATTAGAGTTTAAATTTTACAGTCATTCAGTAACTGTCATCTTAGCGTAATGGCTAGCATATCTGACTGCCAGCTGCCTTGACGCGGGTTCAAACCACGTCAGATCTTTGATGTTATTTTTATAAATTATTTTAGTTCAATGTGACACTTTGGAATTTACATAAGTAGATTGTAAATATTAATAGTACTATCAATAGTTGGATTGAAAGCACAAAAAATTCCTTTTATTTTTCCAAGAGAAAGTATCTTAGTAACTTCGAAAATTTGTTAGTTTTAAGAAAAACCTTCTTTTTCTATTGAATGTAAGTAACTTCGAACATTTCAGAGACAGCGTCCAAAGACTGGTGACACCAGTTCAGTATGGCTCCTTTCTTTGATGTCAACACGTGGAATTTGTTTATCTTGGTAACATTGCTGACGTTTCAGTGATGTCACCAGTGTCAAAGCAAAAATGTGTCTGTTTCAATTCACCATTTTTTCCAGGTGCCTGATCCGATTGAACTTTTGAAGAGACTTTTCTGATTCCGACCTCAAAACCTTTGCAGCTAATGAATCAGAGTAACTGTGTTACCAGAAAATCAAGCATTCGTTGTTTGATACTTCACCCAATCAGACCTGCAGAAATTTATTTTGCTAACTGGCCTTTTCGTCGCATGTTATGCAACCTTGCTTTAGAACCACTATGGACACTTAGAGGTAAGTCGCATTTTGATTAAATATTTGTGGGCCCAGCATGTTATCTTTTTTGTTGAAAACAGTGAGATTATCTTCGGAAGTTTTATGTTTCCCAGGCGACCTTTCGTATACATGCAAAGGGTTGCCTTCGTACTGCTGAGACTAGTTAGCAGTATTTTTCAGAGTGTAGGAATTAAATTTAAAAAATTCTTATAGTGAATCCAAAGGCAACCGAACTGCCTTTGGATTTTGTTTAAAAATATTGGAAATTGCAGAATTATTAAAATAATTTTTTTTTCTAAATATCCAGGGATATTATATTTATTTTAATTTTCGTCATTTTAATGTTTATAAATTACACTTTTCACATTGTTAATTTTCTAAAAAAAATTTCTGATTTTATAGATTTTTCTCACAGAAAAGTTATATCAGGGTTTTTTCCAATCCTTCTTCTAAACAATGACACAAAGATTTTGACACTAAAATAATCCTTTTTACAAGTTAGAGGCTTTTTATCTCAGGTGTCAAGTTCCCAGTGAAAAGTTTGGGCCATACTTGTAAATAAAGCAATAAAAATGTCTCTTTTTTTCACTTTTTTTTATCTCAATAACAACAACTCTGCAATTTCCAATATTTTTATACAAAATCGTTGACAAATTCTGATTTAGTATCATTATAATAGTTTAGACCTTCTGGGTTTAGACAAACTGGGTTATGATAAACTTTGTGCTAATAATAAGAATAAAGATTATAGAAAATTCTGATGAAATTATACTTAATATTTTAATTAGAATATTGCATACATTTTTTGTTTTTACAAAAAATATCTGCTAGAAATCTTTGTTTTTACATGTTCATTTTTTTCCATAAATAATTAATAAAATAATGTCCCTGGGTATTTAAAACAAAGAATTTATTTTATTAATTCTGCAATAGTTTTACACAAAATCATTGACAAATTCTGATTCAATACTTATTATAATAGTTTAGACAAACTGGGTTTAGGCATTAAGGTTTAGACAATCTGCATTTAGACAAACTGAACGGTCACTGTCAGGTTTTACCACTCAGAAAACAATTTATTTGTAAACAAAGAAAATAAAAAGAATCTAAGAATGTGAACTAAAAAAAACCCATGTTAACTTCCCATTGGAATTAAAGTGACGTCATTCTTTCCTTCTTTAACTTCCTGTTTTAAAAAAATGTGAGCAAAATATGTTGGTAAATAAGAAGAAAGTTTGTTATAGTCCCCGTTTTCACCGCATTTACCGAACTTCATTTGGCAAATCCGAAGTAAGTTCGAATGGATCTACAAGTTTGTTAAAGCCAAAATGTGTTATATCGAGGTTTGTTATAGCGAGGGTTTACTGTATTGTGTCAAAAGACCAGGAAACATTTCCTCATGAAGAAGAAGGAAAATGAGAGAGAGAGCTCTGAGAGATCATTCAGTTCAAACTAATACTTTCGTATTTGAGAGCCTCCATGGGTCAAGGTAGACTCTGTGATCTCCCTCTGATGAGTGTGGAAAAAGAAGAGTTTTTATTGAAAACTATTGCTTGATCAATTTTTTAGTAAGCTTTTCTTTATGGTAACTCGCTTGTCGGCAAGGAAAGTTTACTAAAAGATTTATCAAACAATCCTTGTCTGTCGTTTTCAATAACTTCTTTTTCTATACTAATCAAATTCTTGAAAAATATAAAGTTGCTAAATATTTGAATTAATTGAAATTTATCATTCAAATATGTTTCTATAATCTGGTCTGTCGGATGTCACTTTCCAGAAATATCTTTTTTCCCCCATTTCTTAGCAACTTCCAAGAAGCCCTTCTTCCTATCATGGTAGTTCCTCTTCCTGCTGTCATCACCCCTTCTCCTCTTGCACCTCCTCTCCCTCCCTGAAGTAGGTCACAGGTGGCTCCCAATCCCAACAACAGATATGTCTGTACCAAACCAGGTTAGCTTCCAGCTAATTGCTCTTAATTTTTGACAACCTGTCCTGCTGTGTTGAAAGCAATTCAGAAGAAGCCTCGGCTCTATCTTCATTTTCCTAAGCATACCTCATCAATTACCTATGAGCTGGATTTATAAACTGCAATCAAAAGCAGAACAGGTGCTATTTCTTTCATCATCTGAAAAATCCCATGTCACTTTTTTGTTTGTTTGTTGGTTGGTTTTTGGTCATGCTAGAGCAAAGATCCTAACCTAGAGATAAGCAGGCAAATGATATATCTGTTAGGCCACCGTTCTGCTGCTGGAACATAGGATGAAATTAACTTACAAATACCAAATTAAGAGTTTTTTTTGTTTGCAATTACTTGAATTAGTCATTTATATTTCTTTTTTCCCCAAATAATATTGATATGTTAAACTCATTTAAAACAACAAAAACTAAAGTCAACATGAATAAAAAATAAAATGCAATAACATTTTTATACATACAGTGAATGGGAACAGTTAAGAAAATAGAAGGATAGAAACAAAAAACTTTCATTTAACAATTTAATTCTTGAAAAAAAAAACATTTTCAAGAAATTTAGCATTCAGAACAATAAAACATGACTAAATGCATACCTTATTATGTTGATTGCAAAAAAAATGTTTTTTCTTGCGTCATGTTCCTGATTTTAACTCACAAACTCAAGCCATTAGGAGTAAAATGGCTGTCTGTTCAAATACTTATAACAGGTACTGTATATAGAATGATGATAGTCTGCATACTTTTCTTTAAACAATGAATCATTATTCATTTCAGAATTGTTCAAGATTAAAACTGTCCGAGATCATAAATTTAGCCCTACATTCACAAAACTATGTCTACATTAATATTGTAGAATTTAAAAAAGATTTATTTAAAAAAAGCATTTTTTGTATTTCCAGATAATGACAAGGTATGCAGTTGTTCCATCTATATTATTATTTTGCTTGTTCTTACCTGTGTTCGAATGTTATGCTTTCATTAATAACATAACAGAAAGGTTAGATAATTTGATGAGAAGAGAGATGACAGAAAAGAAAGTTAGGTAGTTTGATAAGAGGGTTGGAAGAGAGAGGGTAGAAAAGAAAGTTAGATCATTTAATAAAAGGATAGGAAGGGAGGGGAGAAGATAAAGTTAGGTTATTTAATAAGAGGGTAAGAAGGCAGAGGGGAGAAAATAAAGTTATGGAGTTTAATAAGAGGACAGGAAGGCAGAGGGGGGGAAATAAAGTTAGGTGGTTTAATAAGACAATAGGAAGGGAGAGGGCAGAAAAGAAAGTTATATAGATAAAAACATGGATAGGCAACATGGATTGGAAAGGATAAGGGAGAGAGTGAGAAGATACAGGCAAACGGTGAGAGAAGAGCAGAGGTATGATATAATGGATAATCATAGTGGTCAACACCCATATCAATTTTCATGGGTTCTGCTAGCTTACAATAATTAGAGTTAGATAACTGAATATTTCCTGAATTTAAGTTGATTATTTGATACCTAAGCAGTCAGATAATTGAATGTTACCAAAAAATCCGATCATTAAAAAGAATCTAGCAAACTATATGAATATCTTTATTTTGACTAAACAAATTGCTTATTCTGTTACCTCTGTGTTGATGAAAAATCAGAAAGTGGACAGTGTTTTGATAACATTTTATGCTACAAAATTCTGCAACAGTCATTGATTGATTGATTCATTTATTGATGAATCTGACAGATATAGAATGAAACTCCATTGATTTACTCAACAGTAAATAATTTAGTAATGGATTCTGTGTGATTGGAACTTGTCAAACGATGTACACATTAATTGCATGATTAATAAACAGCTTCCTCTGTATTATCAGCAATGCAAAAGAGTTTATCATAGATTGAGGAATTAGAATGCATTTTGCAAAAAGTAACTGTTTTAACTGTACATTCATCTCATGGTAGAGTTGATTATTTACCTCTGTCAATGAAGTTGAAAAGAGGTATATGTTTTTGGTTGCATCTATTTGTTGGTTGGTTTGTTTGTTGGTTCGCAATTTTTTTCTTTTCTGAAAGATATCTCCAAATGTTCTACATGCATTTCATTCAGATTTTCTGGAAGGATAGACAATAGGCAAAGGAAGAACTGATTAAACAGATCCATGCACAATTACCCTCCCACACACACACACACACACATACACACACGTCGTAGTTATATGTTCAGGGCTTTTCGTTACATTGATTTCCTTTTTAGCCTCTTCAATATGAATTAAAGAATATATGCAACAGTCTAAATTTAAACAGTTAACTACCCCGTCTCTGATCTATCCACTAAGTGATTTCAATGATGTTTAAGGTTACTGACAGTGGCATTGACAGAGGTATGTGCTCTCTGAGTGCTTACTAGTTTTTCAATTGTCTTGAAGATAAAAACTACTAGATCTTGGTAAGATAATTATTTAAGTGTTGTTTGTACACTCATTCTAGAAAAGTTGTTGATTTCTCAAATGATAAATACTTTCAGATTTTAAAGAAATGTTTGGTCAATTTTTCTGAAATTCATCTAATTTTACTTACGTTCATATATATAATTTCTGTCAATCCAACAAGTATTTGGTAGGGTAGATAATAATATGTTTTATAAAGTCAGACCCACTGGTGTTGGCTTTACAGGCAGACCATAGCCATATATCTGCTACTATGCTTAGATCAGCGTTTCCCAACAGGAGTTCCTCGGAACCCTAGGGTTCCACAAGAGGTCGCTAGTTGTTCCCACAGGCAGGGAAATCCTGGCATCTGTAGGTAGTAAGGAGACCCTATCGGAAAATGACCATAATAGGGAATTTGGTCTTAAACAAGGTCTTGGTTAAGACAGTTCTTTTACCCATGATCAATTTAATAAATAAAATGTATCTTTAAATAAAAACCTTTTATATTTCATGGTTACTACTAATAATATATTAGATTTCTTCACAATTTATTAGGTTTCATACAAAATATTGGGCTTATCGAAGCAACAGTTTTGGGTACTGTCGGGTAATGGTGCAAAACCTCTGATCATGGGAGAATCCTCCAAAATATTTTAGAAATATATAATATTTATTTGTTTAAATTAAAACTCTTGTTAAGTATATTCTTTTTATCCACCTACACAAGATAGAGGCACTTCACGACAAATCACAGTCATATGAAAAATAAAAGTGCTGATTATTTTAAAAGGCTGTTGGAATCTCAAAATAAACAGATTGCAGCTTTTGTAAATAAAGTCAGTGTCAGTGAAAAGGCGCAAGAAGCAAGTTATTTGGTTGCAGAGAATATTGCACAGAAAAGGAAAAGTCACCAGTTGGTGAGAGCCTAATAATGCCAGCATGTAAAATTATATATATATATTATGCTAGGACAAGATGCAGTACAAGAAATTGAAAATGTTCCACTTTCACACAATACAATAAGTTGAAATATTGATGACATGTAACATGATGCTGAAAAGGTTTTGTATGATAAACTGAAAAATAGAAGTTTTTCTATCCAGGTTGATGAGTCAACAGATCATACCAATAAATGTCACGTTGTAGCTTTTGTAAGATTTGTCAATGAGGATGAAATTCACGAAAACGTTTTCTGTTGTAAAGAATTGCGAGATATTCAAAATGGCTGGATACTTTCTGAAAGGACCACATAGTTTACCTCTGTTTCAGACATTTATTAAGCTTGGGTTATTGTTGCACAAGGGTAAATGAGGTTAGTAAGATTCTGTTGCACCAATCTTCCAAGCAGTGAGAGATTGCCTGCCTTGATCCAAAATCATGGCTTTTCGTTGGGCATGAATGTCAACCACTAGTGTAAAAAAAGAAACTGTCTCAGTCAGGATATTAGTCAAATATTTACTGAGCTTAGCTTAGTTTGGTATGGGCCACTCAGTAAGGATTGAACTCCCTGCACTCATGAGTGATATATGATACTAGCTTGTTAAACATTGCTCTAAAGCGGGCTCCTATTTACTTGTTTTTATTCATTTTCCAGAGCTGGCTTGACACATAAGCAAACTAAGCGGCTGCTTAGGGCCCTGTGGTCACCAGAGTGGACCTCATAAAGGTGGTGGGGTCCCCCAAATCAAATTTTACTTAGGGTCCCATGAAGGCATAGGCCGGCACAGACATTTTCCATTCATAGATTATTTTTTAATAGTTAAGTGACCTTACTTGCTGGGACAAGCCACAATCCAATATATTGATTCTGTAAATTTCCTTCCTACTGGGCCATTTTTGGCAAACAGAATTTGCTAGTCATCAATGTAAGCGTTAATATCATATATTTAAAAAGAGAATCTACAAATGATAATTATAACCTTTTGCTTAGCCTAAAATAAAAACATGAAACATAAAAATTAAACATAGGGTTTGGTATTTGGCTCATCTTGTAAAGTTCTTAGTTCTTGAATTATTTATTTTGGTACAAATATGTTTGTATTTAAGTCTACAAAGATTTGGAAATAGAATAAATTGTCATTAATGCAAGGCAGATGTCTTGTCACTGAGGCAAATCACTCTTCCATAACTACCTTACTTGCCTAGGCAGTAGGCAGCAAAAAGCTGTTACCCCCATAGTCAACCTTGACAGGGGCCAATACTGATGCAGGGCAGATACATGGCTCATCTGATGATATGTTTGTTATTATTTTTAGCGAAAATCTGTTGAAATATAAGCACTGTCAGGTTCACCATGTACTTTCATCCAAAGTGTTTGTAGAGTAGCAAAATTATACATTTTTGGAATCTTCAGAGCATGGGGAATCAAAAAGATAATGTTGGCATTTGTATAGACATCTGCATGGCTGCCATTTTGGATTTTCTGCATCATTTTCACAGTCACTTCCACACAAAGGTCTGTGCAAGCCAAGTTGTATCTACTGCATGAACACCTCTGGGTTGTGCAATGGACTTTACACTGACACCTGACCAACTCTACAACGGCCTGTGGGGTAGGTGGAACCTTTGTGGTGATAGGTAGTATCTCACAATGTTCATTCTGATAATAGCCATGTTTGAGTGGGTTGAACAGATGTTGCCACATCACAGTGACTTGGCACCACACCCTACTCGGATGTGCACACATTCAATGTGCTCTTTGAGGGCACCAACTGTAGGAGGCACCCTGCTGCTTTCTGCCAGATGTTTGCAAAACAAATGACACCTTAGGTCAGGAACCAAGACATCTGTATCTGGGCTGAAGAAGACCATCCGTGCTTCAGGACAGCGCTGTGATGCAGCTGCATCTAAGCAGATCATCAATGTGTCAGCCTCCTCATGGTTGTTATCTTCAAACTGCATGTTGTGGTTGTTTCTTGTGTGAACTGATGCTGATGTGATGACTAACTTTTGGGAGTTTGTTTTATTATTTATTTAGTACTGATTGTGCAAGGTATTCAGTTATTTTGATGGGTTTCATTGGTTTTCTCCAGCTTTTCCAGGCAATGTATGGGCTTCGACTTCTCTCTACAAGGAATAATAGATCCATCTGGGGCAAACAATGCCCTAAGAGTAAACTTGTAGCTACCAACTGCATTCTTCTGATCGATGACCTGGTTTGATCTGGCTAGAACCATAAACCGACAATGAAGTTATTTTGTTTCTTTTAGATTTACCAGATTGCTCTCGGACCATAACAGTTTGCTACTTGTTTCCTGACAAGAACATGGTGTTGTTCTGCTTCTTGACTGGTACCCACAGACTGATGTCTCCATTGATGCGTTCAGCAACATACTCTTCAGACAGTTTCTGGCCACTTTCGTCGATATTCAAAATTTGTTGGACACTCTCTTGGAGAACATATGCAGGTCATGAAGATGTAAAGCTGATCCCCTAGTGCTCAAAGGGATTACTGTGACTAAGTATGGCAGCCTCGATCTTGTTGACAGTGTTATGCTCTTTCTTGACAGCACTTGGTTGTACCTCATGGTGTTTTTGTGGTTTATGAGCGGCGACACTAAATTGCCCTTTAAACTTTGTTGAGAGGCGTGACATCTCTAATGTGGCAAGAAATGTGCGTTGACATTGTAATACTTGAAATGACCCTCTCCCCATCCATGCTAGACCTCATTAGCAAAATGTAGATTTTAGAAAAACTTAAAAATACACTAGTATTGGCGATACAAAAGTAGAAACAGAAAAAGCAAATAATTTTGTTAAGTGCTGAAAGAATATGTTTCCAAAAACACGAATGTTCTAAAATTAGAAATCAAATCACAAGAAGGGTCGTACACTGTAACTAAAAACTAAGACAAACAGGAAACTTAGTGATGTTCAAATTGGTTAGTTCAGATATTTGGAAAACAACAGGATGTTCAAATCAATGGTCCTTTTGTCCACTCGTAAGTAAGAACTTGACAACTTCCTGTTTTTGTTCCAAGAAGAACAGCTAACATATAAACAGGATATTGTATGTGACAATAAGTTTCAGCTGTGGCCACCCCTTCCTTGTGTGTGTGTGTGTGTGTGTATGTAACATTTTCAATGAGTGTACACTCAGACACTACATTCTGATCCCAGACAAAAGTGCTGAGAGTGACGTTTCAATTCTAGGCAGAGCGCACAAATACTACACTCTGATCATTGGCAAAAGTGCTAAACTGGACCCTTACTTTCCACCATTCATACAGAAGTATGGCATCAAAGTATTCACTTACTTCCTTTTTGAAGGTTGTAAAAACCTTTCGCAAGTAATTTTTTATGCTTTTATTTAGGTTTTAGGGGGGATCTACACGGGCCTGTCCGAGGGTATACGTGGGCCTTTGTGGTTCTGCCCAGTAGTGTGCGTGGGTCCGAGAGAAAGAGAGAACCGGTACTTAATACCATAAACAAACTTAGGGATGTAAAAAAAAAAAAAGAGAGAACAGATTCCTAAAAATTTTGAATCCCACCACTGGTTATACTGATATAAATCCGGTTGATTTGAGTTCAAGCCTGTGTAGACACAGGTTTAGATTGAAAGCACATAAAATTAAACGAAACTTTTTTTTTCTAGGAGAATGGCGATGTAATGTAAACTGACCGAATCTTGATCCTAAATTATTTAATTATGTGAAATCTCTAGAAAATGTTATATTCAAATTTATTTTTCCCTGGGCAACGCCAGCTATCCCTGTTAATTGGTTCATATAGCAAAGATAACGTTTTTTTTTTAATTTTATTATTCATATTTATATAAATATGGGTGGCCTAGTATCAAACTAATAAGAAGTATCTTTGTCTTGTACAAATCTTCTCTAAGGTATCATGTCCATTTATGTAGCTATAAAATCCACAATATCTGAGGGTATAAATATCACTTATAAAGGGATCTACGAAATTGCCTCATACAAAATTGGAATATTTATCTAAGTCTATTTTCAAAATTTGAAAGATAAAAAAAGATTTGAAGGTAAAAAATTGCTTACATAATTTATAGGAAAGTAAAAAGTTTCATTTTCAGTAGCAAATAGTCATTTAGGGTTCAATATGGTTACAGAGCTGATAAAACTGTTATTGTAAATAAAAAGGACCATTTTATTTTAGTAAAATCTATTACATTCTAAACCTTGTTTACAATTTTTAACTGAATGAATAGTCTTATGAAGTATAAGGAAAATAAATAAAAGAACTTTTACACATACCTAATAAAATGTAACTGCCTATATTGGAGCTTAGGGTAATTATGTAATTATTTAAATCAATTAAGTGGGTTAAGCTGCCTTCTATGTGTATGTATAAAAATAAAGGTGAGAGAAAGAATTTTTGTTTCCATACTGCCATTTTCTCTTGATTGAACTTTTATTTCTCCCTCCCTAATTGAACAACAGCAGTTCAAACTCATGATTACTAGAAGGCTTTTTATATCACTTTTTACACTCAAAGAATGAATTGGTTTATCATAGAAATGAATATATATAAAACAGTTTTGAATAGAATGTTCCATTTGTGATTTTTCACCATTTTGCCCTGGCCATGTTTGGGATGCACCAGGATTGGGTCTGATTGTCTCTTTTATCCAATCCCTCCTGGTCATATCCTTTGGCCTGAACTCTGGGAGAGAAAACCCTGGATGATCCTGATTTTCACTGATTTTGATTGGTGTCACATCAATATTGTACCTTGTAACATGACAACAGTGTCTGTTATTAACTCATAAGTATCCATCAATATCAACTCTATAACATAATTAAACCAATTACAACACACATTCATGAAATTTTTGTATTAAATATTGTTTTAAGTTTTAAAAGTATAAATATGACTTTGGCTTTTCATTTTTTGTCTACCAATACCTTTTCAGTAGAATGCCTTTTCCATTTTGAATGCCTTTCTTTTAACAGATGATTAATGATGTTAGAGGAATATGTAAAATGCATTAGTAAAATATGATTTAGAATGAGACTGTAGGGAGTTGTAGGTTATCAGAAAAATGTTAAAGCTGCTCATATAATTTTACACCACATGACTATCTGAATATGCCACAGTGGCTGTTTGTTAAGATATTATTAAAAAATGTTTGTGCTTTATCTATCATTGATCAATGCCTTTAGAAGTAAGATTTCCATTTAAGTAGCTGGAAGCTTTGTTATTTCTTATAGTTATACCATTCAGATGGCATTGACTTTACAAGTACACAAATGGACTGGTCTCGACATGTGGAAAATTTTCTTTGGCATTGTTAACATGATCTTGAATCAGACATATTCACAGGTAGTGTACAGGGCCATCAGAACAACATTCATAGTAGGGAGGCTGCGAGCGAGGTGGAAAATTATTTTTAGACCACTCCCTTTAGATCGCTGGAAAACACCCCTATTGTAAAAAGTGCACTATTTAATTGATGGATATATGATGATATTTAGATATCTAATTGATGAAGATAATTATGAACAAAAGGCTGCTATGAGAATTTTTGAAAATAGAGCTTCAAAATCTGTCAGAAATCAATGTATTTTTCAAGTCATCCACAGACTCAGACTAGCAAAAAATAAAAAAGGGGATAATTGGTATATTTACTCTTTCAGTAATCTTAAAGCTAGCTTTTTATAGCATTTTTCGAAAAAATAAGGAACACATATTAGCAAATTATTGGGGGGCTACAGCCCTCCTAATAACCCCCAGTTCCGATGGCCCTGGCATATATGCCAGACTATAAGATGAATGTTTTAAAAGTTTATTCGGTGGACTACTGCTCACTGCAACTCATCTAAGTCTCATAACTGTCCATATCGAGTTTAGTAATAATATGAGCACATTCGACATATTGTAATATTTGCATAGTTTAAAAAGAAATTAAACTCCCATCTTATATATTGGCATATACAGTAATTTCTGTCTAAATTTCTCTAAAAATCAAGATGTGGACATCAGTCTGAATAGATTAATATATCATAATGTTTAAGACTGCTTTAAGAAACTACTTTAATAAATAGGCCATACTACTGATCCCACATTTGATTTCTGTGTCTATTGCAAAGTATACAACACTTGTGGTAGTATAGTGGTAAGCCAAATGCTCTTACAAGCCATTGAGATAAGCTTGACTTGCTATGTGCTCTAGAAATATGACCTTGTCCAACAAATATCTATTGCAGAACAATTCATTTTTGAAGGCTATTGATAAGACTTCTTTCTCAAATTCCTTTTAAGCAGATAACATCCCTGTTCACAAATATCATTCTAAAGACAAGCCTGATATCATACACTAAATAGTACTGCAAAAAACACAATCAATTATGTTTTGATAAGAATTATAACCAAACAATAGCACACCATTTCAACAGGTAAGTATGGGAGGAGTGCAAAATTTTGAGAAAGGGAATGATTTCAATAAAGTATCATGAGGCATAATAATTTTTCTAACAAAGTAAAAACTAAATATCTAAAAAATAGCCATATGTTCAGAGTTAAGATGTTTACTAAACTTTGGTTAGTTTGGCAGAAGGTCTCTTCAAAATGAAGATAAACCATTTAGTTGGAGGACTTTGTAGTCATGTGACATAAAGAAGGATAGGATCTGTTCTAGACATGCCCAGTATATTATTGTTGAGTCTCAAGCAAGACTTCCATGAACTTATTCCTTTGATATTAAATTCTATCTTTCTAAATAATTATTAGATAGGTTCTTAATCATTTTTATGTCATGTAATTTACCCAGCAAAACATGTATTTTTTTGTACCAACAACCTCATTTTATTGTTTTATTCTAAAGATTTGACCAGTACACTCTCTGATGCTCATCAAGTGTTGTAACTTGTAGCCTTTTAGGAATCTTTAATGAAACTCTTTAATTTAACTCATGGATTATATTATACTAGCAGTGTTACCCAGCGTTTCCCGGGAAAAAATAACTTCAAATATGAAAAACAAATGATATTTTATAGAGGTTTCATAAAAGGGAAAAACGGTCCCCCTCGATTTTGAGCCCATAAAGGAACTATCATTGAAAGAACACTGATTAGCATATCTTAATTGGAATCCCAATTCAGCCAATGGCTGATGATCTGAGACAGATATAAAATCCACTGGAAATTGTCTGCAAAGAACTGTATTCTTAGTTACAGCATTGTGGTCAGTCATTTGCAGAATTTATTAAGAAAAGTTAAGTCAATTTTGAAAGATTTTCGTTTCTTGCAAATTTGTTTCTTTCATTTGAAAAAATATTTTTTGTAACTTTGTGCAAGCTTTCTCGCTTGTAATGAGTGGTAATGAAAAAAAAATGTCATGCCTTGCCAATAATGACCAGAAAGACAATACCCAGACACACCCAGTCGGCAGACACTAGCGGAGAGACATTTTTTCCAAAAAGAAAAGCAAGGTCTGGCCAAAATATGGAAGGGACGGAGGGTCCTTTTAACCTCTGATAAGACGGGTTCTCCCTCAAAAAAGTGTACAAAAAGAAGTGAAACAGATCATACCAGCCTGAAAAATGTATCCAACTTTTGTTCAGCGAGGACCCCTATCTACGTCCATCCCACAGTATATAGGGCGATAAAACTAACTTACCCCACGCATTTCGACCCTATTTGTGACACTAATGGTAAGTAATGTATCTCAATCTAGCATGTATGAATGTGAATGGCTTGAGGGAGCAAGGTAAGGTGTCCCACCTGCTTTGTGATCTCAGAGACCTCAGTGTAGATGTTGCTGCGCTACAGGAAACGCACTTTGTTTGCAAAGCTGATGAGTGTATGCTGGAAAACGACTTTGTCGTGTATTCAGCATACAGTGATTGGCCGTCCAAAGGAACCTTCTTGTTGGTCAAGTGTACCCTGGATGTGAGCGTTTACATTGTCCACGTCGACAGAAAGTTTACATTGTCCAGATAAACAGAAGGTGGTCGATGCCATTCGTGGTGGTGCGTAGGATTCGACAGGGTTGCCCCCTGTCAGCCCTAGTGTTTTGACCCTTTGTACGTAGACTGAAAGACACCGGCCATACACGGAATAGGCCGTCCTGGTGGAGCTTGGGCCAGGGTGACTGCATATGCTGATGATGTAACCATTTTTGTGTCATATAAAAGTTATATAAGGGTGATGAATAAGGCGGTTGAACGGTACGAAAAAGTGACAGAAGTCAAGGTTAACCAGGACAAGTCTTCGGGCTTGCGGTTATGTGCCTGGAGGAATGCTCTTCTTCTGGGACCTTTTGACTGGACAGATGAGCCTATCTGCATCCTAAAGGTGTGGTTTGGGTCAGATCTTCAATTGGAGAAGAATTGGTCGGAGGTACAGGCAAAGGTCAAAGCAGGAGTAAATGTGTGGCTTCGAAGGAAATTATCCTTGAAGGGCAGGGCTGAGGTGTTCCAAACATACATCTTCCCTCTGATCCTTTACTGATTGGCTGTACTTCCCCTCCCTGTGAGCCGAATGTTGGCATTTGAGCGCTTGCTATTTTCCCTCCTGTGGAAGAGGGGCAAGCTAATGGTTTGTAGAGAGGTCTGTTTATCTAACATCTTGGGATGCCACACTTGGTGAGTCATCAACATGCCAGAAGTCAAAAACACACCAGAAGGTTGGCTTTCCTCGGCCGTATGTTAACACAGGAACCTGTGTGGGAGCCGAGCATTAGGGTAGCTTTCCCTAAGCTCCGCCTTACTGCTCCTCACAAACCCAATGCTGGATGCAACTGCAAATCCATGGGGAGAGAAACAGTTCCCAAAAGAGTGTTGTCAGGCACTGTGCAAGATTGCTAGGTCCAGTGACTTTTCACAGCCTAGAAAGAAACTTTATCGGGATTTAGTGAGGGGGGCCAGTTTGGATCCGCTCTGTGGGACAGGGCTCCAGACTAACATTTTTCACCACTGTCCCGGAACCGTCCCGAAGAAAATGTAAACGGTCCCAAAATCAATATGTTTCTTTACGTTAGTTGTTAGTAGCATAATAAAAACACCATTAAAATGTTGAGGAAATAAATAATTGTCAAACTCCAGTCCAAACCTGGAGTTGACTTTGTTTTTCTACTGTAACAAAAACAACAAGAATGACAAGAACAATCCTCACCTAATTTATGGGATTAAAATTAACATTCCCCTACAGTGATTAGAAATCATGACCAACTGATTGGTAGTCGTGTCTCTTAAAAAAGTCCCGGGGAAGATATCTATTCATCCCAAACACATTTTTACCATCTCAGGGACAACAGGATAACGTTAATTTTGAGCCCTGCTATGGGAGGCTCGGCTTGTCAGAGGAGGAGCTCTGCTCTGGTCTTGGGCACTAGGTGTGGAATACCTCAACAACTCTGAGTTTTTTGTCTAGAATCACGTATTTCAAAGCAGGCACAGCAGACATGCCTGATTGCAAACGATGTGACAGCGGTATAGAAGAAACAGCTGAGCATGCTTTCTTCTACTGTACCAAAGTCCGCCCGCTATGGGATCATGTTGGTGAGCACTCCATCAAAGCATACCCATAGATGTTGCGTATGTGTGTGACAATGTGTTGCCCTTGTAGTCTGGGATGAAACGGATGGTGTTTCTCATGCTGCTGGCCATGGCTAGAATGGTGGAGTGGAACATGCGGCTGAAGGGAATCTATGAGAATGAGTCCTTTTCTCATCAGGATTTGATTTTATACTTCAAACATCAGCTTAAAGAGAAAATCAGATGTGATAGAAAGAGATTGTATCACATAGATTTCAAGAAAAGGTGGCTGAAAGAAGCAAGCTTGGAGTATTTGAAAGGAGCCAGATTTGAGTGGCTTTTCTAACCGTTGTGTGTCGCAAAGGTGGCAAATGCCCTCTGGAACCCTTCCCTGGTTAAGACCATAAGACCTCTTATCTAGATGAGTGAATGCTGAATCCAACCCTTCAATTTCCTATTAAGTTTCCCAATCCATCTCCCCCTGAGGCACCCCACAAAATCACTACCCCCATACCCCCCCTCTTTTTGTTTCTGGAGTGGAAACCCCACCACTAGAAAACAGTAGAACTACTACCCTTCCCCACTGTTAAGTCATATGTAAATATATCATAATAGTGTACATAAATCATGGGAATATAGCTTAAAACCCCAAAAATGAATATTATGGTAAATGCAAAGTATGAAAAGGAAGAATGAATTCTTTTGAAAGAAAGACAATGTAGTACGAATGGGTCACAAATGAATCTAGTTAGATAGAATAATGAAGACTAGCACCTTTTACCCCAATCCCCTGCAGCTTTGTGCCGAATATTTGTAAAAAGTATAAATAAAAACTGCATTCCTAGTTATGAAGGTTTACATATTTCCAAGCTCCTTATTTCACGTCTGTGTCTTTTTTTGTTTTCTTTTTTTCCTCTTAATTCAAGGCTTATTAAAAGCCTCTTTTAGCCAGTTTTTTTGTTTTTTTTACTATCTAGTATCCAGACACATGGAAAGGATTATTATTCGGGATATTAGAAGTTTGTTATCCAAAGTTCGGCCATACACCCCTAGACGTTAAAAAAATCCCAACTTTATGGTAACACTAGCTAAACATTTTCCTATCCCATATGGAACTGGTAATTGCATTTTTCATTTCTAAATATCTTTATTTATTTATTTTACAATCAGATAACAAGAATCATTATCATCACTTACTTTATCTAACCACTGAATATATTTTATACAAGCATTGTACACATAAATTACAGGATTATTTACTTATGGATCGGCACTTCTGCCAAGTATCTGTGGGCTCTACTTAGGATCAAAGTTTCACTGCACGATCCTATGCCTATAATCTGTGCACTCTAGCAGAAGTTATGGACAGAGAAACAAACAGAAAAAGTCACAGTTCATTATATAGATAGATATTAGAAATTTTAAAAAAACACTAGCATTCCAAGGGAAATTATGAATCACTGCCATCTATATATGCTGTGTTGGGGGTGATCAATTGGTGTGATTGGACTAAAAAAAGTCAGAATTTTCAAAAAACAAGCGGGCACAATCTAGTGACAAATTTAGCATGAGCTTACATTGAACCCCCCCCCCACACACACACACACACACCCTCTCTAAAACCCTACTTTGGGGGTGAATTTTCAAAAAACAAAAAAATCTGTTTCCCTACTCATTGAGGGGAGTGTGGGTGCAAAATTTCAAGTTTCTACTATGAACGGTTAGGGCTGGGTGAAGTCCAGATACATGGATATATATATATATATATATAAATGTGTGAACACATGAATAACCTAAACCTTTGGCAGCAATGATTAATAGGCATTACATTATTTCAATAACAGAATTCAATTGCATTTTATGCATTTATTGTTAAGTTGGACATTATTATAATAGTTATCAAGTGTACACCTACTATGGTGGGATGTTTAGCAAGCTCTTTTTCCATGCCATTTAGCATATGTAGTGATTTTGATCCTTACTATAAATAGTTATACCTGTGATTGGGAATGAAAAGGTAGTGCAATAAAATGATGTCTTGAAATTCTGAGACTATGCTGAGTACCAAGAATATTAGGTTTGTTACCACAACCTCAATGAGGAGATGGGAAACTGTTTTGAAACCAAAGCAAAAGGAACCTCTTTCTTGGTAGCCATTTCAGACCAGACTATCCTCGCCGAAAGTGGTTTTGAGAGGCAATGATGGAAAGTTCAATGAACAAGGATTTCTATCAATCTCTGTCATTCATCTTGTGCATCTAAGAACAAGGACTATTCTTTAAACATATCAACCTACATCTTGCAGTTTCTTCTATTTTTATGCTTTCCTTTCACCAACCTCTGAAGGACTCTTGAGAAGTGAGTGATGACAGCAGACATGGCCAAATCAGCCGATTCTATAGCATTTAACAACTAGGTTTTTGTTTTCCTGTGTGGGCATGCAACTCATTCATAACATGTTTTCTGTATACATGGTATTTTTCTGTATACATGGTATTTTTCTGTATACATGGTATTTTTCCATAACCTGTAAGCTTGAAGAGATGAATATGAATAGTCACAAGCTATGGATTCATTTACTACTATTCATTATTTTTTAAAAATACTGCATTTGATCACCCCCACACCTTATTTTAGCAAGGAATATTAAGAAGAAAAAACGCATTTCCCAGAGTTCTCATTAATCACCCAGTTTTTTTAACTCCTCAAGTTCAGGCCAATGTTTACTTTTTGAGCCATTTTTTTTTGGGGAAAAAAGTAGGGTCTTATATTTTGCGGTACTTTAAATTATTTCATAATATACTTTTTATAAAGCAATGCAAGCTATTCAAATTAAGTAATAAGTTAATCATAGCAATGAGCAAGACCTGTGGAAATTTTCATAATTCATGAATAAAGTATAAAATAATTCTCATCTATCCTTATAAACACCAAAAAAAATAAAAATTATTTTTGTTCATATTCAAGTGTTTAGGCCAGCTACAACTTTCATATTTTGCACACATCACCCCAAAATACGTTTGAATGAAAGGGTATAAAAATAAAATAAAAATTGCATACTTTAAGCAGGCTTTTTTTTACTGTTTTAAAAATCTCTGTACATGAAGTTGGGGTTCGATTTTCTATTGTTAAGTAATAATAATAATCCTTCCATGATTAATACATCTTAGAGTAAGATGTCCCTGGCCATGAAGAGGGATTGGGTTTTCTATTGGTATTTAGTTGTAAACTGACCACCACCATGATTAATACCTTTCTATCTATTGCTCTAAATAACAAGTCTGTATCAGTTTTCTATTATCAACTAATAAACTGATCCCTCCAATGATTAATGATAATATATATATATAATCCAGAAATCTTTTTTTTTCTTTCTTTTTATCTGGTAGTAAGCGAAGACTAAAAAAAAAAAGATTTCTGGACCAGAAGTGAGTAAAAACCAACTTTCTTTATTTCAAATGTATATTTTTCTTTGAAATAACAGCCAAATTCCTTGTTCTTGTTAAACAAAACTGTATATTCTCTTTTAAATTCCTTGTTCCTGTTAAACAAAAAAATATCCCCAACAACAAATATTCATGGCACCCCTGCAGTCTAGTGAAATAGGATCACCTCCCCGCCCATAACTAATGACTACTCTCCCAGCCAAGCAAAAAAGCAACAAAAAAAAAAAAAGCTATAAAATCAAAGGATTTCCTCTTTAAATTATTATTATTTATTAATATTTATTACAATATTTGTTGCTACCACTAATATTATTGTCACCCAAATTCATGTTCTCCAGTAATTATAAACCATAGTTAATTCATAAGTTCAAATCTGTATTGCAAAAAAGGCAGCTAAAAGTAGGATTCTCGCAAAGGCCAATGACATTAAATAAATTACCTTGAATAAGACGACTGAAATGTGGTCTAACGACGAGGAGGAACTGTGGACTCTTTCTAAGTTAAAACTTACTAAGTAAACGTGGATTAATTTTCTTTTTTTTGCTTTTTTTTGCGTAAGGGCATGATTCGGATCTGGGCTCGAATCTGCTCAGGCTGATATACTGTCGGGTCACTGCTCTGACGGGGTGAGCTGAATGCCTTAGTCAGCGCACATCTGCTAAATGTAGGAGTGTCCAAGGTCTGTAATTAAGTTGCGGACAGCCATACTGTCATGAGGATCTGCGCCTACAGTTGCAGACAGCCGCACTATCATGAAAATCTGTGATCAAATTTGCAGACAGCCATTGTGTCCTGATTCTCCTTCAAAGGGTCGGTTGAACTCTAAAGCCAGCTCAGGCTTCTACCAATTATGGGATGTTCACCTTCTGTCGAACCACAGCTCAGCCGTACTGTCGGAACATCACCACAAGGGTGGGACAGACCCCCATAGCTAGCTCGGGCATCTGTCAGGAGAAGGACACTCCTCTCAAACCTACGACCTATGGGCCTTACCCCTATCTGCGCCACTCCGGTGGCCCATAGGATGCAAACCCGTGGGGTCGACCCTGGGCAAGTTACACTTCACCTTAAAACTACACTGCTCAGACTGGAGGTTTACTCCGCACATTGGCCCGCCTTCTATGGTCCAAATGCTGTGGAAAACCATCCCCAAAATCTTTGTTCGCAAAGCCAAGCCATTCATATATATCTATATAATAATGAACTCATATACTCCTGGTTTGTCTTAAATGTATATATATATAGCCAGTGTCTGTGGCTTTACAACGCACAAAACATGTTACTCTCTGTAGTTTTGAGAAGGGTCATTAATATTCAAATGGCTCTTCGAACGATTGCACTCCTTGTTGTTTGTGTTGTAAATACAACGTTTCAGCCAATCCATTCTTCGGCCTTCTTCAGGTGTAAAATCCGAGTGTGATGGGGTAAACAGAAGTTTTTAAAAACAAAACTTCTGTTTACCCCATCACACTCATTTGTTTACAACACAAACAATAAGGAGTTCAATTGTCCGAAAAACAATTTGAATATGTCACTCTCTGCTTTTGATTATGTCCGTTGAGAGAACAATTTTAACTCTTTGGCAGTCACAGTAGTTTTAGGAATACTCTCTTCTATACCTTTGGTGTATATTTCCTCTATGATGTCCATACACTGTTGGTTTGATTTATCTTTAAACATCTCATTTCAGTCTTGGTTGAAGGAAGTTTTAAATTTTTCATAGTCACCTTTGTTGTAATTGTAGTTCATTTTGGTATAGATATTTGGTTTCATGTTGGAGTTAATGCTTCATGTAATTGTCACATGATCACTTGCACCTACTGGTGGGCAGTACTGAATATCTGTTATGTCCTGCTCAAATGATGAAAATATGGGATCGTCACAGGTAGCATGTTGGCCTTCTCTGAAATTTTTTTCCCAGGGGGTTTAAATGTTAGACAAGAAATCATTCTTTTAGTAAATAGTTGAAATTCTTTTCTTTTTTTTTCTCAATAAGTACCTCAAAAGATACACAGACATATTCACCCATAATTTCTATTACTCCTAGAGCCCTAATTTTTTTTGCTTTTTATTGTTCTAAATTGTCTCACGAACACTAAATAAAATGCAAACATATATTGAAACTTTATTTCCACTGCACTACAAAACTAACATGTACCTCAAAACAGGCATAGATAAATTGGAGGTTGTTTAGATATGACACATGAACTGGTATTTACCATTGAATTACTATGAATTCTTGGGTTCTATGGAGATTTTCTATTTAAAGTAGCAAGAATGATATATTTACCTCTTACAAAATACTAAATTTGCAAACTTAAATCCATGTTCACAAATTTTAGGAACTGTTATCTGAAAAATTATTATCACCCACCAAAAATCACCATTCATCCTCACCCCCTTGCAACAGAATATGCAATTGTTAGCAGTTTTCCAGAAAGAAAGAAACCTTGTAAATAAGAAACAACAATCAGTTTTGGATTTAATGTTATTTTCAACAAATTATAGAGCAGGAGTCTGCAACCTACTGCCTGCGGGCTAAATCTGACCCGCAAAGAGATTGTGAGTGGCCCGTGAGTAAATATTGGAATAATATGTTTATGTTTCATGTTTTAAAGATTATTAGCATCTTTTTAAAATATTTGAAAGATGCTTTGATTGAAATAAATTGTGACTAAATTGAGTTCTTTGATTACTAATTAGCATCCTTGGTTAAGTGCAAGTCAAGCTTTTTTATAACATTTATCTGTCCCACTGCCCACTCATTAATAAGTGATTCGGTCCGCAGAGGCAAAAAGGTTGCCGACCCCTGTTATAGAGCAATAAGTGTATTTGTATCTTTTGGAGGTATCGTGTTTTTTTTAGGTACATATTATTATCCTTAATAGAGTTCTTGCCATCTCAAACTTTTGGTCCAAGTCACTTTCTCAGTACTGTTAAAGGGTCTTTTGATCTTTTAATCTTTAGGAGGTTGTATTTTTCCATATACAGAATAACTATATCATGTGCTGAAGAGATAAGTTAATCTATGAAAATAATTTATCTTATCTGAATTTAATGGTTTAACCCAGCATTTAACCGGTTCAGTAAAGACATTCGGGTTTAATTAAGCCATTGTACTCGAATATCACCTTAAATTCCCTCTGCAATCATAGTGGTATTCTAATAAAAATCAATGAGCCTGGATCTTCGTTCAATAGCAACCACAAAGATCTGGCAGTAAGTGTGAAATGAAAACATTTTATTATACCAATGGCTATAAAAAAAAAATAATGTTAGCTAGTGTTTGTCTTTTTAGAAAAATACACCAGAAGAGGCCAGTCTACTAATTAGCAGGAGATAAATGATAGCAAAGAATTCCTGAGGTAGGTCTTTCTTTCTTACAAGAAAAACTAACAATTGCCACTGTAGAATTTGTACAACATACCACAATCTAGTAATCTTTTACTAGTATTTCTTTCATTTTAATTATTCACCACTGCCCACAACACTGGTCTAATTGGGTTTAGGTTATTCATGTGTTCACACATTTATATGTATCCGGACTTCGCCCAGCCCTAACCGTTCATAGTAGAAACTTGAAATTTTCACAAACACTATATTTTTTTGTTGAAAATTCCTCCCCAAAATAGGGTTTTAGAGGGGGTTCCAATTTTATCTATCGATGTATCTGGACTTTGCCTAGCATTAACTGTTCATAGTAGAAGATTTTGTACACACATTCCCCTCAATGAGTAAGGAAATACTTTTTTGATTTTGGAAATTCTGCTCCAAAATAAGTT
>VCCN01000808.1:1032510-1058879 GCA_006491835.1 Architeuthis dux | reverse complement strand
TAACTGTTTATAGTAGAAACTTGAAATTTTGAACACACACTCACCTTTTTTTCTTTTTAAAAATTCCCACAAAATAAGTTTAATTGAAAATGTATGTTTATGCTAAATTGGTCCTTTAGTTTATGTCCAGCAACATTCAAGCTTGTTTTTTGAAAATTCTGACCTTTTAGTAATCACCTGCCCAACAAGAGAAGTAACTTATTCATTGATCACTCCCTTTTCAAATTGAGCACCCCAACACAACATTGTTCACATGGAGGTTGAGAAAAAAACCTTTTCACATATATCTCATCTGTTATGCATGTAATTATTATTGTTGCTGTTATTAATCACCACTACCCACAACAAACCGGTTTAAACACTTTTGCTGTGTTTAGGTTATTCACAGGTTCTCGGACTTTTCGGCAAACATGTTGCCAACACCAGTTTTGTCCTGTGGACGATTCAGAGACAACATGTTTGGCAAACAATACTTTTGCTGACTTACTTGTCTTTTCGACGATTGCCTTTTCATTGAATACTTTTTTTTTTACCATTTAGAGGTTAAAAAACAAAAAAAAAGAAGTGAAATTTCTGATTAGTGATTACCTGCCCAACAAAAGGCAAAAGAAGTAACTTATTCATTGATCACATCTTTTTCCAATTTTGTAATTGATCACCCACAACATGGCACACCGCCTAAAGATGTGTCCCATAACGGTTTCTATTGAGAGACTAACCAAACCTGTTGTTTTTTTTAAACATGAATTTATAGTTCAAACCATACTGTTTTTTTGAAATTCCACCTCCAAAATAAATTTTTAGTTCCCCCCATTAAAAATATATTTTTGAGTGGAATTTGGATTTCAATTTACAATGTAATATACTAAATGCACTACTTTGTGTCCGGCAGCTTTTTAAAAAAAAATTTTTTGACTTTTTAGTGATAACAGCCCAACAAAAGGCAAGAGAAGTAACTTATTTATTTATCAGCCTTTCCCTATTTTTTTTTAATTGATCACCATGCCAACATGGCATGCTGCCAAAAGATGGTCACCTGGAGCGTGAGAAAACATACCTTTTCACATATATCTCATCTGTTATGCATATAATTTTGTTGTTGTTAACCACCGCTACCTACAACAGACCGGTTTAATCACTGTTGTTGGGTTTAGGTTATTCAAACATCTGTGTATCAATTTTTTAATTGATCAACCTCAACCCATGCTGCTTAAAGATGTTGGTCATGTGACAGTTTCTAATGAGTGATTAACCAAACCTATTTTTAAAAAGAAAAATTAAAATCATGACTTTATGGTTCAAACCATACTGGTAGTATTTTCATCAAGGTAACTTAATTTTACCTCCACCACTGCTTAATTTATTCTTTATAATTTCCTTATGTCTAAAAATTGACATTGCTTTGGCTTACGATTGCATTGAAAATTATGGGCCAATTTTTAAAATATTTAACTCGATAAAAAACAAAGAGGTAATTTAATATTTAAATCAATAAGTATAGAATTTAATATGACTACGCTTTCTTACCAACTTTTGTTTGAACAATCTAATCTCTTTCCAATTTTGTTGTTGACACTTTTTGGCTGATTAATTCTACAGCCTTCTTCAGGTGTAAAATGCAATTTTCGGTAAGGAAAAAGTGTCTCCCTTATTGATCTCTCTTTCCAGATTTGCTCCACTGGAGAGAGAGAGAGAGAGATCGATAAGGGAGACATTCTTTCCTTACAGATATTACATTTCACACCAGAAGAAGGCCCTAGGATGAATCGGTTGAAACGTTATGTCAACAAAACAGATTGGAAGAAGAGATTAGATTGTCTGAACAAAAGTTGGTAAAATAAGTAATATTTTAATTTATATAATCAACATATTTTCTGTAAAAAGATTTTCTAATGCAAAATTTTTATGCCCGATTTTAGATTTAAGTTTGTTGAGTTTCTGAAACACATCTGACAAAGTATATAAACTTCCAGCAATTTTGTGTTTTGGAAAAATGATTTATCAATGAACTAAAAGGAAGTAACTGAAAAACCTGAAAGCCATTGTTTCATACGACAGACATAGAGTAAGGGTCCAGTTCAGCTGTAAAGTTACATCATAAATAAAACCTGATGGGTGCGAAAACACACCTTTTCACATATATCCCATTTGTTGTGCATGTAATTAATCACTGCTACCCACAATAGACCGGTTTATATGTATCCAACCTTTGCCCAGGCCAAATCGTTCATAGTAGATACTTGAAAATTTGCAAACACTCTCCCCTCAATGAGTAGTGAAAACGTTTTTTTGTTTTTTTGAAAATTCCCTCCAAAATAATCTTTTAGTTGGGGGTTCATTTTTCAACTCAAGTTTATGCTAAATTGGCCCCTTAGTTTGTGTCTGGCAGTGTTTACACCTGTTTTTTGAAAATTTGGACTTTTTAGTTATCACAGCCCAACAAAGGGCAAAAGAAGTAACTTATTCATTGATCACACCTTTTCTAAATGTTTTAATTGATCACCCCCAACATGGCATGCTGCCAAAAGACATTTGTTCCCTGGAGGGTGAGAAAATACACCTTTTCATATATATCTCAACTGTTGTGCATGCAATTAATCACTGCTACCCATAACAAACCGATTTAAGCACTGTTGCTGGGTTTACGTTATTCATGTGTTCTTACATTTATATCTATGTATCTGGATCTCGCCCAGCCCTAACCGTTCATAATAGAATCTTTTTCTTTTTAAAATTGTGAATTTATGATTCAACCCATACTGGTAGTATTTTCATCACAGTAACTTAATTTTATTTCCACCACAAGAAAGAAGCATATATGGGTGACAGTCATTTATAATTTCCCTTGGAATGCTATTTTATTTCAATTGCTTTTCATTGCAACTACTCAGACTGTCAGTCTACACCCATTAGTAAACAGCACAGATTGGAAATAAAGGATAAGCTCTTGGTGAGACTCACATCTCTTTTGCCTCGGGGCCTGGCAACTGTGATGAAAAGCAACTAAAATTAAGATGAAAGAAATACTAGTCAAAAATTATAGTGGTTGACAATGCTTCATCTAATAAAAATTAAATCAAGATAATATTACTAATACCACAAACTACTTATTTTTCAATATGGCTAGAATCAGCTCATTTTTAACTAATTAATTAAAATACACTTTCTATGAAAGTACATAGGTAAAGAAACAGTTGGTTTCTTATAAGATCATACAGATGACTCACATCTGTATGATCCTATAAGCAACCAACTGTTTCTTCACCTATGTACTTTCATAGAAAGTGTATTTTATGGCAGTGTGCAAAATTTCTAGTCATAAAGGTAGAGATATCCTTAGTTTTAGAATCATTTTCAATGATGGTGAATGAATTATATAATTTTGTTAATATTATTTCTATTTAGCTTTAAATATATTAGAAATAAGTTTTCAACACTCACCCATTAAAAAATATATAACACAAATCTTATTTTAAATATAATTTCCGAGTTGACTATTTCTTTTCTACTTGAACTATTGGGAAAACATTTACTCCCAGGTATACATAGGAGGAAAATAATAACCTTAGCACAATCTGTTGCAATCAGATGACCACAGAGCCTACTCAGCATTCAAAACAGCTTCAAGATGTGAAAAATAACTAAAATTTGTTTGTTGCTTAGAATTAGTAATATGCAATATTGGCAAGATAAACATGATACAGACTGTTCATAGAGGTGCAGGTTGTCTGAGGGTTAACAGCATGGAAAATGGAATTGGCGAACCGAGTTCAAACTCCAGCTGGAACAGTTTGCATTCACTTCACACTAATTCCCTTGGGAAAGGCATGAATCCCCCACCCTCATGGTCAGTTGGAGCCCTTTAGCTCTGTAAGGAAATCCATCTTGGCCGTCAAGCAACCTGGCACCGTAAATACCCACAATTGCTACAGAAATGATGATTGGGTTCCCATGGATCATTCGAGAAATGGAGACAAAATTATGGCTTCATGTGCCGCAAGATTGAGTCTTAGACTTCATATCAATTCAGTACAAATACAAAAAAAAAAAAAAAGGAAAGAAATCAGTCACTGGCTGATAATTAAGCTCTTTAAATCAAAGGATTTAATCTCTCTCTATTTAACTCCACAATCTGACCATTTTGAAGATTCGCGATACTGCTATTGAAATAGTTCACAATTATATCAGCTACGTTTGTTGAAATTGTATTAAATATATCAGCTACGTTTGTTCAGTACAAATAAAAAGAGGAAATACGGGTGCTCTAACAGTTAGCAGCACGGAAAATGGAATCGGCATACCGAATTCAAACGCAGAGCTGAGATAGTTTGCGTTCACTTTGCATTAATGCCCCTGGAAAAGGCACAAATCCATCTCTTCTCCCCCCAGCTATAGGTAAAATAGCAGGGCAAAACTGGCAACCAGTCTAGGAGATGATCAACTCTGAATTCAAACTGGAAAAGTCAAACCCCTTGTTGTGAGAGGCAACAGACAGGGTAGGGAAAGTGTTCCTGAAATGTACAGTTAATGGAGCCCAGGTGAAGCTTTGACGGGACTAGCAAGCCAGAAGTTGATTATAATAAAGGAGAATAAAAAAAATGGACATATGAAATAATGCAACCACCCACTCCACCACCCCTAACACCTAGAGTACAAGTGGAAGAATAAAAAAGCCATAAAAAACAAAGCTTTAAATTTCTCTACTGATACATAGCAAAATGATATTTCAGCAGGGACATGAACAAGCTTAATAGCCATCTATAATAATCATAAAAAAACATTACGCAAAAAAGGTAACTCTGGAATCTCAGAATTGTCATGTAGATTAAACATGTAAACTTACAATAATAATGATAATATTAATGATAAAAATAAGACAAACACTTGGATATTTTTAAGTTTGTATTTTTAACATGCAAAGTTTCAGAGTTTAAAACAAAGTACAAGATAAAGGGTACAAACATTTTTGTCAAAATTTTTTTTTTAAATGGCTGAGGCAAAAAAATCTAGTACATGTTTTCCAAATTGTATGTTTCAGTTTTATAAGAGAAGGGATCTGGAAAGGAAAGAGTAGAAAGGAGGGAAAAACATATTTCATATACAAGATGTACATATTCAGTTAAGTTTTTCAAACAATTTGCAATCCAGTGTTGGAGTACTGCACTGCCATAGTTCAAGCAGCAATTGAGTTCACAAGGAATAAGATGATGGCAGATTAACAGGAAAAACACAAGCTCGTAAAAAATGAAGAAGCTTGGAGGCCATCTAAAAAAAACATTATTCACAAGGCTACTCAGATGCTTTGACTTGACTGCCATAGCAAGGCAGCTATGTCCAGGGCTATTCAATACATTCGAAATTAAATTATGTTTATTATATATACATTGGCTAACAATTATTTCATACTTAGTAATATATCCATGACATGCAGACACATTTAATTATAAAATTGTAAATAAGGAAGGTTCTTAGTATTTAATCCTTTAAAATTGTATGATGAATATTGAATTGTTTTACTTTTGATATTTAAATTTTTTTTTAATCAATATTCAACTTCAAATGTAACATTACTGCATGTAAAATCCCCATCCAATATTAAATTTAAATTAAAAAAATCTTAATTGTTCACTTGAAATGACAACTATAAAGATTTGTATAAAAGTCACAACACAGTTAAAAAGACAATGCAAATTTGACTCAGTTATATAAATTGAATAGCAGTGTCTATTCTGTAATCTAGGCTACAATAGTTAAGTTTAAGGAAATGTTATAATTGAGTCATATGTAAGTAAACAAAAATTAATAATTGAGCAAAATAGCAAATATGAAGTTCAGAAGCAAAATTGGTTGCAAAATATCAATCAGCAGGTAAAAAAACACATTGATAGGACACACAGTTGTAAGACACTTGGTATTATTCCCCAAAATATATATAACTTTTATACAATTAAAAGATATTACACAAGTGTTTCGAATATTAGATAGAACTACTAGTAGTTAAAATGTATTCTACAACACATTACCATTTACATTGACAAGCAAAGAACAAGATCCTTTAACCCTTTCAAGACTAACCTATTATGGTGCTTAATGCCCGAATTAATGTCCCCAGAGTCTCGAAAGGGTTAACAGTGTGAGTTTATTATTTTTATATAAAGATTATTTTACTTTTGACTACATCTATATTGAATAACTTGTATTGATATTCATTGCAAATACACTTTAAAAAGTCAAGATGTTAATAGGTACTAGCCATATATATATATATATACTAGTTATATTCACATCATTAAAGATGAAATGTTTCATTTTTCCAATCCACATATAATACTACTTCTATTTGCAGCTAAGAAAGTGGGGTGATGAAGATGTTCATTTTTTTTCTTTAGTTCTGGTTCAAGCCCGCAACTGACCATTTAGTATGCAGGTCTTTGGCATCCAATACTCATTGAAATCCAACAGATATAAATGAATATTGTTGCCGCTATCTAAATATTATTTTGTAACTTGGGTATAGCTTTCATAATCACTGTACAGAGTTTATTTGTATACATTTAAAGTCAAGATATCCAAAAAGGTATTAAATTTATTATTACTACTACCAATATAGAGTTACCAAACTCAACAATAAACTGAGCATAATACTTTTCATTATGAAAAAAAAAAAAGAGAGAGAGAGAAAGAAAACTATGTTACTACCACAACCATCACATTGCTGTATTTAGATTATATGCAGAAAGAATACTGCAAGCCAAACAAGAAAAGTGGAAAACATGTATTAGAAAAACTCAGCAAAAAAAGGTAGGGCAAAGAAGAGAAAGAAATAATAAAAAGATTTTTATAGAAATTACTCCAGGTTAATCAATTCAGCAACAAGACAAAAAAGAAAAAAAAAAAAAGATTTTCATAACAGAACCAACAATATTGTGCGATTTAGTTCCCAAATATTTTCAATATTTACCATCAATATCTTCACACAATTGTTGAGGATAAATGTTCTTCACATAAAATGGTAAGAGAATTTTAACTGAAAGAAAGTAAAAAAAAAAAAGATTTTTAAAAGAAAAGTTTTTCAAGTTCTTTCACTGCATATTTTACGAATGATGGTTCTTTCTTGAGAAAACCTGATCTAGAAGATAAAAATGCTGTAAACAAAAAAAGAAAGCAAGCAGAAAGCATAAACACTTGCATATATACCTGGGGAAAAAAAAGAAAAAAGAAAAAAAAAAAAAGTCACTTTAGGATAGTATATTAATGTTTTTAATCTTTGCCTTCAGAGAGAACTGCTCTGTTGAAGTGTTTGTTAGAATACTGATAGAAGTTCTTTTCATACAAGAGATCTTTGCTTTTTAAAAAATAATGACTTAAAAAAAATTTAAAAAAAGATTAAAAAATTTGTAATTGTTAAATCTATTTGATAGATGCTGTTCATATAACTCTCAAATCTTCAATGTATACATAACCTATACTTTAAGTAAATATCAAAACTGATGGTTTTGAAAATAATAGAATCTAATTTTTAGTACAAGTACAACCATTTTGTTACCCGATTTCTTTCAATCTCTATTTATGCATTAAGAAAACAATGTCAAATAAAAGTCAAGAATCAGTCTTAAGCCCCAGAACAGATAATAAAATGTACTTCAATCCCACTTTATCAGCTTGTTTACAAGTCTAAGCCACACTTAGTTGGCACATTTACAATAAAGCATTCAGATGTGTGCTAGTGTTAACCTAAAATATGTAAACCTTGTTAGAAGATATCTTTACTACAAATTATTGTTCATCAAAAGATGTAAATAAGCATAAATGCATTTCACTTTTTGAGATATATATATATATATATTACACACACACACACACAAGAGAGATGGCAAAACAATGTTTTTCTTTTATGATAACCAAAAGGAATGTGAAATTTTATCAAAACTTTATGCTCAGATACATAGATTCAAATTTGAAATTGTGTTGTTTTCAGTGGAAAACTTCGGATCTTCATGTGTGGATTTGAGCACAGATGCTATTTGTACAGCATGAATAAAATTATCAACCACACAACGGTTAGCATAATTACTTTTTGGTTCATACATTTTATCCTTTAAAAATATGACATAAAAATAAGTTGATGTAATATGACTAGTTTCTTCAGTGTAATGTAAATGAGACTAGAAGGTAAAACTGATAACTTGAAAAAACAAAACAATTCTACAATGTATTGATAGAATATTTTTGATCAAATAATCTAAAGATATCTTTAAACATACATTTTCAATATATAGCAAAATATCAATAAGATTTCTGCTGGAAAAAAAAAAAATTATATATTATACTTACACACACACACACACACACACAGTAAACTCTCGTTGTTCTGGCACTTGTTCTATCAGCACTATTTAATGACACGCGCTTTCTAATGGCATATTTGTTTTTTATATTCTCGCAAGACTATTGTCGGAGATTAGTTTGCAGCAACAGCACATGAAGATTTCAGTGCATTATTTTAAAAACTAAAATTAGTAAACCCTTAAAATGATGCTGCCTAAAGTAACACAGAAAGCTGAAAAGAAATTCAAAAGAAAAGTATTATCAATTGATAGGCTTGAAATAATCAAGAAGATGGAACTATATGTAAGTAGAAGTGCATAAATTTCAGAATATAACATTGGGTCTTCTACACTGTATGATATACAAGTCCAAAACGAAACTAATGTAATTTATTGTCACTTGTGATCATCTGTGAAAGGGTAATAAAAAGTCATCTTTGTCTGTACTTTTTGATTTCTCATTAATACACTTTGTATAAAATCCACCTGTTATAACGGCACTCTTAAAAATCCCTGAGGATGCCGTAATAATAGGAGTCTACAGAGTGTGTGTGTATATATATATATATATATATATACACACCATAAAAAGAAGACGGTGCGGAGACTAGAAATTTTTAAAAAGAATTATTTCCTTACATGTTTCAGCTGTGGTTTCTCATTAATACACTTCATATAAAATCCACATGTTATAACGGCACTCTTAAAAATCCCTGAGGGTGCTGTAATAACAGGAGTCTGTGTGTGTATATATATTATATATATAATAAAAAGAAGATGGGGTGGAGACTAGAAATTTTTAGAAAATGTTTCAGATGTGGATACGGCTTTCTTCAGAAATTTTGGTAGAACTGGAGAATGTTTGGTCTGTAAGAGAGGAAGTGGTAGGGGGGAAAAAGAATAGTTTCTGTTCGACGTCTGGTGTATATGTGTGTGTGAAAATCATGTGTGCTTGTTGGGTTACTTTTTGCGTTAGATAGTAGGCTTTTTTGTCTTCTTTTTATCACAATGTCGGATAATCCCTATCCTATTGAAAACACACACACACACACACACACACATATATATATAAAGATTATATTTTGTTCACTTACCTAAACAGATATTTATTTTGATGTTTTCCTTTCACCTGCCTGATATACAAATTAAACCTTTTTAACTTTTACTTCAATAGGATCAAAACAATTCTGGAAATTATTTAGAGGCAGATTTTGTATTTTCCTAGAATAACAAACAATACTACAGCCATGTGATCTAACATCATCTTTGTGTATGGATGTGACTCATTAATTAACTTTTCTATAGTTTTTATTATTTTAGTATATGAATGGATCTCTTATATAGCCGTTTTCTTAGGAGTCAGAGATTATGAAAGCTTTTGAAATGCTTAAAAATACAAACATATTCAAATTATAAAATCACATAAACATCAATTATTTGATATATAAAATGAGAAATTAAGACTAGAAAATATTTTTTCTCAAATGAAGATGCATCTATCCTTATATTAGTTGTATATTCTTTTGTATACAAGACAAGAGAGTAAAATAAACAGGATCACAAACAGCATGTCCAATACATTCTTATATAATTATTGATTGGTATGCAGTAAAAGGATTTAAAACAGAAAAAAACATTTTAATATCTCTCTATATTTATATATACCAGGATTGGTTAGATATATGTTATTTTGACAAAGAAAAAAATTCACTCAGAGACAATATATTTTTTTTTTTTACACAAATTCAACTATTGTTCCTGTTTTAGTGAAGCTCCACATAATACAATATTACTGTATTAAGTATGGATATACCAAGCCCCTCATTTTGAGAAGAAATGTTGGAACAGTGTTTAATACATAAAGCAGATTGAATAGGAAGTAGAACATGAAGGATAGGAAAGAATATGTATGTATGTATGTACAAAAACATCATCCAACATTTTCTCCAATACAAAGAACAAAAAAATTAGAGATTAAAATCTTTAACACAATTATAGGAAAGATTATTATTTCTTTTTTCAAGTATCAAAATGGTGAATTTGAAAACAAACTGAAATTTTTAGGGCCTGTTCAAATAGCAAAGTTAAACACAGGTCTTATCAATTAGCTAACCAAGTAGACATTTTTAAAGGCAATGTTACCATAATCAACTAAGTTTTAAAATTGGTATTTATATCACTTTGGTATTGCAGATTTTTACATATGGTAGGAAATAGGTGCCAAAAATATTCCAAGAACCAGTTGGACTCAAACCTACAGTATATAAGTAAAAGTTAAGCATCTTCACCAAAGGAGCCATGACACTTGTTAGCTTACAAACAGGCAACCACAAAATAACTGACTTTTTGGCATGAAACAGTATATTTTTATTTTAAGATAAGTGTTTTAGATACTTTTCATCAATGTTACAAACACTTCTCAATGTTCTTTATTTAATATTTATAGTATTTATCTAGCTAACCTAGCTGTAGTGATTGGATATCAATCTCCCTTAAGCCAGAAAGGTAAGATGATTCCTCTTCACCACAATGTAGGTTGGTATGGGAATTCCAATAAAGCAGTTTAGCAAACAGCTTAAATGCTCATGAACACACTGACATCAAATATTCCTTTACACCTACTGCATTCAAGACATTTGTAAATAAATAGTGTATTCATTTCATTTTATTTATTCATTTGTTGCTAGGTAAAGCATTCAAAATAGTAGATTATTTCATGCTGGCCACAGACATCTTAATTGTTGATGCTATTTGAGAAATTTAAGCATCAGAGTGTTTAGATATAAACCTACTGATTATATATGCCAAAATTTCAATATTAACTATCAATTATTACTTGCAATTCTAAAATTACAATCAGAAAAACATATGAGCAGATAAAAATGCTGAGAAAGCTGCTCAATTGATTTTCCAGTGTAATACATTCAGAGATTTTACCAACAGCCCAGTTGGCAAGAGATTGGACTGGAGCTCATTAGCTCTACACTTCAATCCCCATTATTTTGTAGGTAAGGCTTGTAAACCACATGTAGGAAACCACTCAATGCTTTTTGAACTGTGGAAATCACCACATTCAACAGACAAAAGATTGTACTTAAAAATTATTTGTTACTTGTGACAATGAACTCAAAAGGGGTATAAAAAAGTTTTACCAAATTCTGTCAGGAAGATCGAGAAATTAGCCACAATTTCTCTCAATGATCATCTTTTCATATTTTGGCTATACCATGTTTTTCTCATGATCAATTTATGAACAAAAGTTGCTCAACAATTTTCAAAATATAAGTATGTAGTCAATCCATATTTATTACAGCTGAGCATTAGGAACTTCAGTTACGTAATCCGGGGTGACTTTGGATTTCTTTTGCAAAAGTCATCCTTTGAGTATTTCTTGGGTATCAAAACTGCTGAAGCAGTGTTTTTATTTTGATATTTGGATTAATGTCACTACTTTCCAAATCAACTTGGTTTGATTCTGTAAGCTAACGGGCACCACCTGAACACCTCTGAAAAGTATACAAAAGTGTACTGCCTGTTATTTCTACTCTTTTATTTGTATCATGTTTTCTTTGCACACTTAAATAATTAAAAATTAACCCTTTAAAGTCACCCTAGCTTTTCTCTTATTTCAGGTTGCATGTCCAGCTGCAGTCTAATTTACAGTAAGTCAAGTTAATTTCCCATCATGCAATTGTACTGACTAATCCTTTCTCAAGTCATTTTCGAAAGAAGCCCAGCCAAACTTAAGATGGGAAATTTGGATGAGTGATCATTGATCATCCTGCTAAAAAGACATGAAATATTTGAATTTTTAACATTTTG
Organism: Architeuthis dux; assembly: GCA_006491835.1. NCBI lineage: Eukaryota > Metazoa > Mollusca > Cephalopoda > Oegopsida > Architeuthidae > Architeuthis > Architeuthis dux. Next base: position 1,046,730 of record VCCN01000808.1, on the reverse strand, counting down.
ACATTCAATAATTGATTGATAACTTGTAATTTTATGGGATCTTGGGATAGAAGACAATTACAAAAATGGTAATTCACCATCTACATCTATGATCCTAAAAACAATCAGATGTATTAATGCTAAGCAGAAAACAATTCGATCAAAGTCACCCCAGGCCTGAGTGACTTTGGACAGCTCACTTTTTGAATTGTCATGATCACAGAAATTATGTTTCAGGGTTCCCATGTGACTAGATCTCTTCTATGAATTGCTCTAGGTGAGATAAACATAAATGATTTTTCAAAACTATTTGTACCTAGTCAGTTTCATTTTTCGCTAAATATTTGTTCAAAGTCACCACGGATTTTGGTACTCAAATGATAGGTAATCAGTAGGTATTTTATAGGCTAGCCACTAGTTATTATTATATGATATGATCATGTACGATATTAGAGCGTGTGTGTGAAAACACAGCATTTTGAAATGTAACATTTTTCTAAAGTTCAATTGTTTGATAACCACTTCAAAGATGAGTGGGAGTTTGAATTAAAGGAAAGGCAAAAACCTGCTTAAAAATCTGTAGCTCATAAATAGTATCTAATACTTATATATATATTACAGTAACAAGATGCTAAATCTAGTTGATAATTTAAGAAATATTTGGCAATAGACCCACAAAGTGAGAGTAAGCAATGGCAGTGAAAATGATAATAGCTTATACTCATCTTTGTGGGTGATAAGCAAAAACGTTTTCAGAAATATTTCTAAACTAAATCTTAGGAGGTTCATAATCATTTAGGGTAACTTTATAGCTATGTAGAAGAAAAATGGATTTTTCTGTACAAATATTCATTTCAGCCTTCTTAAATCAGGTTGAACTTCTGAAAAAGGGCACTCAATTAGTAATCAACAGATCCAATGCACCTGGCATGCTGTAGTTTACTGACAGGCTGTGCAATGCATATCAAATGAGCTTTAGTTTCAACAATAAATCTTATTTTTATATTGGAGAGACCTAATAAAATCTACTCTACTTATTCTACCTTGAACTAAGTTCATTCTGCAACATTTTAGTGTGGCTACCAGCCTGCCTTCGTGGACACATTGAGAAATTAGATTTGTGTTTATGACCTACCATGCCCATCACATTGCACCACAGAATAACTAATAATAATTAGCAATATGAATTTGATGTGAGCAAATATATAATCTGAACTGTTTATATTATCTATTGTTCCATTACAGAGAAGAAATAAGGTATATACAATTTCATTACCAATAAACATTTTTTAAATATTTTTTCAGCATCAAAATGATCAGCTACTTGAAAAGGCCTGTAATATCCTTTGCATATTTATGGGTATTAAAGACTTCTCTTATGTTTAAAGAGACAGAGGTTATAAAATGTTTGAAAAAAAATGAAGTATTCAAAATAAAAAAGAGAAAATGAATCATACAAACACTTTTGATTCCAAGAACCACAGTAATACTGAGCTTGACACAACACACACGTGTGTATGTGTATGTGTTAAACGTAAAATGTAATTTTGTTATGGTACATAAAAAGATGTACAGATAAATAACACAAAAAGTTTTGTGTAGTTATAAAAATTCTACATGTACAAAAAAGTATTTGAGTGGTACATAAAATCTGCCAAGATCTGCAGAACAACAACCTGTTACAAGATAATATGCCTCACCATTTTCATTCAATCATCCCATCTACTTAGAAGACCAGTAAAGAAGCTATGTAATACTGTAACATAGCTTTGGGATATATCCATGTTGACAACTATTATCTAGTTAACTCTACTATAAACTATTATCTATTGCATATAATAATAAAACATGTTTCTAATAATTTAATATAATGTTTAATATATTGTAGTGTTATAATGATATGATACTAAATAAACAAATATACCATTTTTATATAACCTTCTATCTCTCCCCTTTTCTTTCTAGGGACGGTTAGAACCCTATAGCCAGCTCAGGCATCTACCAACTACAGAGTGTTCACGTCCTATGGTTTAACTACTCAGGTCAGCCATACTGTTGGAATACTCCTACAAAGGGGCGGCAGACTCCCAGGAGAAGGAAATTCCTGTCAAACCTACGACCTTGTTCCTATCCGTGATACCTCGGCGGAACATAAGATACAAACCCCTGGTTTAAAGGGTGGGGTCGACTGTGAGCACGTTGCACTTCACCTTAAAACTTCATTGCGCAGGCTGGAGGGTTATCTTGTGTACATGGCGTTCCCACCTTCTAAGGATCCTGTAATTGTGGAAAACACACCTAAGATCTTTGTCCGCAACGCCAAGCCATTCATATGTTCTAATTAAACATTATATTATTTACCAACTATTTTTCATTTAGTTCTTTTGTTTAAACTAACAGATAAAAAAACAAGCAATGTTTTATATCACATGCCCATATTGAGCTGAAATGATTTCATTAAAAAAGAGGCTAATTATTCATTAAGAAAATTTGACAGTATTAAACATTAAAATTCATTAAGATTTTTCTATCTTGCAATAAGAATTCTGAGAGTAAAGATTAACTTTTCATTATTATTATAAGTAATGTAGGCTGGTGGGTGCTACAGCAGTAGGAGACAGTCACAGCTTTCAATCTAGGTCAGAATCGAGTCCACCCACAAGAGATAATGACAAAGATATAATGTTTTTACTAGAAAGGAAAGAAACAAACACATATTCAGATGAATAGAGTCAATTGAAAACATAACCTTACTAACACCTAGTAAAGAGGATCCATTTTCTAATACATTTTGGGTGATAAGATTTTACAGGTCGAATAAAATATACACGGGCAATTTAAGCAAATAAAAAAAAAATTTTTTTTAAAAAAAGAAGATATATTCTCTATATTAAAAGAATCTATTCACTTAGTCTTCTTAAATATTTAGCTCCTTGAAGATAAAATTTGAATAACAACTCTAAGAAAATCCTAATCAGATGGTACTGTGGACAGTTATAATCTGAAAGATTAAAACTAGACAACCTGAAAACTGTCTAATTTCAATAATATAATTTTGGATAGAAATAAATTGAATTATGTACACAAACTGGTTTGAACTTTAAAATAAATGATGTAAGCCCCAGGAGGGGGGTAACAAAATTAGCAATAATAATTTTTTTTTTTTTAAAAAGAAAAAAAGTAGGTGTTATCAGAAATATCTGCTTTTAAAAATATTGGTTTTTGTCTTTCACTCATTTATAAATCTACAGTTTTTACCTCAAATGATACCATATTACATAATTTTTTTAAAAGCTCAAGCTGACACGAATGAATCAAAATAAAATTATGGAGGAATTAACTGTTTACAAGTATTTGCTTACTGATAAAAATATTTTCATCAATAAACTAATGCTATTGTAACTATTTGCTTTTTATGAATACCACACATTTACCAATATCATGCCCATACTCAAAGGTTATACATGTTGAATCCCTAATAATATTCACATGCTAGAATCCAAAAATAGACAAATTAATTTGAAAGTGTAGTTATATTTTAAAGTTTGGTCATGCGCATCTAACAATCGATAATGCAACTTAACTCCACAGTGCTTAGCAAGGATTACAGAGGCACAGGCTTAATCTTACATCTAAAATTTGGTGAATCCCTAAACAGAGACAGGTTTTTTTAAGAGAAAAACATGGCTCCCACTGGGCGGAATAATAATGTAAGGTGTATGTAATGTTTGCATGTTGCAAAAAATGAACAAAAGATTTTAAAAGGTGATAATAAAAATATAAACCATTCATTTACCTATTTGCCCATCATAGATATAAAATGAAAAACTAAAACTAAAAAAGAACTTTCATGTTGATTCGGGATGGAATAATGGGGTGGGGGATAAAATGCAGCAGTTTAAGAGAGGATATACATTCTTCATCTTATGCTTAATGAAATGAACTAATATACATAAACTTAGGTTAGGTGGATGGACAAAAAGATTTGCCTCTGGTTTAGGGATAATAAATGCAAGAGAAAGAAAAGATACAATCATCTTTAGAGTAATCACTTGAAGAACTCTAAAAAGAAAACACCACTGGAGGCATATTATCTAGCAAGCTGCTATGAGTTGGAAATGGCAGCCTTTTTATGGGTAGAGCAATTTTTTTTAATTCAAAAGGCACAAAGCAGCTTCCTTTGATACATATGTTTAAATGTAATGTAGAAATGATAACTAGTAATGTTGTCAGTAGACAGGCAGGCAGGCACGGTAGTATAGAAGTAAACATTTGGTAGTCACCGAACAAGTAATGGTTTTAAGTAATAAAGATTTGTCAGCAAAACATCTTTTTTTTTATTATTAGAGAGAAAAAGAAGCCAGTAGAAGCTATTATTATTATTATAACAATAACTTTAACAGTAGCAATTAGCAAGCTGAAAAGTAATTTATATATCAATTGGATAAGCATATTGCCTAAGTGAGAAGAAACAGTACATTTTTCCTTCATTTATTCATAAAATAATATTATAAAAATGGAAATTACACCTAAAATAGTTTGAGAATGCAGTTTAATTTGAGTAGTTATTTAGTTCAAAGATAGAATTTTAAAAAAAAGATAAGTTACATTAAATTTTACATTTACTAACTCCTAAGCACATCAACTAATTGAATTTATTTAAAAGTAAAATTTCACTAATATATAAATTTGGAAAGTAATAATTTACAGAAATGAATTACAAACACATTTTAAAAGATTCTTTGTGAGAAATCTTTATCATTCTATTAATTTGGTATTGGAAAGAATGCATGATATTAAAAGCTGAATGTTTGGTTTTGTATTTACTTCATCTTAGATATAAACTATTAAAGTTTCAAAGAAGAAATGTATAGGATATCGCATTGTAAGTATCATTGAATACTCAATGCATTACAACTTTGTTATTTGTAAAAGTTAATTATTTCATATTTGAAAACAGTTACAACTACTCATAACAGAAACAGATAATTGCTTAATGTAAAATCTGAATCTTTTGCAACAATTCTTTGTGATTTTAATCACTTATTTCATTACAAATATTATCAATAACAAGAATTCTTAAGACATAATTATGATCTCAAGTACAGAATTAGAATACATGCAGTTAAACAAGTACCCAAATAGGATCTAAGTGGGGACTACATGTTTAGCTTTGAAAAACCCTAACAGCAACAGTAGGCAAATTATGTAGCATCCCATTCTTAATGCACATATAATGGTGGCAATAGCTGTTAACATCTTTTCAGGATTATGATTATCAGCTTTTACAGGATACATTTTCATACTTAGAATGATGAGGGTTAAAAAAAGGAGATAAACACCAGAGTGCTTTCATGTTATATATTTTTGTGTGACCACCAAATAAAGTATAGCACACTGCCAACATCTATTAGACTAGACACACAGGAAATTAATAAATTTCAACACTGTGGAAGCAAGGATATCATTTTCCATTTCATATACATTCTTTAGAATTCTATTTAAACATGATAGTTTTAAGCCAATGTGATGCAAGCTGAGCACTTGGATAATATTAATAACAATGCTAGCCACTTTACACATGTAAAGAGTGGAACATAAACATTGAACAATTCTTTTAAATTTTAGGCTCAAGAAAAATTTCATTGAAATTAAATGATCAAATTTACTGCTTTGCTTTTTATCTCCTCTTTAGTCCCTCTTTAAAAGAAATGTTTAAGCATGTGATCATAAGCAAAAGATTGTAAATTATGACATTTTATGCAATTAGCAAAAATAGCAGAGGCTCTTTAAGATAGAACCAATAAAAAAGGAAAGGAAAAAATTTCACTTATCAATTTAACAAAAAAAAAAGTTGTACCAACAACTGAAATATTGGTTAGCATGAAAATAATAACCCTGTTTATTATAAATGATTAGCTTTTTGGAAAATCTTTGGACCTAAAACAAACTAACTTTTTGTCAATTTTTAAAGCAAGAAATTGCAAAAACTTAGAAATTCTATATAACTTGATGTTTTTAACGTAATACAAATTTTTTTCTACTGCAAATATTAAACACAGTTAATGTCAATTAACAAAATGATGCTTCATATTAAGAAAATACTTTAAATGTTGATTTAATTATCTATCTAGAGCAGCTGTAATAATTCCAAGGCATATTGTGAAGATAAGTCTCCCACTTTAAAAACTAAACGACACACTTTATATGGGTCTATTATTACCTAAATCACACATCAATGAAATAAGAACTAATTATAGAGAAGACTAATAGGTTGTGAGTAACCTCACTTGTTTTGTTCAGTATTCTGTTATGCATATTAAATTGCCAAGTAGAGCTGTTATTTTAAATTTATTCTGAATTAATACAAGGGACAGTAATCTAATTTCCCTAAATGTAATTGGAAACTTGTATAAAATATTAACAATAATCAGGAATAATTTCTCTAATTGTACTTCAGTAGCTTTGTGACTACCAAGTGTTTGTGAATCACAATTCATCCAAAATGAATTTTAACATGTCTGATCCAGATATAAAATATTTTGTCGAAAATAATAATGAAAGATTAAAAAATGTAAATTAAAATATCAATTAAATTACATCAAACAATTCTTGACATTCCAAGTAAGTACTCATATCAAATTAATACATAGCTGAAGCTTGACATAAATAGCTTCTGACAGTATACATTACATACAAATATTATGTGTGTGTAATATATGCTGTCAGGAGCTAGCAAAGTTACTGTTTTTAAACTATCACTAGAAAAATAATAGAGTGGATTTTTTTTACACTTGTTTTATGGATGAAATAATGTTATGCTAGCCCCCCACCAAAAAACAAACTAGGAAGTTCTGTAAGTACTCAGTTAATAAGTATTTTCACAAACCTAAAAATAATCTTTGTAATTAAGTTTCAGAATAATTTACATCTAATACCTTAATTTACAACCTATCATTTATATTAGCATTAACAAAATCAAATTAATTTTAAAATATATTTTCTCTTTGTTATAAAACATTTTTAAAAAGTAACTGTAACTCAGGAATACATGTAGAAATGTTATTGGGTAATGAACTCGCTATTTTAAATTAAATATTTGTGGAATAGGATTCCATTTGTTATTCTCAGATTTTCTTTTTTTTTCCATTAATAAAAAGTAATCATTCATAAAAGTGGCAGGGTTACAATCTTAAGGTATTGCCTTATTTTTTCATGCAAGCCAAAAATTGAATCATCAATTGTTATCAGGTCAAAAGTGAACAACACAATGTAGGATGACCAAAAAAAAAGATTTTAAAGCCCTGATGCTGCTGTTGGTACATTGTTACTTCAGACAAGTGTGTTAATCAATATACTCCACATAGTTTTCTGGAATAAGTCCGGTCACTCCATCTAGGGTACCTTCCAGCCAGCGGGCCTCCTGAGAGGGTTTCACATTGTGTATAAATTGGTTGGGATTAAATGATAACTCTGATTCATTTTCTGCCTGGCAATGATACAATGTTCTCACAGTCCTTGGTCCGGGATCAATCATCGACTTGGACATAGCAGAAGGGACATCAGGAAGGGTTCCAATGCTACTAGTCATACTGCAATGCATGGAAGAACGTAGGCCTCCACTAATTCCTCTTAATCCATCACCAGTTCCTCCACCTCCACCTCCTCCAGTTGAATAATCAGGCATGTTTCGTCTCTTGAAACTGCCAAACGTTCCTATATCTTCAAGATTTTGGAATCGGTTCCCAGGTAGAAGTCCAATCTGTGGTACACTTGTATACATAGCAGGCATGATTGTAGTTCGTCGACTAGTATCCAATTTCGGAGACGGGTTTGTAGAAGGTGACTTGATAGAATTCAGCGATTCCGAGCTTCCACTTGTACTGCTTCCATGACTAGGTTCATGGCTGGCCGATAAGGTTGCGTTTCCGCCGCTGGCAACACCCCCTTGACTCAAATGTCCAAGACCTATGCCTTGGTGTCGCATTGAAACTTTGGGAGTTTGTTGAGGCCTTAATCCCGCCTGATTTGCATATTTTGGTGATGCTATGGCAGGAAAATAGCTACTTTTTGGAGTGCTACTATCTGTGGTTGCAGTAGATAAACTGCTATAATGTGATGAACCGGCAACTGACATAGGAGGAGATGCCGAGGGTCCAGGAGCAGTGGTGATACCCACAGATGTTTTCCTTTCTTTCTTTTCAGTGTTACTAAGAGATACCACAGAAACTGCTGCTTCAAGACTGGCAACTGGTTCTGCTTGATCCTCTTCTTCATCCGCAATGTCAATGTCCTCAGGAGTTGACTTGAAAATATCAAGGTAGCAGTTGATCAGAATCTCCACAACAATGTTGCAGAATTTTATATCCATTATAGCGGCCATCGTTTCCTCCTCAGGTCGCATTAGAGTTGGTCCGAAACAAACTCCAAGATTTGCTACGGTCATCAAGTTTATAGCACTTTTGTCTGCCACCTTTTTTAAATGTTCACAGAGCAATTCCAGCATTTGAAAATTCTTGTAGGGTAGTTTGTGAACAAGCTTATGGATGTCATGGAATCTCAGACGCTTGGATTCTCGTTTTGCTGCTGTGATGAAATCTTCATGCAAACGGAATGTCATCAGAGGTTCAGGTAAGGAGCGGAGGTAATGTTTTATAGCGCTGGTTATTGTCTTCACCTCCCAGTTCCCTGTATCCTCCAGGGTCAACTTCTCAGTTTTCCGGCGATCAAGGCCCATGGTCGTTAGTTTGCTGACTTTTGAATTGACACCAACTAAACGATATAGACCTTGGTCTACGAGCCCTCTTGATTCAAGTGCATTGATACATTTTGTGATGAATTGGAATCCTAACTCATCCAGCTGATAAGTTTCTTCTGATGACTTTGCAGGTGTTTGGTAGGTAGGTTCCTTACCGTCCATTGCATCCAGCCACAAGTGTCGATCATCTTCAGACAATGCTTGGAATGTTAAGGTAATGCCCGGTTTGTCAGAGAGTGTAATATCAAAACAAAATCTCTTTTCAATAGAATCTGAGGCACGTCTTATACAGCTGGTCAGTGTTCCGGTTTCGGGAATGTTCAACTTTCCGACTGCCTGATTGTACGGAATCATTGAAAAACTCTTGTTAGATTTCAGGTACTGGCAGTAGCATTTCGTCCAGGTTGTTCCCAATGCTTTCTTTTCCATCAGATACAAGTAACCTTGCCGAGTGTAGATAGTTGATTTAGGAGGAACGGTGAACTCGCCCCTCGATCCCCGGGTTTCCAGCATTTTATTCATCAACAGTTGAGCCTCTTCTCTAGTGCTACTGAAGTTTTCTCTCGTTTTCTGCAAGCGCAGCTGCAGATCGCTCATATTACTTTTAAATTCCTTAGCCACCTCATGGCCCTGGTGATACACAGTTAACCAGTTCGATATAAACATGAGTATAATCTCGACAAAATCGAATTTCTTCTTCTCCTGAACCTCCTGTAGCAAAAGAACATATTTCATGGATGCTTGATAGAAGTGCTTACCTTCCAGAACGAGGGCAGCGTCTGCCTCTTGGAATGTGGTGTCGTTTGTTTTCGACTTTAAATTAAGGTAACGTTCCTGTGATGCGCAGAACTTGGCAGTTTGTTTTTCAAACTGCTTCTTTTCTTCCTTTGCCTTGCCGATATTCTCCTTTCGGAAGCGTTCCAGAGGAGCCAAAAACATCTCCTTGGCTTTCTCCAGCATTTTTTCGAACACTTCCTCAATGGCCAAAAAGCAATCTCCGAACTCCTTGAGTGATTCAGCGATGACCACCTCATCGTCAGTCTGTTGGTTTCCAATGGTTTCAAATTTAAAGTCTTTCAGATTAGTAGAAAAGGCTTTCTGTGCCTTCGACAGGTTTCTAGCAGCGTTGATGAGTTCTTTACCACAAGCTATCAGACACTTGATGGATTTACTCGTTCTTTCTAATTCCCTCTCGTGTTCATGCAACTTTTCTCGGAAATACGGACTGTCGGTAAGGCAGTCCGCAAATTCCAGAGGTTGCAGCCCCATGATCACTCCTCGGACGTCCCCAAAACTGTAAGAGATTTACACACCCACCCATGCACGGGCGGAGTAGACAGTCATGGCGGTAAGCCTTTGCAGACAGGAGATTTCCTTAGTTACTCCTTAGTTACCTCCCCTTTTGCCTGACAATTGCGCTACCTTGCGACAAAAAAGATAAAAATTATCTCCCCTTGCTAAAAATACCACGCGCTGACCACTATCCGTTTCCACAATATTTTTTGTCTTTTTCAAATTTATTCAAATCTTCTTAACGATTTCCATGGCTATTTACACATCATGTCATCTATTTTACAATGTAAAAAAAAAAATCTTCATACGTATCATTATTAAAATTTCTATGATTTCCTAAAAAGAATATAAATAATTGTGAATCCGAAATATTCAAGGCACAATTACTACTACTACTACTACTACTAATAATAATAATAATAATACTACCTCTATTATTGAGTTTTTCGATTTTTCAGCTACAAAAATGATCAAATTATTTGCTTAACGATTTTAAAGAATATAATGTTTAGCTGTGAAGCTGTGGCATCTACCAAAAACAATGGCTTATTAAATATGAGCATTTATACCTCATTTCTTTGAAATTATTACGATGTCGGGTGGAGTCACATGAGCTTTTCTGCTACGTTCAGCTTTTACTCTTCCCGCGACCAATATGACTTGCCTTGTACAGGGAAGTTACAAATTTAAAAGTTTGTTTAAGTCAATAATAATAAAGAGGGAAAAAAAAACGTTACTACGTAAACGGGCATTTTAAATAAATATATTATTATAATGTTTATATTAATAAAAGTATATTATAATTTTTCCTTTATATGGGCTAAAATAATCGATTGAGATAATAGGAACTTTGATCATTTTATTGAAATAACTGAACAACAGCATTTAGTTATTTTTTTCCTTTTTTTTTAGAATTCAAGTTTTCATATAAATATGAACTACAAAAAGAAAATTAGAAAACAAGAGCTTGATTTTTTTAATAAATTTATTTTTCATTCTAGAAGTTTGATTTTAGAGACAATTTTAATAGTTAAAAACTAACAAATCAATGGAAGTAGTGACAATGAAAAATGAATAATAATATAATAAACGCAGAAGAGAAGAACACATGTTAAATATTAACATTAATAAAAAAAAATTTAGGTCAGTGGCCGTTACAAAGGTGCATTTTTGGAAGGGGCCGGACTTTATGGTGTGTGGAGCAGCCTACCATAATTGTCATGTAAAATAATTTTTTGTCCATCGTACGAAACTACGGCTTCGAAGTATTTTCAGTGTTGTCAATTTAGATATTTTATATCTAAATTTAGATAATTCTAAAGAGCAGAAGTCAAGGGAGATGATTTGAGAAACTATGAAGAAAGATCTATAATCTTTAATTTTTTTATTTATCTTTATTAGATTTCTCAAGAACAGCTTATCTGAAAAACTTCAAACTCGACACTGCACTGTCTTGTGTGCTGACTAATATATCTGCCGAGTAATCACGGTGCATACACACAGACTTCTTCAATTGTAGTTAGATGAGTGCAAAATAATGTTTATTTTATCTAAATTATTATAGTTTAATTAGGAATTATGATAAAAATGACAAAAGTTTGAAGTAACAAAAAATTAAATAAAAAAGATAAATGCATAAGTATACTGTTTTATTCCATGAAAGGAAATAAAATCAATACATTTATTTCAGTATCAATATTTAAGAAATAAAATTATTGTTCAATAAAAAAAATAATTACAACCAGTGTTTTTTTAAATCTTACTTTATAAAGTATAACAAATTCTAACATTCTTTACCTCATATTTTAAAATATTTTAACAATTATAAGTTTCCTAAATGTATAAATAAAATTAGTTCTCTCTTTCACTGTATAGATTTTTTTAAATATTAAAATAATATGTTTAGAATAGTCATATTCTAAAGTATTTGTAGTAGAGATATTCTTACTCCTAATGTAGAGAAGTGTGTTAGATCAGATGATTATATTACTGAAATTGTTTTTAAGACATCAAAATACATTTAAAAAGCTCTAAGTTTGAATCCAATTTGCAACTTTTTAAATGTTAATCTTTTCTATTAATACTTATAATTTTAATTATCAAGTTTGGTTCACTAAAAGTCTTAAAAGATAATCAAAGCTAAAAAGATAATAATCAAATATGAGTTATTAGTCCAAGAGCATTAGGTCCAAACATTAAAATTAATTTAAACAAGCTGATTTTTGCAGGATAGTTGCAACATGACACCAGAAACACTATACTAAAAATCCCCTGGAATCCCAATGGAGCTTCTTGAGAAATCCAACATGACGTTCAAGATGGCCGCCGTATTTAGACAAAATATTGAAATAGTCATAAAATTACGACCAAACCTGATATGAATATGTTTTGGGGGTCTATTTCTATGTTTTAGAGGTTGGGAAATTGATTAAAACCCACCCTGATGTGATATTTTTACAGGATAGGGCCACAAATTCAACATAGTTCCCAAGATGGCTGCCATATAAATACCATAGTCAGCTTTAAAATAAATCCTAACAAGCTAATTTTTTCAGAATAACATTTCAGAATAACATATTGAAAATCCCCTAAAATCCCAGTGGTGCTTTTTGAGATATTTACCAAAAAGTTGAGATTTGATGACCATAGTGTGCCATAAATTGGAGCAAAGTATATTGCATTCTGACTGATAATCTAGGAGTTGTTCTCACAATATGATATATAAAGGAGTGTATGTTCTGTAAAGTCCTCAGCTTGTAAGTGACTACTATTTGTAGCTTGCTACCAAAAGCGGGTTTTACTGGAAAGAAAGGAATATGAAGACAAAATGATGTTTACAGCAGCACACCCATGGTAATAATGATCGGGTCCTTAGTCCCCATGTGTGTGCTTCTTTATTTCCGCTTGCGTGCGCATGACTGAAACTCACTTCCACCATGGCCTAGAGAAAGGCAACAGAGATAATTCTAGGTAATTATCTACCTTTAGTGTTGGTGTGACATAACACCTCTCCCCTTCTCGGTAAGAAAGAGATGTGAGGTCCTTCACTTTTGTTGTGGGTTATGTTTGTGTGTTTTGCTTTATGTGTGTGCAGTATATGATATGGTATGTTCAAAAGTCCCTTGTGCAAAGTGCTTGGTTCTCATATACATGTGCGTTTGAAAAGTTGTTGTAGTGTAGGAGCCTGTAGCTCCTTTGTATGAATGTTTATTTTATTTTCATGTTTATCAAAAGTCTGATTTTAATGTGCTCATTTGTTTAAAAAGTTCCTTGTGCAAAGTGCTTCATTTTCATGTACTGGTGTATTTGAAAGTCCTTTGTGTGAAGTGTGTTTTTGTTTCTAAAAGTTGGTGTAATGTAAGAGCCTGAAGGTCCTGAATGTTCACTGAATGTTTATTTTGCTTTGTAGTTTTTGTTTGTTTTGTGATCACCTGGGTCCACCGGTTCTGCGTGTGTGTCAATATTGTTTTGCATGTGTGCTGTTCCGATAGGTGTTGTTGTGTACTTTTCGTTTTGCGTCTTTTTTCTTGTTTTGATTTCTGTTTCCGCTGGTCTATATGTTGTGTCTGTTTTCATGTCAGAGTCTGATTAGCTTTGGTTTTCATCTAATTGATTTTCAATTTTGGCGAGGCGTCTCTCGGACAAGTGTAACTTCTTTTCCAACTCATCTATATTTGTTTGTTGTGCACACATGTAGTTGCCTAGTGTTCTGCCGTCTTCCTCGGATAATGATTTTAGCCATTTTCTTTGTTTCCGGGCTGGTGCATGATGAACGATCTTGATGATATTCAGTGCCTGAGCTAAGTCAGCGCTCAAAAGGTTTTGAGTGTTCAGTCAGTTGGAATCCACAACATACAGTTTTGTGTTTATGTGGTTTCCCTTGCATCTGATTTTAAGTTCGATGAGTCCCCTTTCTTTGTTCATGGAAAGTGAAGGAAATATTATACAGAGTGTCAAGTAAATGGAAGAAGAAGAGAGTTGCTCTACCTCCAAAGAAAGCACATTACGATCAGTTACACCTCCATTCAACACCAAAGAAGATTGCTTATTGTGTTCAAAAACCATAATGTTATAAAAAAGCAGACAAAAGAAATTATAAGTGGGGCATGGAAGTAAGAATGATAATCCAGGTGTGTCATGATTTAGTGGCAGAAGAAGGAAAATCGTAAATGTGCCCAGTTGTTTTACCT
>VCCN01000808.1:977076-992472 GCA_006491835.1 Architeuthis dux | reverse complement strand
AATAATGGCCCATGGCTATTATTTGGTCCATTTTTTTTCCACACAAATTTGCCTGTTTTTCTGTTTTACAGCCTTGGGCGATCTTACAGTATATCCCGGTAACATCTAAATGTCATCCTAGTTAGGGTTATCATCACATATTACACTGAGAAAATTAAAACTTAAAATTGGGATTTACCTCCCCTCCCCAACCTTCCCATCAGGAAAGAGACTTTTTTACCCCTTTTTTTATATGTCCACAAGATATCACAAAAGTTCTCAATGAATTTCATTCAGATTTTCTGAGAGGGTGGACAATAGGCAAAGCAAGAGGTGATTAAATTTTGGAGCGAATCCATTTATTTTAAGAATGTAAAATGTCAGAATAATAGTAGAGAGAATAATTTATTTCTGCTTTTATTTATTTCATCACATTCCCAGTGGGTCAGAAGTTTACATAAACTTAGTATTTGTTAGCATTGCCTTTAAATTGTTTAACTTGGGTCAAACATTTCGGGTAGCTTTCCACAAGCTTCTTAAAATAAGCTGCTGGTATTTTGGACGATTCCTCTTGACAGAACTGGTGTAACTGAGTCAGATTTGTAGGCCTCCTTGTTTGCACACTCTTTTTCAGTTCTGCCCATATATTTTCTATTGGATTGAGATCAGGTCTTTGTAATGGGCTCTTGAATATCTTGACTTGGAGTATGCTTGGGGTCATTGTCCATTTGGAGGACCCATTTTTGACCAAGCTTTGACTTCCTGGCTGATGTCTTGAGATGTTGCTTCAATATATCAACATAATTTTCCTTTCTCATGATGCCATCTGTTTTGTGAAGTGCACCAGTCCCTCCTACAACAAAGCACCCCACAACATGATGCTGCCACCCCCATGTTTGGGATGGTGTTCTTCGGCTTACAAGCCCCCCCCCTCTTTTCCTCCAAACATAACAATGGTCATTATGGCCAAACAGTTCAGTTTTTATTTCATCAGACCAGAGGACATTTCTCCAAAAAGTAAGATCTTTGTCCCCATGTGCAGTTGCAAACCATAGTCTGGCTGTTTTATGGCGGTTTTGGGGCAATGGCTTCTTCCTTTCTGAGCAGCCTTTCAGGTTATGTCGATATAATACTCGTTTTACTGTGGATATAGATACTTTTGTACCTGTTTCCTCCAGCATCTTCACATGGTCCTATGCTGTTGTTCTGGGACTGATTTGCACTTTTTGCACCAAAGTACATTCATCTCTAGAAGACAGAACGCATCACCATCCGGAGGGGTATGAAGGCTGCGTGGTCCCATGTGGTTTATACTTGCACACTATTGTTTGTACAGATAAATGTGGCACCTTCAGGCGTTTGGAAATTTCTCCCAGTGATAAACTAGACTTGTGGAGGTACACAATTTTCTTTCTGAGGACTTGGCTGATTTATTTTAATTTTTCCATGATGTCAAGCAAAGAAGTACTGAGTTTGAAGGTAGGCCGTAAAATACATCCACAGGTACACCTCCAATTGACTCACATGATGTCAATTAGACTATCAGAAGCTTCTACAGCCATGACATCATTTTCTGGAATATTCCAAGCTGTTTAAAGGAGCAGTCAACTTAGTGTATGTAAACTTCTGACCAACTGGGAATGTCAATGAAAGAAATAAAAGCTGAAATAAATCATTCTCTCTACTATTATTCTGACATTTTACATTCTTAAAATAAAATAGTGATCCTAACTGACCTAAGACAGGGAATCTTTACTAGGAGTAAATGTAAAAAAAATTGTGAAAAACTTCTGACTTCAACTGTATATAGCATTATCAATGGTAACTATGAACCATTTTGAACCACAAAGGTATTTATGAAGGTGTAGCACTTTCTGACTCCATTTTAGATGAATTAGAAAATATTAGCTTTTGTGAAGGTAAGGTCGTGGCTCATGCGTAGGTAATGCAAGACGTAAAAGGGTTATGTTTAATTAGTAGGAGAAAGGTATTACTTCTTGACTTTATCATCTCATATTTCATTGTAGTAGGAGATCATGGGTAGCAAGCTAGTAAGTAGCTATGTTTGATTTAGCTGTGTAATGAAATGGTTATTGGTGAAATAAGAACAAATATTTTTTAACAATAACAAAGAAGAATTTAATAATGTAACTCCTACAAGTGAATGAAATAAGGAGTGTTGAAAGAAATCTCTGTTCTCGTAACAGTCTTATTACAGTTCCGTAGTAACTTGCAAATGTGAGAAAATCTATTTTCACAATGTCCCAAGGGTAAGTGAAATGTATATGTGTGTTAATGTGGATTTGTTAAATTAGTGTGTATGTTCTTTGTAATGTGTAGTAATTAACTAACCTTTTGAGTTATTCTGAAATGCAGCTTGCGAAAGTTGTTTTGTAGACGGCACAAACTGTTTAGCAATTCTTCTTCCTGATTGGGAAGAGTCATGCCTGCAGATGTTTGTCTTCAAGTAATTCACTGGTGAAACTTTTCTTGAAAAGGTTTCCATTGTGAGGATGTCTCGTCCAGTGAATATGAAAAGGAAAATGTCAATAAACATGAAAGTTTATTTAACCTTGCAGTGCAAGGGCTCCATCCCTTCATATTGTCCTAAAGCTGGGGTGAAAGATGGGAAGAATTCTCTTTGTATTCTTCTAACAGCAAAAATAATAAAAACATTCAGCATAAACCAAAACATGTTAAAAATTTCATAAACCATGTCAAAAATGTCATGAATCAGAAAATGTCAAAAAATGGTCTAGTTTGACATTTTTTGGTTTATGCTCAATATTTCTTTTTTGTTGTTGCTATTTTTGTCCTGAAATAGTCAAGATGTGTTCAAGTCTCAATAAAAAAAACATTTTACTGAATTTCTTGGGTCAAAATTGTATGGAAAAATGTTAATTTGTCTCTATTTTTTACTTCCAAAGTAATGTGATTTTCAATTTTTTTTTGGTGTATGGGTTCACTATAAGGTTAAAAATGAACCACATTGAACATTATTTCTGCCTGTTATCTGGCAAAATCTTAAAATAGACACTTCAAAAATTAAGAAAATGGGTGTAAAAAAAAATCCACCCTATGCACGTGGACCTATTTTTCTTCCTGAACTACATCTTATGACTGAATATTTAACAAATGTAATTAATCTTTTTGTATCGACTTTGATATGGAAAAACTGGTATATAATGTTAATATCAATGGTAGACTCAACATTTGGAACAAAATAGTTAAATTTTCTTGGCATTTATAGTTTATACAGTGCTGTTTTATAAATTAAAAAAAATAATTGTTACAATGTATTTAGTATTTTTAACTCTTAAATTCGTAAACCGCTTGTATTTTGATAGTGGAATTCTTCAATGAATAGCATTATAAAATAGTGGAACTCTTCTGTGAATGTTGAAAGGGAGATAATAATCAGAAACTACTTCCCTTAAAATCGACATTCTATTTTATTTGTATGAATTTAAGAGTTAATAAAAGCTTTTTGTTGTTACATAATTTTTCAACTAACCATAGCCTATTGTAGCAGATTTTTTGATTAAAGTTTTTTCACCTTGGAAGCAGCCGCATAAAGCCATTTTTTTGACTGTCATTTATTTATTATTTAATGATTTTAATCAGTACAAAACATGCTCTCTGGAAGAACTTGAGTTCTAATAAATTGAATTTTGTGTTAAATGTGAAACTAGTAACTCTGTATACCTTTGTAACAAAGGACTCTAGAGTAGTGGTCATAAGCAAGAAAGAATTATATTGCACACTTATTTGTTACAAAAGATTAAGGAAAAGAAATGAAATTATTTTTTAATCTTTTAGCCCATTACCCCCCTCCACACACCTGTAACTACAGCCCGGCTCGTACTCATGTAGAAAAAGGTTTAACGTTTCTTACTGGTGTACATAAACGATCTTTATTACGTGTTAGTACAATGTTCTTAGTACAACATTATATTCAGTACAATGTTATGTTCAGTACAACGTTTTGGTACAACATTATGTTCAGTACAACGTGAAAACTGTAAATACAATAATAAAGCCATGAATTAGTCAAAATACACAAATACATATAAACGGTTAACATCGTAAATCAACATATATAACATTTACGCTTGAACGCAGAAAACTGCAAATACGATGATAAGACTGTGACTCGGGCTAAATACACAAATACATATAGACGGTTAAATATCGTAAATTGACATATATAACATTTACGTTTGAACGTAGCAAACTGCAAATACAATAATAAGGCTGTGAATTAGGCAAAATACACAAATACATATAAACGGTAAAAACATTGTAAATAACATATGCAGCATTTGAACGCACAATCACTCGATGGCTACAAAGAAGTAATGAGTTCACGAAGCTTGTTTGGAGTGGCTATCTAGTTCAAGACAAATTGAACTAGAGCACAAAAGTTTGAGATAAAGGTGAAAACTCTTTTCTGTTACCGTAATTCGCCTTTGCCGGTTTGTAGATTGTGTCGAGATCGGAGAAGAAAACTGTGCGCTGCCCTGAAGCTTGCGAGACTGGAGGTTGATTTTGCGAGACTGCCATGGTGGAGTCTTGTGGTGCCTTAATATGGGCCAAGAAATGTGTGTGTGTGTGTGCTGAACACATGTTTTGGATTAACCCTGGAGTCACAAGGTCAAGTTATTCTGACCCCAGCTTCGGCACGATCAAATCTTGGGTTGCCTTTTTATGGAGGAAAAATGTCCATAAATTCACCAGGAGACTCCTGATCCTACTTATATTTCTCATTAGTGGCGAAAAACGACTCTGCCTGGAAATTGTTTCTTTATCACGAAGCGCGTAGGATGGCGCCTGGGCCACTCCGCACCCCAACTCTTCACCCCCGGACACCTGGTTCTTTCTGAATTTACTTTTCTCAAATTATATGTGTCTGGCGTCAGCTACACCACCTACTATCCCACAAGTTTCAAATATATCCAAGTAATTGTAGACTTTCACTGTCTGTTTCTGCTTTGTATATTTATCAGTAATTAATTATCTTTTTAGTAAAATTCCATGCTTACATATTGAGACAATCTGCAGGATTTTTATTTTATCTTATTTTTCGTCTGTTTTTAAAAAAGAATTATTCTACAAGATGCTTTCTTACAAATGATCTGTCACAAACGGATTCAAGCCACCCCACCAAATAATGTAGTCAAGAGTTATTCTCTCAAGTGTTACTGCACTTTTATTTGTTAAACAATGGAAATTGAGAAAAGAAAAAACTAATGTAATGATAAAAAAAGAAAATGGTGGGAAGCCTTTTAGGATTACACAGTATAAGACAGCTTTCCTTGTCTGCTATTGTAGAGAGTGAGTGGCAGACGGTTGTGGTTGTGAGTGCATTACTTGAATATCTGAAGTCCCAAGCTGTTTTCAATCAGAATATGCAGTTGAATAATCTTACCCATGCCCAAGCAGGTTCATTGTGAACAGATGATTAAATTAACAATGAAACAAATGAAGATTACAATTTCATTCATTTCTATACACAGCATGAATAAAATTCCATCAAAGATAATTAACAAGATACATTCTGGTTGACCTACTGATCGACTGACTATCCATCTGTTCAAGAACATTAATATTTCATGTTTATGATAAACTAGCAGAAGTATCTGTCAAAAATGACGGGATTATTTATGTATTGATCAACATTACTGCCTAGGATCAGTGTGTCTGAGCACTCTGCTTAAGATCAAAGTGTTTCTCCACAATCCTCTGCCTAGGATCAGAGTGTAGTATATGTGCACTGATTGAAAAGTCTTACACACACAATATATATATATATATATATATATATTTGCGGGGATCAAACTGGCGTCCACCTTGGAAGCAACCTTATACGCAGGTTCTGCTCTACCTCTGAACTAACGACAAACTCTCATGGGAGGCTGGAGTTTTAACCGTAAACACTTTGCTGGTCTCTCTACTCACACGTTCGTATTCAGGCACGAATATAATGTGGTCCCCTATCCTGACAGTATGAAATCAAATAATGAATAATTTTATATCTGACAGAATATGATAATTATAAAGACATTTAATTAGTTGGGAACCTATATTTGCTTAGCATCGGTGTGAGCGACTGCTAAACGAGTGGCTTAAATCGTAAATGTAAATAAAGAAACGAGAGCAAAGTTAAAAACTCCTGCCTTCCATGAGAGTTTGTTGTTAGCTCAGTGATAGTAAACTAATCTGAAATTGAACACCAGACCTTTTTAACCTTCAGGCCTCTTCTCTAATACTTAGTCGTGCACAGAAATGCAAGATGCTGCTAGATTATAAAATGCCCAAGACATTCCTCATGCTGAGCATTGATTAACTAAAAGTGTACTCTGGTATTTAATGGGCCTGGTTAACCAGAATCTAACTAAAAGTAAATGCTTAAAGCATGAAGTACTGAATGATTGAAAAAAACAATTTACATAACAAAAAATGTTTGGATTCCTCAATCTTTTATTAAAGTAAATCATTAAATCATTTGGGCTTCACTGCTAAAGTATTAATCAGTATAAAAGGAAATATCCTCAGCCAGTTATTTAGATCCTTAAAAAAAAAATCAAATACTCCAATTGCATTTTACTTTAATCTTATTATATAAAAGCCCATATCACTTTTTTTGTTGGTTTGTTTACTTATTGGTTTCTGTCATGCCTGTTTGCATATGTTAAAGCAAACAGTCTGTGTGTTTACTACTATAACTGCTGCTGATGTTTTAGTAGTAGGACGGAAAACAAATATAAGCATCTCTGATTTTTCATGAATAAAACTGATGTTTTTCTCGTATTAAAAAAGTGAATTCGTCTTTTGACCAATTCTTTTGCATTATTGTTTTAAAATTATTAAAATACAGAAAATATGAAGAATTGTAGAAAATCAACAGAAATATAAATTTCGTTTGAGGTATGTGTTCTTTTGTTTGCAGTAAGTATATTTATACTAAAATATATATTTGAAAAATGTATCCATACATAAATAATCCTGTCATTTCTGACAGGTTCTATGCTAGTATATTGATAATTTTTAGACTGACTTGTAAGGTTGCTGGGGATATATCAGATAAATTTATTTATAGATAAAATACTGCAGGTTTAGAGAGAAATTCAGTAATTCAAAACATCTGTGACAGCATACTTTTACTGTCAAGGAAGTTCATATACTGTCAAAGAAATGCTAAATTCATTTTGTAAAAGTCCAGAGTTTTTTTCCTTGATATGGAGAAGAGAAAGAGGAAATATTGAAGGTAGAAATTTGAAATATTTACCGTTGCAAAATAAAGGGTAGGGATTTTTTCTTGGGCAATAACATCAACATCATGTTAGTCTGATTTGAGAGGGAGCAATCTAAACAAATATTTTGGAATTTTAAAGATGGGATTAATTTTAGTTGAATTGACTATTTCAATAAAAAGATTCCACCATTTTAGATTTACTGTTTAATTTAATTTTAATTATATGCTTTTTTTTGTAAACCTCTTGTATGTAAAAAAAACAACCTTGTATATAGGTAACTTGTTTGTACTAAGTCATACACAGGTAAGCAAAACAACTTGTTTTATGTGAGAATAATAAATAGGAGTAAACATAGATTGCATAGCAATTGAAATCCTTTACCCTAAGTTTTTCTATTTTATACACAATGGGTAAAAAAGTAAATTAATTCTACAATCCCATCCTTTTTTTTTTTTTTTTTTTAAAAATCTGAAAGTGGCTGAGCTATAAAGATTTATGTTCAACTCCAACCATCAGATTTGAAACTATTTTTAATTTTATATGCTGTATGCATATAAAATTAAAAATAGCTGGAATGGAAACTTCGTTTTTTGTTTTTTTTAAAAATCGCTATTTCGTATATAAGTACCGAAAATGTTATTAAAATCAAATAAATAGGTGATTTTTGGTAATTTTAAAAAAGTTTTAGGCGTTCTCTGCATGATTGATTATGCTCATCGATTTTTATCATAACAACGGGTGGTTCCTTTGAGATGGAAATTTCAAGAAATCTTTGTCCAGTGGGGAGTATATCGTGAGACTAATTACCAAAAATAATATACTGAAAATAGTCTTATTTAGTGTTTTCGAAAGCCTATGTAAAGTTACTAAAATAGAAGAATATATCAGTAATTATCTCCCCGTGTATGGATATGGCAGTTTCTCTCAACTCTAATATCGATTCTTTTGCTGTAATTGCAGCAGCAGCAGAAGAACCATGGTTATGCTCATTAATTCTTTTTGTTGCTACATCGCTCTTGGGATGAACTCTTGCTTTGCAGGATCATACCACACATCTCCAATAAGATTTTGTGCCCACAGCATTTTTCTTATGGAAGTGATATCTATGATTTTTAGCATCAACGAACATGTTCCCACCTGTGCTTGACTTCAGGAACTGTGACATAGCTTAGTTTCTGAAAAACAAAAAGCAAGAAAAAGAACAGACTCTGTTCAAAACTTGCAATGTTGTATATACAATATTTGACAGCATTTAGCAACATTTGTCAGCATTTGATTTGTCTATGTAATAAAACTATTTGTTTCCAATTGATCTTTTGGGT
Source organism: Architeuthis dux (assembly GCA_006491835.1). Classification (NCBI taxonomy): domain Eukaryota; kingdom Metazoa; phylum Mollusca; class Cephalopoda; order Oegopsida; family Architeuthidae; genus Architeuthis; species Architeuthis dux. Next base: position 983,915 of record VCCN01000808.1, on the reverse strand, counting down.
CTTTGTAAGAATCCGGGACTGGGCACACACCAAAAACAAGTCCCTTCCAAAATCATACTGGTGCTATAGAAAAAAAGTATCCACTGGCAAAAAAATTCTGTTTTGCTGTTAGACAGCATGTTGTCATTTTTTTTTTTTTTTTTTGGATTTATACTTTTAAGCAAACAATATTTTATTGATTTAAAGGCAATCATAAGTTTTAATTCCGTCATATTCATTGCGTGTTGTTTTATTTTTGATTTAAACAAACAATATTTTACAATTAATTTATTAAAAATCTACAAAGCAAACAATAACTTATTATTTTAAATTTTTATGACTACTTTTTACCTTCATCTTAATTTTATTAGTTGCTTTTTATCACAACTTTTGCTCAGACTGATTACCCTCTGGCTGTGAGTAAATAGCGTTGATCAGAAAATAAAGAATAATTAAGTATAAAAAAGTATAAATCGAAAAAAATATTGTAACATGCTGTCTAATGGCAAAAACAGAATTTTTTCAGCTGCAGATACTTTTTTCTACAGCACCGGTGTGATTTCGGAAGGGACTTTTTTTTGGTGTATGTCCGTTCCAGCATTCTTACAAAGACCCGTTTCTGAAAAAAAAATTATACAGTTATTTTTTGATATTAAATACAAAGTGAAAAATAAATGTACCTGTAAAACCAATCGAAGAAGCATGTGAACAGCGCTTAACAAGGAGACTGAGGTGGGTCGGTGGAGACAGTCCCTAACCGCTCACATACCACATTCCCAGCGAGAGAGACATGGGTTTGCTTATAAGAACGAAATGTCCGGGGACACAAATGACCAGAATGCAAGTGCCCTAGTACCAGATGTTAGCTTCATTTAAGCAGTTTATGGTTAATTGATAGTTAGGCCCACGGGACAGATTCGTAATGTGAAGTAAGTCAGAAAGTTCACTCCCCTTGCTCTTAAAAATCGTAGTTCACACTTCGGGTGGTGGGGAGTAGTGTGATATCTCTAGCTAAGTTAGGGGAAAAGTCCTTTGAATCTCTGTAAACCAATCATTTCTTAACCGTAAATATACTTGAATATACTTGAAATAGGCTTTTTTTGACAGCAGTTAATTGCGTCATTAAGCCAGCTTCAGTGTAGTTGGGCTGGGATTAAACTAATAAGAAAAATGGTAGTTAAATTTGGTATGTCCGATATCAGAATAAAGATTATTTAAAAAAATATTGATATTCTCAGATGTGACCACCTTTTCACTTAGGCTGTTCCATGCGTTTGCCACTCTTGCCGAATGGAGGTCTGAATTTTCAGTGGAGGTCTGAATTTGTAGTTTATGGCTGTGTCCTATGGTTTTACTGCAGATAGATAAAGTCATCATTTTCTTATCAGGGCATTTTGAGAAATGAACCTCAGTATCCACTCTATGTATGTTGTTCTGGATTCTAAAGACCTCTAGTAGGTCAGCATGTTTTCTTCTGTATTCCAGGGTCTCTAGATTAAGTTGTTTTAATCTTTCAGTGTAGGATATATCTCCCAATCTCGGAATGATCTTGGTGGCTCTCCTCTGAACTCTTTCTATGGCATCTGAGTTGTAATTCTGGTTAGGAGACCATATGCAGGAAGCTTTAGTTTCCTGAATAGCATCTGGTTATAAAATATCTTCAAAGGTTTGAAAATGCATCATGGTAAGGGGAAAAAATGCTAGAAATAGTCAGACTTCAGTGGATCAATATCTAGGTCAGAGTTGAATTTAACCAAAACTTGCACAATACCACTTTTTTGTGGGAGGGGACAAGTCCATATCTGTGAGTTCAGTATGATAACCACTGCCTTATCAGCAGGCATTCACCTAGCATTAAAAATATCTTTTAGCAGTCCATGGGGAACTAAAGAAAGGAAGACATCATTTTTACGAATCAATGCAATGAAGGATTGGTATCTTAAGAAGAAAATCATAAATGCTCACGGTGAATCATAACAGAGAAAGATGATAAAAAGTTATTGATAATAATTATTCTAAAAAAAAAATCAACCTGATGCACATCTGTCATAGACATATGATTATATCAGATAGAAATGGAATTTAAGAATAGCTGGCCTGCTTTGGCAGTATAATTACTCTTTGAGTATTTCTTTCCTTTTTAAAAATAAATCTGTCTCTGCATGAGTTGTTACATAAGTGTGTAAGTGCATGCATACAGGTACAATTGAATAATATAAAAAAAATAGAGAAAGTAGAAATTGTTTTTTTTTCTTTTTCTGTGCTTCATATTGATTTGTCAGTCCAACTTACCATTGAATTCTTGTATAAGTTAGATAAAATAATATTTATGTATGTACAGTAAGTAAGTAGAACAAATTTTCTTGTTCCTATGAATAGTAATTAATAAAAAACTTTTAATTTTGCCACCTTAAAATTATTACTTTTATGGTAATCTATTGTTTACAATATTCAAAGAAGAAATGGGAATTTGACTAAATTTCTTTTTTGAATATTGTAAACAATAGATTATCCTAAAAGTAATAATTTTAAGGTGGCAAAATTAAAAACTTTGTAATTTTATCAAAGAAAAAATTAATAAGGTAAATAAATTTATAAAATAGTAGTATTCCCATCTCATAGAAAACTTTGCCTTTGCTAAGATACATCAGAGATAGATAAAATAATAGGCATATATTGGTTATAGATGTTATGGAAATGTGTATATTTCAATGTTTTGCTGAATGAAAAAGAGAGCTTTCATCTTTAGTTTTAGGGTTATATATCTAACTGCCTTCAACCTTTGGGGACTAATATTGTAATCTTACCATGTAACATGGAGGTTAAAAAATTGCTGCTTGCTAAAGAGTGACTTACTACTGCGTCAATCTATATTTAGCACTCTTTTCTATTACTCCAACAAGTAAAATATATCCTAAAAAAAAAGATTAGTCAAAGAAAGTCTGGTATTTGTGAACAGTCTTCAATTACATTTTCTTATGAGATCATATTTTCAAGATAAGAAGCATCAAAGAAATTCTTGCTAACTGAATGTAACCATGGGGATGTTTAGGTTAAAACCTGTGTTAGTTACAATATCATAAGGAGTCTATTTAAAAGCATGAATCTGGGAAATTGTGAAACATCTGCATACGACCGACCAACGTGGAGAAGAATTTGCCATCATGGAATGAAGAAATTTGAGATGCAGAAGCCAAACCAGAAACGTGCAAGCAGTGACAAGAACAAATCAACAATTTCCAAATCACTGGGCAATTTCCATCTATTGTGTGTGGAAAATTATGCCTTTCAAGGATTGAACTTCAAAACCATAAAAGAAAGCATTCTGGACCTCTTCTCAACAATGAGAATTGCTGATGTAGTTCATTAATAAAACCAAATAACCTGGGCAGGTCTAATAATTAATGACATGCAATTAATTGAATATGCAATCTGTTAATCATATTTCTATTAAGGAAACAACACATGGCCAGTTATTGGTTCAACACAAAATTTCAGAAAAATTAGTTGCAAGTAGCATTGATTCACTCCTATAGACAAACATACAAACTGATTCCAGTTCCAACAAATGAAGCCAAGTTATTTTTTTAACAATGTGGTCACTTATATGCTTTTAATTCATACTGTAACGAAATGCACTCTGGGATCATGCGTTCGGTGTACGTGACCAACCGGACATATCGTATTACCAGCAAATTAAGGTTTGAGAAAAATTTAGATTAAAATTATTTTTCATAAATGGGTGTATGTAACAAAATGCACTCTGTGTTTGTGCATTCGGCATACGTGACCAACAGGACATATTGTATTACCGGTGGCCTTTTAAAGGGGCCCAGATTTGAAAATAACGGGCAGTTGAGATCCGAATCGGACTGGAAATAGGACTTGGCTCCCTTGCCCGTTAGGGGTGAGGGGGGAGATAGCAGGCTAGAGGCAGTTTTAGATTTGAATCTGGCAGCGACAGGTCAAGGGCGAGGTAGGTTGGTCTATCACCCGGACGGTTGAAGGAAGGAGGAAGAAGTCTTGTTTTTGAAATTACTACTAGGACTAGTAGAATACAGGAAAATGACCCCTCGTGTAGAAAACTAAATGAAACCGCATCCAATGCCTCAAAGTAAACCCTCCACACAATCAAGAATCTATATCAACAGAAATAAAACCACAGATTTCCAATTGAAGATCCTGAATTTTTCTCTCCACCCACATGGGAGAGCCGTTTCTCCAAAATTAATTTCGCTCCACAGAAATTTCAGCTCCCGTCAACAGACCCAGAACGAGACGTCATCATCATCATCCCTTTCGTATCGGCGAGAAGTACAACCAGCATTATCCAACAATACTACTTGATTTATTTATGAGTTTGTAATTTTTAAATCGAGCTATTCTTCAATGCACTTGAATCAAATCTCTGTCATAAAATTTGATAACTGTAAATTGTAGAAATCAACTTTCTTTTGGAAGCATAAAACATAAGAGATTTGTATAGATTGCTTCTCACAGTATGAAACCCAAGTTAGTTATGTTTCTATGATTGTGATTTTAAAACAATCAGAATAGTAATGCTGTCTATAGAGAATAATTTTCCATCATGGAATGAAGAAATCTGAGACCAAACATAGATCAGATGCAGAAGCCAAAGAGAAACATGCAAGCAGCGACAACAGGAACGAATCAACAACCCAAACATCACTGAGCAATTACCATGTATTGTGTGTGGAAAAATTCACGCCTTTCAAGGATTGAACTTCAAAGCCATAAAAGAAAGCATTCTGGACATCTTTTCATCAATTAGAATCGCTGATAATGATTAATCTGGGAAGTATTTTCTGTGTGTGCTAACAAGAAAATATTATTATTATAATTATTGTTATTCTTGCTAATCAGTTACAAACAAACATTAAGTTTTGCCATAGTGTACCAATGCAGCCGTGTGGTGCACAGTCAAAATACTGTTGTGGAAACTCCGGTACCTGACGAGACATGGATGGCAGTTATTGGTTCTTGTTAGGATCCACCAGATCTCCGGGTCATCACTGAAAATGGGAAGGTGGGTCATATCGAAAGATAACGAGGCAATGCCAAAAATAGGAAATATAGGTTTATATTGTGGCTCATCTTCAATATAACACATTTTAAATTGTAGGGAAGAATATTAAAATTCAATAAGTATATATTTTCAGTTCTGCATTTTTCAAAAAGTCTTGAAAATTAACAAGGCAGTGTATTTATTATCTTTTCTCAACTGTTGATATAGGGATACTTCAGTGAATTTGTGTGAGAAAAGTTTGAGTATTTTTGAAATCTGAGAGCATCTGAGTTGTGACAAATGTTTTTTGTTCAGATATGCAAAAGGCTTTTATAAATAAAGTGATTTTGTCTGAGTTTAACCTTTTGTGATTGTTGCTGCCTCTAACAATTACATTTTGTCTAGCAAAGCTGAATAAGACAGAAATTCTAATTTCCGGCTCTAAGTGAACAAAATTTAATACTTCTAATTATGTTCCCACCGATAATGTGTGTGTGTACTAGTTAGGTTACCCAGTGTTGCCTGGAGAAAAGAAAAAAGTAACCAATACTTAAAGGTCATGTAGTAAATTCCTACAAAGAGCTTCTCAAAGTAGGGATCGCAACCCTTCAAGTTGGTCGAAAATGCCAAAATTGCCCTTTTTTGAAAATGCCAAAATTGACCTGACCTTGTGTTGACCTTTTAGAAGTCAACAGAGGTCAGTGTCACCTACCCTATGTTCATCATGGGGTCAAGTTACCCATGTACACATGTACCATATAGCTGGTAGAGTGCAGCCGTCTCCCTTAGGTTTGAAAATGCTGAAATTGACCTAACCCTGAATTGACTTTCAGAGGTCAACACCATCTATTCTATGTTGATCCTGGTGTCAATATTCCCTTGTACACAGATTTACAGCCTTAGGGTGCAGCCGTCTCTTATAAATTTGAAAATGCCAAACTTGCCTTGACCCCATTTTGTTCTTCAGAGATCATGGCCTCCTATCCAATGTTCATCCTGTGGTCAAATCTTCAGCTTGTAGGGTGCAAACATTTAGGAGTCCATAAAAAAAATATGCATCTTTCCTCCCAAATATTTCATTCTTTTTATGGAATTTGAATAAAACATTTTTTCTTTCTTTTTATAACTCACCAATTAACCTTGTATTTGGGAGTGGGGGAGAAGCCACACTAGTTATATAGATTGTATTTTTTTTTTATATGCATGCCACTAATTGGTCCAAGTCACACCATCTAACTAAGCACATGTTTATGCATGCATACATTAATGAAGTTTAAAACCTATTTAATATATCTATTAATGTAGATAATATTTGTTGCCCAAAAGAGTTGCTTTTGTTAAACATCAGTCAATACTCTGCTGTTTGGGTTTATGGAAAATTCAGCTGAATTTGCTATTGTTGTCATATCAGCAATCATTCCTGTGTAATTGTGGTGTTTGAAACGGTTATCTTTGGGAGTTGCTTAGCATTCTCAGTGCTCAGTTGGATGTAATCTGATTGAATTACTGTGGAAGGCTGCATTGGAATGTCAGGCAAACATTTCTTTGCATTGTTAATTTTTTACTCTGGACTGCCCACATCCCAGTTCCCAGAATGTACTCTGCTAAAAAGAGAAACAATATGAGTATTGTCTTCTTTTAAGAACCTAAAGTGTAATAAACATGACCATACTTCATTTCAACTTTGTTTGTTTTTATTCTTTATTAGCAAGGTTACTCAGTGCTACCCAGTTTAAAACATCTTATGAAATCACTAAACTTTTTTAGCTTATTTGATTTCATTGAATTACAGGTTCCCCCCTGCTATCCAAAAGTAGAGGGTTCCCATAAAAAA
>VCCN01000808.1:944476-957143 GCA_006491835.1 Architeuthis dux | reverse complement strand
TTACAGACAGAGAAACAAAGAAACAAACAGAAAAAGTAATACTGTTCATTATATAGATAGATTTTCATCAATAATAGAGTGTGGAAGTTATGGACAAAGTCACAGTGTTCATTATATAGATAGATGTAATCCTTCTGTTGTCCTCTTGAAAATACTGTAACTTTAAAGAATGAAATTAATTCCATTTTGATACATTCAAAAATCACTAAACACTTGGTGGAGTGTTTGTCTATTTTTTTCTGATTTCTTATCCATACCTAATTAGTTATTTGAAATTTCTTTTGTATGTTATATTTGATTATTTATAAATGATTTTTTTTTTCCACATAAGAATGTACCACAAAATAGAAATTTGAAAATAAATATGAAATATTCTTAACTAACAATATTTATTTCATGCTTTCTCAAGCGAAGATTAGTAAAAATTATTAAAAATCTTTTTATTCTCACCTCTAAATCAAATTAACTCCTATTTTTCCAGTGTTATTGGCTTGAATTTTGACTTTTTGGCATACAACATCACCGGCTTCATTGCTTATAGTGCTTTCAATGTAGGCATGTACTGGATTACCTGCATCGAGGTATGTTAATTGAATTATTTGATATTTTTAGACTAAGAATATATACCTTTTCAATTTGGTTTATAAGACTATAAAAGGTAGGGGATATATATATATATAAGACTACAAAAGGTAGGGGATATACATATTAGGCTGTTTCATATGGAATGTCGTTGTTGAATGGTAAGATGAAAAAAGGTAAACATTTAATCAAAATATGACCCATTTGAATCAATAACCTTTTTCCAACAATCCTCTAATGATAACGCCATGCAACACAATTTTTGTTCCTGGGTAGTGAGTGTTATTTTCTAATTGCTTATGCATCAAAAGTAAATGAAAATCCTTCAGACTTGGCTTTCGTGACCAGGAATATTTTGAAATTTAATTCACATTAAAAAAAATCAAAAGAAAATCACATTTTTTCAGAAAAACAACATATGAATCTAAATTAACATGTATTTACATTAATGTCAAACAAAAGTGATCACAAAAGATTTAAGGTGAGTAGTTTTTTGAGATTTATGAATGTCCTGTAATTCACTTTCACGAACCAGACCCCAAAATATAATCTCTCATCATGTTCCTTGGTAGTGGCGTTCAAAGTCCAGTGTATACTGGTGGAAATGCTCGCCTTGCTCCTCCAAATACGCTTCCATGTTCTCATTGAATTTATCAAGATGAGTGTCAAGAATATGGACTTTAAGGAACAGCCTGCAGCCCATTTTACTGTAATTCTTCACCATAGTCTCAACCAGCTCCACATAGTTTTTGGCCCTGGAAGCCCTGAACCACTATGACAAAGTTGTACCAAGCTGCATTAACCTTCCTAGTGAGCTTCTTGGAGAATTCCTTGCACTCCAGGATCTTCTTTATTGGTGGTTCAACTCATCTCTTACATGGTTATCTCATATAGTACTCCGTGGCAGCATCTGCTAAGATGTGTGAGGCCTACAAGACATATTTCAGCATGCCTATTGGGGATCAAGACAAATTCTGGGCACTTCACAATAGTGTCAAGAACTTGCTAGATGCCTTGAAGTATAATGAGTATTGCTGGGAGACCATTGGAGACTCCAAAATGGTAGCAATCCTTATGGGTCTCCAAGGCGGTTTTACTAAGTTTCCCCACTATCTTTGTCTTTGGGACAGCAGGGACATGTTGGCACACTACCAAAGGCAGGACTGGCCACAGCCGCCTGAATTCTATATGGTGATGAACAATGTTGTAAGAAATCCAAACACTTGATTATGGCAATACCAAGTTTTATTGAACTTAAAAAAACACAGCATCAGACAGACATCTCTGGCTTACATGATATACAAACACTAAAAAGCCAGAAGGTGTTGATATCACCACTGCACATAAAATTAGGCCTCATGAAACTATTTGTCACAGCTCTAGATAAGGAGTTTGCAGCCTTGAATTCCCTTTCCTAAGCTGTCTGAGGCAAAATAGGTAAATTACAAAATATCAATGTTCTGATCATAAAAGCAAAGTTTGAAGGGAATAATAACCATTTTCTATACTTTTTTTTTTTTAGACATAATCAATCAGAAAATAACACTTATTAACCCAGGAACAAAAAAAAGTTTTTAAAACGTTAGTATAATATACCATCTCCATAAAATTATTGAAGTTTAAAGGTCACAAATTCAGTAAAAGCACGAATTATGGCTTCTCTATTATTGAACCTTTTATTATGGATATGAAGTTGAAATGCTTGAAAAGATAATCCGTAGAAGAAATGTCAGGTAAATATGGAAGATGCTGTAAGACTTCATATCCCAATTCTCTAAACTTTCCAATTTTTTAACTTTTCCTATTGCCTTGAAGACAACACGATATGGTTGCTGTTGAAGTCCTAAAGTCTGCAGAAAGTGCTCGAAATGTTGTTCGTGGGTCATTGGCCAGAGCTGTTGATTAATTCTTCATCATTCAGAATAGGTTTGGGCCTCCCTTGAGGTTTATTATTGGTATCCATATTTCCAGACCTAAACCTATTGAATCAATCGCTGAACAGTTTTTCACTGTAGTAGTGTTCACTTCAGATGCTTTGTTGACGTTATCAGCAGCTTGAGCAGCATTATGTCCTAATTTGAAATCGTACTTAAAAATTAGTCTAACTTCTTGTAACACTGGTGACTTGAAAGCCTCGAATAATGTCTCTATTTACATTGAATATGCAAAAAAATACAATTACATTAGTAAATCTTTCAGTTTTAGCATTATTCGCTATTCTATAAAAAGAAATGACTTTTCATATGTAACAACCTTAATATATATCTTCAAGTTGAAAGAAATTATGCTTGGTGTCAAGTAAACTATGTATTTCAGGATCATAATCCTAAAAAATCTGTTTATTTTTCAATGTTTGTTGGTATAGTTTTGGCTGCAAAGTATGGTGGTTTGGGAGGCAAGATGTTAGCATTTTTGTATGTAGTCTTGTAGTTTTAAATCTGACAATCAGATGCTAGTTTTAGTATTAATTGTGTAGGGAAAAAGTACCTACTTTGGAACCATCACAAATACATACATGCACCCAGGCATATACATATATACACTAAGAGTGGTGTCGAACTCAACTGAAACCACTGACAAAGCTGATGAGTTTTTCTACCGTCTAGAGTTTTCTTTTCTCTTTTAGAATAAGTATTTATGTACTTTTGATATCATTTTGTCACATATTAGTTTAAAAAAGACTTTTTTCCTTGAAGAATAATCAAATTTATTCATTCTTGTGCATTAAGAGACCAACTTTTATGGTTATTAAAACAAATATTTTAAAAACTGTTTAAAATATATGAATATGCACAAAAGTAATTTTAAAAAAGAAAATTCTTCTTTTTTTTTAATACAAATCTGTTTAATTTTGTCAGTTTGTCAGTATGTTTTCTGAAGAATTTCATAAATTTAGTTGAAGTAGCTCATTAGATGTTTTTGTTTCATAGTAATCTTTAAATTTTACTTGAGTTTCATCTTCTACAGCATTTCAAACTTTGCAAGATTTTTAATTCTAAAATTAATCAACACTTTTTGAAACTTCTTGAATGGTGCTGCTAGGTATCAAAATCCCATGCAAATTGAGAAATTTACGCTTATGTATATATCTATTCAAGATCCAGGCCTTATAAAGTAGGGCTTTGAGGCTTTTCATCATTTTTTCCTCAAATCTATTAGATTGATTTAACTTTTTTTTCATTGTAAGATAAAATTTTCATTAAAATGAAAACTGATAGAAAATAATTTTACTTTTTTGTTATAAATTCGTAAAGAAACAAAAACAAAAATTCACTAAGAGATATTCTTGCATTTCTGCTACATTTCTGCTACTTTATTGCTCCGTTTTCTATCTTTTCTTCCAGAAAACCTATTTTGGGATTAATCCTCGTGGTGTTAACCCTGTTCAACTAAATGATGTCATCTTTGCTCTTCATGCAACTTTTATTACTATTGTGACCATTGCTCAGACTTTTATCTATGAAGTAGGTGAATTTTATTATCATTTGTATTTTTACTTGATAGAAACTAAGTAAACTCATGTAGTTATGCATACAAATATAGTGTTTAGATAATTCTATCTAGTTTTGAGTTTATATTTTTAAGTACTTTTTGTCTTGCTTTGTCTTAAATAACAAATTATTGAAGTTTTATGAAATTGAAAAAACAAAAAAAAATGTAATAATAATAATCATTGAAGTATTTTTTCGAAAAATATAAACTGTTACCATACTCAAAAGCAAGCTTCCACTTAAGGAACTCTTTTATTTAGTAATATTAAAGTTGTCTTTTCTCCAAAAACCTCAGCTACCTTATTTTGTGTTAGAAATTAAGCAGTAAATCATGTTTGTTTTCAAGCTGAATATTACTTGAAATGGGAATAAATATATGATTTAGTATTATTTTCCGATATAGGAAATCATATATTTACAAATTTAAGTTTTTTTTCTAACTGTAAAAAGTTTTTTTTTCATTTCAGTGAGTACTTTTCTTCTTTTTAAGTATTAAGGCATTTTAGATAAAATTTCAATTGTTTAATAATTTCTCAGGTTTTGAGATCTTTTTAAAGCTGTATTAGATTAAAATTTATTATTTTTGTATGATTGTGAAATTTTTGCAATTTTTCATAATATTTCTCCTATTTATTTTCTCTTTTGCAGAGGGGTACACAGAAAATTTCCCTTACTTGCAAAATCGTTTTTTCTGGAATGTGGCTGTTTTGTTTCATCATTCTTATTCTGTCTATTGCAATCGTGTTGTCTTGGTACCAATTCGTCTACTACCTTTCCTATGTGAAGCTTTTTGTGACTCTCATTAAATATATCCCACAGGTAGGAAATATGGTTAATTTGTTGTAAATTCTATGACTATCATTTATATTGGTAAGCAGTTGGTTTATTTGCAGTTATGTCCAATTGCATCTTGAGCACCTAATAAAATCTTGAGTGTTACTGAAGAATTTATCTAAACTGAAGTGCTGAAAATTAGAGAGGGCTAACTAGTAACGTGTAGCTCCTCTCTTTGCTCAAATAATGGTGATTATGTGACCTGGCATGGAGTCCATGAGGTGCTGGAGTCGTTGCAGGGGTATATCCAGGGCTGGCCTGTCCATAAGGTGGATCTAGGCTGTCGCCTAGGATGTAAAGGTCCTAGGGGCAAACTCCAAACTAAAAAGAATTGTCATTAGAATACAACTGGGGGAGCAAATTTGAAGTCTTGCCTAGAAATCATGAAATCCAGGCACATTCCAAGGTTGTCCATAACTGAGTGTTTGTTAGGTGTGGCTGCAGGGAATTTAGTGAGGTCTGCAACATGTCCCATACATGCTTTGTTTAAATCTGGGGCCAGTAGAGTACCTGAGTTAACTGAGTGTTCCTGGAAGCAGTTTCATGTCACCCGCACATGATGGGGGAGTTGCATTATTTTGCTGGAACAAATCATCACTACCAGGAAGCTTTGCGAGCATAAAGTGGTGCAAATGGTCTGCGACAAGATCTGTGTATGTGACATCTGTCAAGACAGACTTCAGTTTCACTAGTGGTCCTTGTGAACTCCAACAGAACATACTCTAGACCATTACAGAGGCACCACCAGCTTGCACAACACCCTGCTGACAGACTGAATCCACAGCCTCATGCAGTCTCCTCCACACACAAGCTCAACCATCTGTCCGAAAAAGCTGTGACTCATCTGACTAGGCAACATGGCGCCAGTCTTCCACGGTCCAATGGCGATGTTCTCTGGCCTTCTGCTTGCACAACACCCTGCTGACAGGCTGAATCCACAGCCTCATGCAGTCTCCTCCACACACAAACTCAACCATCTGCCCGAAAAAGCTGTGACTCATCTGACTAGGCAACATGGCGCCAGTCTTCCACGGTCCAATGGCGATGTTCTCTGGCCTAGGTGAGGTGCAGCAACTAATGCCATGGTGTAAATAGTTGGACCCTTGTTGGTCAACGACTACAAAACCCCATGGAAGGTAGTGTACACTGTACAATGCATTGACTGGCACCAGCGTTGAATTGGCATATGTTTTGATGCAATGTTTCTTTTTGTTGGTTGGTTACCATCCTTGTCAGTCGCTGGTGGTCCTATTCTTGCATCACCTGTGGGAGTCTGCAGTTTTTATGTGCTGTTGATGTCTATCCAGAATTCACATATTCCTGGTGTACCCTTGCTATTGTTACCTGAGAAAAACCTAGAGCAGTTGTCACCTTGGAGATAGTGCCTCATCTTTGTGGCCTCAACAATGATTCCATGGTCAAACAGTGTTAAATCCTGTGCATGTCCCATGCCTGGCACAGCTACACTACCTCTTTACTTAGTACATCACACATATGCATGTGGGGGAGGGTGAAGCCATCCAATGTACTGCTGTCTCTAATTCTTTGGCACTTCAGTTTAAAATAGATTGAGTTTAGTCAATGTTTAGTCCAGATTTCAGGAAAAAACAGAAAGAAAACGTCAAGTGTAACAAATTAATCTTTCTTTTTTTCTTCATGATTTTGTAATATTATTTAAAGAAAAATTTAATTTATCAACGTTCATTTAAGTGCTACCAAAATAAATTATTATAATTTGAAAAAAAAGATATTGCATTTCCCAGTGTCAATGATGCTAATTTTTTCTCAAAATAAGCCTTAAAAATTAGCACTGTATCCTACAGGCCTTTCATAGGCATATTCCATTTTTCTTCTTTTTTTTTCTCCAAAAGTAAATATTAGTTGGGTTGGGTTTAGCGGCATATCAACCTTTTAGGTCATTTAATGCCAGAACTGGTCTTAGTTGGGGATATTGTTAAGTAGTTGCAAAAGGTTATTTTTTTTAATAGTCTTGTGACTTTGGTGAAGGTTATTGTTTTATACATAGTCTTGCAACTTTAGTGAGAGATTCTTCCATTTTTGGGGGGGGGGCGTGAATAAGGTTTGGTCGAGTTCCTTTCCTTTGTCCTGTCTGACTTGGTTGGACTTACCAAGAATTGAATTCCCGCCAACATAGCTATCCGGGTCATTGGAATATGCAAGCCACTCTGCCACATCCAGGTACTTGTTTGTGGAGTGGAAGTAAATATTGGGGTGCATCCTTGACACTGGGAAATATTTTGATTGGAGTAGAAATATATTTGCAGCTTTGTTTTTTTTTTTTTTATGTTTTATTGTAAGTGAATGTTTTTATTAGTTTAATTATGTATTTCAATTGAATGAATGTTTCTGTTTCGCTTTTTCTTTTTTCTTTCTTTTTCTTCAAAAATTTAAAAATTCATCTCTTGATGATTGAAATACAATTTATTTACGGTACCCAAAAATTGGGAACAAACATTTTAATAATCTAATTTTTCTCTCATCCATTTACTTCATAGTTAATAGGCTAGATTTTATAATAACTCTATACCTACTGGCTGCTTTAAGATTGTATGTTTAGTTTAGTTTCTGAATGTACAATACAGCATACCTTAGAAATAGTTATTACTGTGTTGTATATCAATTGATAAGAACTACTGGATAATAAAACAAAACTCTTAATTGTTTAACCATTGTCTGTGGGAGAAGAACTAAATCATGCTTAGCAGAGCATGTGCAGAAAAAGGGAAGCAAACTGCCCTGCTCTGGAATGAGGTTAACATTATAGTTTTAGACAGCTACATACACCTGATTGTCAGGTAGGATGAGTTAATTTGTTGACTGGTAAAAGTTGGGCAGCTCTGTCAATATAATGCTATGAAAATAATTTGCAATAGATTACTACTGTGATAAAATAGAAATTATTTTTTCACACTCAAAGTGAAAAGCACTCAAGTCCAGTGGGTGTCTATATTCTTGAAATCTACACAATAGTCAGCTGAAAAGAAATTATTTATACTAGCTGAATATCTGCCCTAACTGGTGAGGTAAATTGCTGTAAAAAAAAAGAATTAATAAAATAGATAGATTGATCGAAATCAGAGTGTTTAATTTAATTTGTATTTAAAAAATGATATTTGTGACTTTTAGAGTTTTTTTTAACAATCTCTGAAAAATGTTAAATGTACATACACACCGCTTAACAGAAAATAAACATTCTTCCTCTTACTCTCAGACCCTCTCTATGCCAACTGTTAGCAAGATAAAGCATTTCCAATCAGCAGCTGATATCTCCCTCTTACTCTACCCTCCTCTTGATGAACGATACAAAGTCCCCACTCACAATTAAGTAGTTTTTCATCATCACCCAGTGGATTCAGCTGAAAAAGCGTGAATTTACATGAACCCCTGTACCTTAAAAACATACATTTGGGGGTGATTTTTAAAACCTTATTTGTCACATTGGTGCTTGTGACTCATTTGGGACTCAAATTTTGCTTGTTCCAAAAGGTCACATTTTTGGTGACCTCAGCTACTATCATGCTGAATTTTTTTGTGCACATTTTTTTTCAAAACGAAGTATAAATTAATAAAATTACATACATGATTTGCAAAAAAGTGTTTTTTTGAAGAAAAAACTACAGTTTAAAACAAAGCGATAACAAAGTAATCTAATGATAATTTGTCTGGCGCTTCTTATTTGTTTAATGTTTTGTGAACAAAACAAAACACACATGTATAATTTAATAAAATTACATACATTGATTTGAAAAAAAAAACCTATGTAATTCTTTTCAAATCAATGTAATTACCTACTTTGAAATAAAACAAAAAGAACAAATTACTTACATTTAACAGGTGTTTGTGATTTAAAACAATGTTAAGGAACGGTATAATTTAATAAATGAAAAAATAACTCAATTTAAATTAATTAACACTTTATTTCTATAATAATTTTGAGGGAAACCAAGTAAGAAGCGCCGGACAAATTATCATTAGATTACTTTGTTATTGTTTTGTTTTAAACTGTGTGTATTTATTAAAAAAGAAAAACACTTTTTTCAAATCAATGTATGTCATTTTATTAAATTATACTTCGTTTTGCAAAAAATGTTCACAAAACAAGTCAGAAGGGCCTGAATTGTTTTGTTTTGATATTCCACGTGTTTTATATTCAAATTATTCAGCATGACATAGTAGCTGAGATCACTGGTGTCCGCCAAAAATGTGACCTTTTGAAATGAGCGAAATTTGGGTCCCAAACAAGTCAAAAGCACCGTCACATTGGTATACTATGTGTGATTTTTGCCGTAGGCTGTCATATACAGACACAGACAGACTTTGGGTGAATTATAATAAGATTGTCAACACAACTGAATGATAAAAGGCAGTGTGTGTATCTCTTTTAGAAGTCTACTGGGACATTTCCATGTGTATATCTCTTTTAGAAGTCTACTGGGACACTTTCATTCAGGCATTAAGCGGGTTAATTAGATGGTTCAAATTCCACTACTGGTTGCTTTAAGATTCTATGTTTTGTTTAGTTTCTGAATGTACAATAAAGCATACCTTAGAAATAGTTTGTATGTTCTTACTTTGTTGTATATCAATTGATAAAAAATTAATAAAAATATAACTATGGATAATAAAACAAAACTCTTAATTGTTTAACAAAACCATTGTCTGCGGGAGAAGAACTAAATCATGCTTAGCAGAGCATGTGCAGAAAAAGGGAAGCAAACTGTCCTCCTCTGGAATGAGGTAGACATGGAACAATAATAGAAAGTCCATAAATTTAAAAAAGCAGTCCATAATTTAGTAAAAAAATAATGGGAAAATAAACAAAGTGTAGATTTTGAAACCATGTGGAAACTAGTGCTGAGAACAATTATTTTAACCATTAGAAGATATGCAAAACCATTCAAAGATCTTCAGCTTTGGCACTTTGAACTCCTGGCACTAAAAACAATTACTGCTTCATTGCCTGTTATCATGAGACTTTAATATTCAATCACATGATTCTGTTGTACTGGTATGTTCTAGTTCTAAGCAAATTCTAAAGACCAAATACATCAGAGGAAGACTGAAGAATGTATTGGCTAAAATGTATTAAAAACCACAAAAGTAAAGATACTAGTTTGAAAAATATGTGGAATAATAAAGACTAATAGTATTTGTGGAACGACCTAACTGTAAACGGCATGGAAAATGGAATCGGAGAACAGTTCAAATTCCTGCTGAGGTAGTTTGTGATCAGTTTGTGATCAGTTTGTGATCACTTTGCACTAATGTCCTTGGGAAAGGCATGAATCCACTTCCTGACTCCCTAGCTATGGAGTCCTTCAGCCCTGTAAGGCAGTCTATCTTAGAGAAGGCTACTCTAACAAAAAACCTACAGCTTGGCAGTCTCCTTGGCCATCTCGGCTTGCTGAGGAAGGGTACCAAGCCTAAAGAGTGGATTCGCAGTGCGCAAGCTGATCTCCACTTGAAAAAAAACAACCAGTGCAGGCTGGAACAGAGTCCTCCCTGATCCTCGCAAGCGAGGAATAAGCCAACAACTAGTATTTGGTTGTTTTTTAATTTCTATTATTTAGATTTATCAAATAACTCAATGCAGGCTTATTAGTTTTAGAAGAATAGGAGAACATTGAAATATAAGAATAACAAATCAATTTTCTTTGATAATCATGATTTCAATTAACATTTTACTAAATGATCAATGAACTTGCATTTAATCTGTACTAGAAAACTGATTAAAAAATATATAACTCTTAGATTATTTTCCAAATTTGATATTTGTCTATCTAGTTTGATTGTAGTATTTTTGGCACAGTAACGCCTCTTGATCCAGTAATGGATCTTGGGTCATCATATATATCTGTATTTTGCTAAAATTTAATATTTTATTAAATTTATTAACTAAACTGTTCTTTTAAGTCCTTTTACATGTCTGAAGACAATACAGAAAACATATATAACAGCTATAATAAGACTAACATTTTTCTAAATGATTTTTAGTTGCTTTCTTATTGGGGGAAAAATACCTTTGCTAAATCTGCAGATCTCCTATTTCTAATTCATCTCTCTTGAATGCATTTTATGTGAATGAATGATTTTAATGATATATTTGTGCCAACTGATTTTTTATGTTTAAATTTGTCTCCCAGGTACACATGAATTGGAAACGCAAAAGTACAATGGGATGGAGTATATGGACTGTTCTTCTGGATTTCGCTGGTGGAATTTTCAGTATATTACAAATGTTTTTACTTGCTGCTAACAATGGTGAGTATAAGCCAAAATCTTTCTGCAGATGGACAGATCATATAAAAAATAAAAAGCCCCAAAAACAATTTACTCATTTTTACAATTACCTTAAAGATAAGATTTCTTTTCTTTTTATTTCATTATTTATTTGAGCTTTCTTACTTAAATTCCCATGCTGTTTAAAAATTTTTTACTCATGGAGACCATGATTAACTCTGCATTGTGGCAGTCTACTGTAAACTTTGTTCTGAAGAACAGTAAGTATCTATACTGATATTTGAGCTTTCTCTTAGAAACTGTCAACCAAATCTGTCACGAAAACTGTCAACATAGGTTTCTTCAGTTTTCAAGTTGGTCCGGTTAGCTGGCTATGTCCATACAGGCCACACCAATCGAGAAATTTAGACATTTACTGCTTATTATGTCTAGAAAAAAACTTCTTTTTTTTTAATCCCTCTCCCCCAAATAGTGGGGGGTTCAATTTGCAATGTAAGTTTATGCTAAATTGATCCCTTAGTATGTGTCCATTTGTTTTTTTGAAAATTCAGACTTTTTTAGTGATCACTGCCTAACAAAAGGCGAGAGAAGTAACTTATTCATTGATCACACTATTCTCCAATTTTTTAATTGATCACCCCCAACATGGCATGCTGCTAAAAGATGTTGGCCACATAACGGTTTCTATTAAGTGACTAACCAGACCTGTTTGTTTATTTGTTCGTGACACCATCACACTAAAACTGCAAAGCCCATTGACCTTATATTTGGAATGAGGACTCCTAAAACATCCAGTTGTGACATAGTCTATTTGAGGTTCGAGGTCATCAGAGCTCATTTCTAGCCAATCTCTGGTTCTAACATTGGAAACAAATAATTTTTATATCAGAATTTTCTCCAATCATTCTTACAAATGGCACAAAGATTTCTAACAATAAAATTAAAGTTTGGGGCGTTTTTTACTCACATAATGCTTTTTCGTCAGTGAAACCATAGCAGTAGTAGCACACAGTTTTGTTTCACCCCCTACTCTTTTCTTTTCTTGACATACCAGTATCCTAAATCAGATCCTTTTTTAAAAAATAACGTAGTCGTATTTGTAGTTTACTGCCCATTGTATTTTTTTGTTCAGCAACAGGCTGTTAAATTAGTTTCAGGGCACAAGCCACATTGTTAGACTCAGGCAGTTAGGAAAGTAATCAAACATGACTGCTAGGGAGGAAAGAGTTAAGGACCAAGCACCAGTCCACTACAAAGGTTAAAATAGCTATCAAAATTATTGACTTTGTGGTATTCAAATTTTCTTTTTCAGATTGATATTTTAAATTGAACTGATATGTGTTCTGAAATGTTAGACAAAAACAAAGTCTAATTGTTGTCATATCAATGGTTAATTTTATCAGTAAAAATTTGGAGAGGTTTTTACTTTATCTACTTCCAGTTATTAAATCACCTGAAATGCTATTCTCACTTGTAAATCTAATCTCTCTCCTTTTTTT
>VCCN01000808.1:889983-904054 GCA_006491835.1 Architeuthis dux | reverse complement strand
TTTAGCATAATAGTTACATTGTAAATAGAACCTGCCCTCACAGTGACAGACAGAGGGAAACAGTTGTTTTATATGAATAAAAGAAGCTATACAAATGGGAATTTCTGTCACACTGACACTTATTTACTACTAGCAATAATGCAGCTGTATCCTTTATGAACAAACAAGATAGAAGTGGTAAAATATTATCCAATGAAATGAATAAGAGTTCATATTTAGGGTAATTCCATGTCAAAGAACTTTCAAATTTGTAACTACCCGTCTGGGATTTGCCTGAAACTTTGTTCCTAGGTAAGTTTTAAGGGGTGTAGAATCAAAAAATGCAATCAGAATCTATGAGGCCTCCCTTTTGTGTTATCAAAGTTGCAATGAATAGGATAGCTTAACAGTAAGTTTGACCGGGGGTCTGTATTTCAGCCTCCCCTAAAAAGTACTAAAATTATTGTATTTTCTGAAACTAAATGCTTCCGTCAGAACAAATACAAAGTTTGGAAATGGTACAACAAGTAGATCCTGGAATAATAACATTTAAACTTTTGCCATTTTCCCCACTCGGAAAAGTCAAACATCCAACTTTCTGAGCATGCCCAATATGAAATTTTTTGGTACATCTGAAGCTTAGTTGGGCCTTCTAGAACATAATTAACACTACTGCATAGGCGTTCGCAGCTATTTTTCCAGACGGGTGCACACACACACACACACACACACACAAAAGGATATTTTCGGCGAAGACTTACTCTTTACTTCCAATTCCACTATTATTAGGGGGATCAGGTCAAAATTTTCCATGGACCCCCATTAGTGCATTTTCTGAAAGAGCATGGACTGAGGATCAGAAAACTTTCTTTTTTCTTAATAGCCCAAAGGAATCCAAGATTATACAAAAACAAAGTTTCGAAAATGGCAAGTAATTTTAGAATTTTAATTCTATTGTTTGTATAGGAGGAAGGGGTGTAAAAATAGTACAAGAAGTAGCTGTCAGTACGTCAATATATGTCCACACAGTGAGTACTCAATACACATAGCTATAATGACAGCAAACACTACCACTAAGCCAAAATGTAAAAATTATATGGAAAGACTGCTGTACCAGAAAAAGGTTTGAATTGTTTTTGGTCAAATAAGGGTCAAGGAATCCAAACATTACTACTTCTTTTCACACCTCCAGTAAATCGCGGCATTCAAGGAGGTTTCATGGTGTCACCTTTTGTCAAGTACCACAAATTTCATGAGTGTGCAAAAGCTGATATGGGGAGTACTTTGCATCGTCAGTCTCTAGTAACAGCGACTAATTTTCTTTTGATAAAAAAAAGTCAGTGTCATATCTCAACTTAACAAAGCCTACCAACACAGAGTAGTAGAAAATCACAACAAGCTGTTGCCCATCCTGTCAACTATAATATTTTGTGAAACTCATTACCTTGCTCTGTGAGGAAAAAAATAGTGATACTGGAAACTATCAAGATTTAGTACAATTCTGAGAAGCAGGGGATCAAATCCTAAGAAATCAAATCCTAAGACCTCAGCAAAAAATGCCCAGTATACTTCAATCCGAATACAAAACGATTTGATTAACATCTGTGAGCAAGTAGTTCAAGATGAAGTCGTAGCTAGAGCTAACTATGCTCCAGGATTTTCAATCATTGCAGACAAAACTGCAGATATATCTGGGACTGAGCAGCTTTCTCTTGCTGGTCGTTTTGTGGATAACAGTGATGGAAAAAACATAATTTGTGAAGAGTTTTCTTGGGTTCGTACCACTGGAAGACATGTGTGCTGAAGCAATTGCTGATAAAACTTTAGAGTTTGGATTGAATCTAGGAAATCTTTGAAGCCAAGGGTATGATGGTTGCTCAGCAATGGCAGGGAAGTAAAACTGAGTGCAGGCTAAAATTCGAGAAGTGTATCCAAAGGCAGTGTTTGTCCACTGCTATCACATTGAATTTGGTGTTTAACGATTTAAACTCTTTACTTCAGTTCGAAATGTGACAGGAATGATTAAAGCTATCATCAATTTTTTCTGTGACAGCTCCAAAAGACGGAAATGGGTTCCAAACATCCCACTTCTGTGTGAAACACTTTGGTCTTCTAAGTACAAAAGCATCTGTGTGTTTGTTACGCATTTCGTGGAGATTTATGAAAAGCTTGAGTGACAGACACACATGATTGACGGAATGCATCGCAAAGTGCTCATCAGTTGAAGGTTGCTGCTAATTTTCTTTTTTATTCATCTTGTCGACTATTTCTAAGTATTCATATTTGCTTGAACCCGTAACTCAGCAACTTCAGAGCCCACAAATGGATTTACTCCAGTCGCCATATTCAAGATTTGGGTGTTCTCAAGAAACACAAAGAGGATGCTCCCAAGTTTTTCAGACAGGACCTCATGCATATGATTGACAATTATGCGGAGAAACTGGGCTTGCAAGTGACAACTCCTTGACACTGTGCCCACCAGCAGCATCGTAGTAATTTTGAAAGTTCTACTCAAGAGGAATATTTTTGGCAAGCTATATTCATCCCCTATCTTGAAAGTTTAATTCAGTCACTTCAAACAAGATTTCCAGGAGAAAACTGACCTCAAATAAACTGGTTTCAATTTCTTCCCATGAATATGAAGAAATATGAACGAGAGAATTTAAAGCAAATTGTCAGAAGCATTGAATCAATGTATAGAATTGAGAATTTCAACACTGAAGCGTTCACATTGTTTGATTTACGTTCCTTAAAATCTAATGTCGTTGAAGATATAATGGATGATACTTTGTTGTTTCCAACTATTCACAAAGCCTTGACCTTGCCAGCAACATTGTGTAGTGTAAAACAATCTTTTAGTACACTTATTCAAAGTTTCAGATGATGTTTATGGAATCCCATGGGTCTGTAGACCCCAGTTTCAAAACCTCTGATAGATAGATGAAATAATGGGGAAAGTCTTCAATTTGCATTAAATGCATGTACATTAGTGTTAATTGAAGTTTATTAGTTAATTAAAGTTTAAATGTTATTATTCCAGGATCTACCTTTTGTACCAATTCCAAACTTGGTAATCTGTTCAATAAGCATCTAGTTTCAGAAAATATAATAATTTTCATATTATAAGTTTGTACTTGCTGTTAAACCGACCTATTCATTTCAACTTTGATAACACAAAAGGGGGGCCTCATAGGAAGATGCTGTTGGCATTTTTTGATCCTACACCCCTTAAAATCTTAATACACCAATTTTTATTCAAATGTCTCCAATATAAATGGGTTCTTATCAATTCTGAAATTGTAGGAAAATTGTAGTGTTACACACGCTCATTTTTGGGTCATATTTCTGAAGACCCGTAAAACAGAAACAGTTGGGAATATTGAGAAGGAAAAAAAAAAAAGAATTGGCAGGATTGTTTGCAACAGAGATTATTATCTAGGAACAAAGTTTCGGCAAATCCCAAATGGGTGGTTAAACAGACTTGATAATTTGACAAGGAATGACCATTTAATTAAAGGGTAAAGCACAATCCTTACAACAATAACATTGCCTTGGGAATTTAACCATTTTGCAGAAGAGAACACATTATACTGGCATGCTCGGGTCAGTGACAAACCAATAAATTTCAACTTTGGATGGTGCTGAAGAAACTCTCTGAAAAAGAAAAAAAAATATTATAAAATAATTAAAAACAGTTATCTGTTCAGAAAAAGAAATACAGCAGTAATTCAAAAACATAAAAATGAACAAAAAGACAATAAAAAATCCAATCTTCTTTCATATGGAGGAGAAAGTGATTCAATTGTTATTTTTAATGGGCTTATTAAAGAAGCTGTACCAGGAACAACTCAAAGTGGAAACCGAGTACATTGTAAAAGTAAAATCAATTGTGAAAACAAAAATAAAAAGTTGACACAAATATAAGGATATTTTTTTGTAAATAACATGATTTTATAGCTCAAATAGAATCAAGCAAAAAAAAAAAAAAAAAAAAAAAAAAAAAAAAAAAAAAAAAAGACTGTCTGAGAATCACCTCTTACAAACTGACAACAGAAGGATGTATTGCCTTCATTTCGTTGGCTAAATTTATTTCCCCTTATTTCTGAAACTTCTCTCAAAAGGGGTTAATCATTTTATTATGAGGTCTTTTTATTGTTTAATGCAATATGATAGTTGACTGAAGTTATTCTCCTTAATAACATTTGAATTAATTCTTAGCCTGGGTAAATCTGCATTATATTGCCAAATTACTGTATATAAGATGGTCACTTAATTGGGGGGAGAGGAAGGAAAAAAAAAAAAAAAAAAAAAAAACCTATGCAAATATTACTGTGTCCAATATATATATATATGTATATATATATATGAGGCTGTCTACCAAAGCTTGATAAGGACAGTTATGGGCTTCGATGGATTGCAGTCCTCCAAATATCCTTGTAAACCATTCATCTTATAGTCCGGCATATACAGTAGCAATGTTATCTAGCAGTATTAGTTGAATTTTGTTCTTATCCGATAATAAATTCTATTCAAGGTAGTCCCAACAAAATATTCTTAATCACTGCAATGACTTTTACTCATGACTTCTTTATGTAACTTTTGATGCCAAGTGTCCTTTCTTTAAGCCACCACCAGTTTACAGACAAAAATAGTATGCCCCAAACTGTATCAGACATCTCCACAAAACAAGCAGTCATCAACATTAAATGCAGCCCTTTTCCCTAAATTAGTCTTAGTAAGTAATAGATAATAATCAGATCCTAAGATAAAATTATATCTTCAATATTCCTGATTCTGTTTCAATATAAAATTTTAGAATTATTAAAACTCTTAGGAAAATTAAGTGATAAATTTTCATGAAGAAATGATTTATTATATCATGCTTATTTCTGTATCCAAATATTGTATCAGGTTTATTTTGACCATTTATCATAATGCAATAATATAACTGGAAGAATCTATAGCAATGTGCTTCAAAAACATCCAATATAAACAAATCGACATCTATAACACTAAATCAGAGCTTTCCAAACTGTGTTGTAACACTTTAATCTCAAGGTGTGTCACAAAATTAAGTATAATTTTGTATATTTTTCAAATAATACTTTTCCTGAGTCAGTTGAACTGCTGGGAGGATATTATAAATTTGGCTCGTTTAACAAAACTTGTGTAATGTGTCATAAAGAATTTTATTTTTAAAAAGTGTGTCGATATGCAAAATGTTTGGAAAGTTCTGCCTTAAATAAAAGGAGGTTAGGAATACTAAGGTTTGTCCAAGTAGAAATGCTCTAGGCTGTTTGTAATATATATAATGGAATCTTTTTGGTTAACTAACTTTGCAATCTTTGAGGGAACTGAAATTTTGTTATTAAGAAATTCTGTAAAGACCAAAATAAATGGTAATCTGAAAGTGCAATATCTGGGGAATATGGCAGATGAGTTAAGCTGGATGTCCAGACAGAGCTCATAGTAGAGGACATCCTTCCAATCCCACCATATACAAAGCATCACCTTCTTTGGAAAGAAGACCAGGCCTTGATATAGTGGTGGTTCATTTCAGTTGCCTCATGATCTCTTACATTCCATACTGTTGTAAAGTATCCACTTTTCTTTCCCATCACAATTTATTTTGTAAAAGTTATCATTGTTTAAGTAGAAAATTGAACACAGAAATACAGTCCAGTAGGTTTTTTCACTTATGTAGAAGCCACACATCAAAGAGACTAATATAACCAAGCTGGTGCAACTGATTTTCAACAATTTGGATATTTTGAGTATGATGGCTATCTCTCATATTGTATAATGTTGATTATTCTCAAGTAATGTCTTCATTTGATTGCTATCAATCATTGTTCAGCAAGAAATCTCCAGCACAAAATTTCTTTTTAAACATTCGATCATTCACAATTATCTTCTCTATAAACTGCACAAATCTTTTGTGTTCAAAATCGCATTTTTACCTTTCTCAAAATTAGTGATGTACCAGAATATCAATCCAGTCGGATATCCGGCGCCGGATTCACAAAAAATTATCACTGCCACCATGTGAATCCGGCACTGGATTGATACTCCAGTACATCACTACTTAAAATAAAAAAGCATAATATGCTGAAAATGTTGCTTATTTTCTTCCATCTCCAGTGTTAGGATCAATAAACAAAAAATGTGCCAATTTTGACAAAATTACTGTCACAATACATTGAAAAGCAATCTTTTTGAAGGATATTAATTAAAACTAAATTCTCCTAATGCCATCTAATGACAAAAACAAAAGGCTATTCAATACTACTATTCCCAAAATCATTAAATTGTACTATTGTACTTAAAAATAACTATATGAATTTTTGGCAAACTTAATTCATGGGCATTACATTATATAAAGTAGAGTCTTGCACAGGTATGCCCGAGTGGGTTGCCTGAAATCCTGGGTTAGGGGAATGGTTTTTCATGTTTATGTCCGATGCCCGGAAATTAATTAATTATCTGCGGTGAGCGATGCTTATCTAGTCTAAAGTCTTTAGCACACACAAAACTGTTTTTATTTGTTCAGCACAAACACACTAACTATGCACAAACTAACAGCCAATTACATACAAAGTCCACAACAACACTATTCACCCTACCCACACAAATACGCTGGTAAATAAATTGCTACAATCTTAAACTTAAACACACAGGTAGGTTTACGTTCTAAAACAAAATAAATCACGAGCAGCGGAAACGGGTGA
This sequence comes from Architeuthis dux, assembly GCA_006491835.1. Classification (NCBI taxonomy): domain Eukaryota; kingdom Metazoa; phylum Mollusca; class Cephalopoda; order Oegopsida; family Architeuthidae; genus Architeuthis; species Architeuthis dux. The sequence continues at coordinate 897,347 of VCCN01000808.1, read as the reverse complement.
ACCTCAAAGTATGTAAAAAATAATGCGAAAAACTCATTAAAAACACCAAGAACTGACATGTGGAAATTAAGATTAACATTCAGACCATCTTATTTCTTTGATGATCTCAAATACCAACACAGCACAGCCATTGTTGGCCAGTCTTCAAGTTCTGAACTGGACGCAAAGGTAATAAAGGCATTATTTCTTTTCTAAACATGATTCAGCCCGTACATGACTCGGCGCTCCCGTACCAGCCAGTGGGCCAGGCTGGACACAAGATTACCCATACCCGTGCAAGACTACCCCAAAGCATGTAAAAAAATAACGGGCCCTAAAACATAGTCATATATTACATGTGTGGAAAATTTTAAAAAGTGAAATTTTTCATATTCTATTTACTATGGGCATGATGGTTATTATAAACAAGAGTACAGTGGTTAATATTGTGTATATAAAAGATTTGCTATGGAATTAAGGGTTTTTGCATTTCTTAAATATACTCTATATAGTAATCATTGTGCAAAAATACTTATTGAACTGAAAAATATGATTAATAAATATTTTGAAATAATTCTTGCTTCTAATTGATAATGCTATATATAACATTTTGACCACCATAGATATGTGGCTACTTGACACAATATCTTAAAAGGCAACCTATGCTCTCATTGTCTGTCAGTAAAATGTATCCAATTTTTTTAGTTTTATCCAGTGTATAAAGTGAAAAATTATTATGATAGGTATTATTCCATTTTATTAAATAAAAAAGAACAATAACAAAATGAGATATGAATTGGCTCTTAATTTTCAAGAAAAATACTTATTAACCAGCATTTGTTGGATGTTAGCTATAGCTTTTCTGATCATATTGAAAGCAAACTAATTAAACATTAACAATAGACTTTTAAGCACACGCACCTTGCCATATAGATTTACTCATCTTTTTGCTAGTAATATTATTATAGGCATCCGGTTATGATGCAGGTGTTGGGGTCCAAGAAAACCAACTGCGATAACTGTCGAGTGTGTATGGGCGATATTCTATGTAACTAGATGTAACTGTATGACTCAGTTTCCCCATCTCATTGGTGGTTTCAAGGAAACGGGTAGCACAATAGACAGTGTAACTGTAAAAAAAATGTTTTTGTCTAATTCATTTCATTTTTACAGTTGGCTTGCTGGCATAAGTCAAATATATTTCTTAGTGGGGGTGCGGGAGGAAATATCAGGCTTACGGGTTCAAAGAGAAATTCTGTTTTTATTCGTGGGTCTCTAGGAGTAGGTGATAATAGTAGAGGTAAAAATATTGGGGTCTACCACACACCCGCTTTGTGGCACGCCTATATTGGGATAGTGGCCTGAGTCCCAAGGAAATATCAAATTTGGAAAATAAATTGTCAAATAAAATTATTGAAACATCAAAAAAGTACAGGCCTTATATATTGACTTTCAGATGTCTACTTTATACGGTTAAATAAAAAGAAAAATAGACTGGGGTACACCATAATGTTAAGGTACACCAGTCAATATCACAGTAAATAAAACCAATCGGAGATAAGCAAATTTAAGCATAACTACTACTAACGAAATTTAAAGAGGCTATAAAGTTTCTATATTTTTCAAAACTTTCTCCATGACGTTAACTGTTAGGCCACCTGAGCATTACTCAAATATCATCACTAATTATTATTACTAGTTTACGCTGTCAAAAAATGACAGTAATATTTAAGTAATTTTACAATTGCATTGTACTTATAAAATATCAAAAACATTATGTTGCATGGCATTTTATCGTTTATGTTCAATATTTCATGAATATTAAACTAAACTTAAGGTAGAATTAAATAAAGATAAAAAAAAAAAAATTTGGAAGAGTCCAATACAAAGAGATGGGTGAATTGCCAATTGTTACATTATTTTTTGGGGGGTATAAATATTAAAAAGTGTTACACACAAAAAATATATATATATATATATATATCTGTACATATACTGATACACATGTTAGTTACTCAGATAAAAAAAATGTTTTGCTCCCAAAAATTTACAAATAATGTTCAATTCATCATTGAATAATTATGGCGTTTTATTTATCAAGTCTAACAATTCATAAAATTCTATTTTTACTACGTCACGAGAACATAAATTTTATTTTTACTTTGTCATCATGTGGTGATGTAAAAAGTGCGACAGAAGACAGATAAATAAATAAATAAATATTATTATACAAGGTGTCCCATAGATTTGTACCTTTTTGTACAGGTTTTCCAGTTGTAAGGGAAGTAACTTTTTTCTTTTTTTTTTTTATGGCAAAATAATTGTTTATCGAATGGAGCAGAAGTCATGTGAACAAGTGCAAGGGAAATAACTCTGAGACAGTTCATACTTACATTATTGCCATTACAACTGGGAAACTGGCACAAATCTATGGGACACCCTGTATGTAGTAGTAGTAGTAGTATTACTTTAATTAAAAAAGGAATTACATTTTTATTTAAATGTTATTAGATGAAGTATTATAAATCATTATTATTAATTTTTTTATTACTACGTTTTACCGTCATCTTAAATTTTAGTTGCTTTTTATTGCAAATTTTACTCAGGCTGGTTTCCCTTCAGCAGTGATCAGAAATAAGTCTTAGGTGAGATTTGAACTCACATCCCCAATGGGTAACTCGATATATGTCCGACTGCTCTACCAATTGAGCTACTAAAACTCAACCAGAAGGCAGAAGTAATGTTTTATTACTGTATTCATGTACGGTATGATATTTTCATTTGTGTAAAATGTTTTCTACTATACCCAAGGTGATTTTGTTTGTTCTTGCCATGTTTTATTATTGCATTCATGTATGATATTTTCACTGTAAATGACTGTTCTTGTCTGATTTCCAGATTTATCAGTATTTTCATCTCTACTGATAGCTTGTTTTTAATAAAAGGTTTTCTAACTATAGCTAAGCTGCTTTTGTTTTCTCTTGTAAATTACAGCAGTTATCTTATTAAAAAGATTTCTCCTGCTCTCCTAGTTGCAGGTTTTGTCCAATTTTTTTCTGCTATACTGTAGCTACATATTTCAATAACATTAAATGCTTACCCATAAATACACTAAAAGGTTTTTCTTAATATTCCCTGCTGAAATGGGAGAGGAGCATCTTATATGCCTGTGGGTCTTATATGCCATCAAATATAATATTACATTACTTATAAAATAAGTTAGTAATAATAATGATATTGTTAAAATAACAATTTTATCATCTTTTATCAGTATCGCTTTTAGCAATAGCCTGAGTTAATAAGTATGTTATAAAGAATAACAAGTTATCATAGATTAATAAACTAATACCATTTTTCTGGAAGCTTTTAAACCAGTACTGAAAAGGGGATCTGATGTTTTTCTAAAATATGCTTCTAAAAACAGTAATCGAGGTAAAAATGGCTGCATTTGTTTCATTTATGATTTTGTTTGTTTATTCATTTTCTGATTTGTCAAGCCACTTCCTTTCACATTGTTCTGATGACGATGTAAATAGACATCAAAATATTAACTAAATCACCCATCAATGTTGTTTGTTAATTAAATTTTGATTACATACCAGCATGTTATTCAAAGTTAGCTTCATCTTTTAATTATTGAAATTGTCTGATGCACATGCAGGTTTTTCAGTTTACTTAATTGCATCATTTTGAAATGGTTTGAAAAAAAACTCTGTGAATGCATCCATTCCTTTCATAGGTAAAATGTCCTCCAAACTATAAAGCATTAGCTAGCAGCTACAACTACAACTTCAAACAAGCTTCTTGAAGATTTTCACTTCATAATCAGCTGAATAAATGCATATTAACACATTATTTTCTGGTTTAGTTCCAGCATAACTTGTAGTAATTTGGTCACTGCAAGGAGATAATTTAACAAGCATTTCAAAACAAGAGCAACAAGATCTTAAGAAGAGGCATGCCAATTCCAAACAGTAAATTAGCATTTTATTTAAGCATGCAAGTGTTTTGATTTCTTTATATATATTATTTTTTAAATTTCCTGAGTTGAAGACCCTTTTTTTTCTCTGAAATAAGTCCTAAAAACTAACCCTGTGCCCTAAGGTTATTTTTTCATAGGCCTATCCCATCAGAGGAAGGTAATCTATGCAAGAAACTATTCTCAACTCCTGTATATGACGTCTGGATGAAATGTATAAATTATACAACATTTTAAAAAATACGTAATAACAAAAATTAATTCCTGTATTGTATACTACAGTACATGAGCCAACAGATAGGTGTAAACTTACTGTGACCCTGTATTGTAATAGGAAAAGGAAAAATGCAGACTAAGTAGTCAAGTGGATCTACATGTTGCTAAGCCACCTAAAGAACATCTTGGTAAGGTAGGTGAAAGTTTTGAGACTTTAATTTTATGTTTCTTTTTTTCTTCATAACTTTGGGGTTGTCCTTGAAGCTGAAGCATTCTTGGCATCAGGAAATACAGTAACCATAACATTAATTTCTATACAGAAACTTAATGCGTGCTGAAAAGCTACCTCATTACTCAAGCATCCAAATAAAATATTTTTTTAAAAATTACTGTATTTCCTGGCGTCGAAAACACTTTTTTCTTTCTGAAATAAGTTCTAAAAAACTTAAATTAATACTTAACATCTTAACCTGTATATGAGTTGTGCCTTTATCCATGGACATTGAAATCCTTAATGAATCAATAGAAAATTTCAGTTCCTTATAAATATCAAGAATTTACACATGATAGAACAGATATATATTTTTATCAGAGATTAACAAATATACTTACAATAATACGACCTCAACTATATCATCTTTTCCTGAAATGTCTAGTGATGTCAAATTTGGTAGACAAGTTTTCCGTTTAAGTAGTTCCTGGATCTTAAACCTTATTTGTGTGTCCACAATTGATAGTGTATCAACTTCAGACACATCTAAATGTGTAAGTTTAGATAGTTCACATAATATAGAAACATAGTCATCATTATGTGAAGACCTCAAATTGTACATAGACAAGTAGCGTAAGCGCTCTTTGCATTTTCTGAGGGGCGAAATGTCATTGATGGGGGTGCCTGAGATGTCAAGGCTCTCAAGGGTAGGTAACTCTTCCACAATGATCTCAAGTCCATGCTTGTTGAATTCTGTGTTGCTGACATTCAGGCTTTGAAGGTTTTGAAGTTTTGCAAGAGATATAACCACACAAAACTGGGCATTGCTAATGAAAGTACTGTTGCTCACATTCAGCATACGTAAATTGGAAAGTGACCATTCTCCAAGGCAGCCAATAAGATCATTTACTGTAACAGATTTCAACCCTGTGACTTCCAACTCTGAAATCTTGTGAGCCTTTAATGCTCTTAATCCTTTTGTGCTGAGCTGGGTATCTCGAATGGACACGCGTTTGAGGGAAGTGACACTGGGATCAAACAAACTCAGGGTCTCATCAGTCAGCTTGCCTCTCTCACAGAGAGTCTGCAAAATCTGTTCAGACAGTTTTCCATGAAAACAGACATCAGGATCTTTAAAGACCAACTTCTTGTGACTTTTTTCTACACCAGGTTCCACCTGACAGAGGTTTTTGATATTGTCACAGATGTAGTCAACACAACAGTCTTGTAGGCTGCTTGGTGTGTCGTACATGATGCTCAATGGGAACTGAAAGACAAAAAGAAAAACATTTAGAAAGGGTGAAAATACAAGATAAGCTGAAATTATTTGGATATATTCTTCAGCTAATTTGTCTGTTCACATGTTTTTAAAATTTAAACAACATTTTCCCTAGGTTAAATATCAGCTGATCTCCAGGTTCAGAGAAATTTCATGTTCACACCACTAAAGGAGTGTATTGTCAGTGTTAATATAATATATGAATCTGAATAGGTGATAATAATAATTGGGCCTTGCTCCTCGCTGAAATTCTTATTTTCAGAGATGTATATAATTCTTATTACTCAATAAAGTGTAACAAAGCAATTAAAGGTAAAATAATTTTTTATCATTATATGACACACCCATGGATTATTGGCAAAGCCAATATATATAAGCAGATCATATACACAGCCATAAAAATTAGTGAAACTATAGAGGTAGGAAACAGACAGTCCCAACCAGAATTTGGAAGAGGCCATTCAATTGGCTGAATGTCATGAGAGCCAGCTATTATTTATGCAGCTGGAAAATGGTAGTTTAACATCAACATTGTGGTCTTACAAGAAGCATATCAGTGAATAAGGATGTTATTTCTTTACAGTTAGTTCAAGCCTCTTAATCAGCCACAGTTATACTCAGTTGTTTTTTAAAATTAGGTAAGTCAAAGACTTATCTTCTAGCAACTACCACACTGACAGTTTAATTTGTCTACATTGATGGAGTGGCTTTTAAATAAATAAATACTTGATGTTTCTTCTTATTACCAACCATGCCATTTCTGCAAGGCCTTAAAGTACAGCATCTAAAGACTGCATATTGTGTATTTATCAGAGGAGAATGACATATACATGAAACCAACTCAAACATCATTTTTCTCTTTTGACCACAACATTTACATTCAATTGATTCTCGCAAAATCAAAACATTATGTTTCTCATTGTGTTATTTCAAAAAAAAAAAAAACCCAAAAAAAACATTCATCTATTTGAGTTTATTATATATTTTTGTCCTTACTATTACTGAAATATCAAAGCAGATGTTAACTATCTTGTGAAATAGATTATAAACAAAAGGTTATTACTTGGATTAGTTTAATCAGGGCTTATCCTTTACAGATCATGAGAAAAATATGGCAACCCCAGACATCAAAAGGACACCTACATTCAATTTCATTAATAGCTACACATTTTTCTATCCTGTTATTCAAATTAATAAAAGAATTTTAATAAAAAAAAATCTGTAGGAATAGTGACTATATATCCGTGCATAGCTGGTACCTAGTTTTTAAAAAAAAAAAAACTAGGTCAAACTATTTAGCTTTATGTTGAGGCAAAAAAACCTTACAGAAAGTTAAAATCTGAAAGTATAAATCGAGAAACAAGATGAGATTTCGCAAATAAAAAATGAGAAATGAGACAAGAAATTTCCAAGAATGAGAATGCGATTCTCAATTTCTAAATTCCCAACCCTAACCCAATTTTGACCTAGTTTTTTATTTTTTGAAAACTAGGTCAGAAGTCAGTCAAGTGTAAAAGATTAGGTCAGTCAATAACTAGGTAACAGTTATGCCTTAGAGCAGGGGTCCCTAACCTTTTTGTGTCAAAGAGCACTTTCACAACTACCAGTAGTGCAGCAGGCACCATTTGCTTTACAAGTCAAATTTATATTAGGGTTTAATAATAATAAAAACATATTTAATAATGCACAAAACAAATTAC
>VCCN01000808.1:874979-885890 GCA_006491835.1 Architeuthis dux | reverse complement strand
TACCAACAGAAGAGGCAGCATTTCAACTAGCTGAAGATCTCAAGTGGCCACGCAAATGCTTTTCCACCCATTGAAAGATGCTCAGCTGCTCTACGATATCAACACCTCAGAGTGAATCCCCACTGATACTTGTTACTCCATCAAATGCTCAATATATTATTATTGTTATCAAGAAAAACTGGGTCTAGTTAACAAAAAGTCCTTAGATAGTTTTCTTTGAGTTTTTTTTTTTGTTCTGATGCCTTTTTTTTCTACATGTGCTCTGATCATTTTAGTATTGAACCATTTTGAAAAGGTAAATATTCTTTATTTAGATAGATATTTTTTGCAATAGAGAGATAGGATATGAATGGGAATATGGCAAAAGTAGTAAACAAGAAGAAAAAAAATGATGAAATCTAGGAATCTTTGAGGAAGCTGAAAATGATGTGGAGCCATCAATACAAACAAAACTCTTCTAATCTGAAATGAAGATGGATGTCCAGGAGGAAATACATTTGGCAGCCAGTCAGTCATACGTTTGCTGGAAAGTAAAATTTAAGGAATAAATTGAGATTGCTAGAAGATATAGTGAGAAAGTTTTAAAAATTACTAAAAAGCCATGTATTTTTAATAATACATTCAGTTATGAATACATAAAAAGTTGTGGAGAGAAGAACATCCATTCAGCTATATTATCTATTATCTTCTATATTATAAAGTAGTAAAGTATATATGTTTGTACTCTAAGATGTCAAGGATTATGCATCAAAGAGGAGAAACAAGGCATGTTCGAAATCAGCAGGTGTCCAATTACATACAGCAAACATCTTCACGTCAATTTTTGCAAAAAAAAAATTGTTGATCTCTCTGGAGGTCTGTGTTCGTGGTCTCTGTAAAAAGTTTGTTTAAAAATGTGAGGGGGGGGGGGGTCAATGCTTTTTTTAAAAATTTCTTTTTGGGCACTAATTCATAAACTTCATAAATCATGGTAAATTTTTATCAAAACTTTATCTGTCCAGAGATTGAACTCTGTTCGGCTATTGAACATAGCCAAACAGAGTTCAATCTCTGACAGATAAAGTTTTGATAAAAAAAAATTTTCTGGTTTTAGAGGGGATTCTATTTACAATGTAAATGCTAAACTGGACCCTCACTTTCATTCGTCATAGGAAAACTGCGAATGTGAATTTACATAAAATATCATTTGCTTTCCAATGTTGTTAGATTAGCACAGAAAGTAGTAAAATTTATTTGTATGAGATGTCAAGAACTATGCAACAGAGAACAGAAACAAATGTATGTCTGAAATCAGCAGGTCTCAAATTACCTACAGCACATTAGGTCAAATTTTGAAAAAAAAACAAAAAAAAAAAAAACATCGATTTCTTTGGGGTCTGCGTTCGTGCTCTCTGAAAAAAAAAAAGTTTGTTCAAAAGATTTTTTGTTCTTTTCATGTGGGATTTTCTCAAAAACTATATATTTTGAATCAGCATCATCCAGGGAAGGCTTATTCATCATTTATTTTAACCTACACACATCTGAGGGAGGGGATTCAATGCTTTCTAAAAATTTCTTTTTGGGCACTAATTTGTAGGCTCAAAATCATGGTAGCTCAATCGATACTAATATTTTAGCCCTCTGTTTGTTTGTCCGTACCTCTCTTCTCCACTAAAACTACAAGGTCGATCGACTTAATATTCTGCATGTAGACTGAGAAGAGGTCTACTTCTCACATAGGCTAACCTTGGAGGTCATTCTCTAGCCAATCTTTGGTTCTAAACATCAGAAACAGAATCAGAAAATAATTTTTATACCAGGATTTTCGTCAATCATTCTTATCATGACACAAACATTCCTGACAATAAAATTAATTTTTCAAAACTTTTTGGTGGCCTTTCCTCATATTTTCACAGAAAATCATCAATAGTGTAAGCAGTAGTAAGACAGCCGTATCAAATTATATGAGCCCTTCCCATCACCTTTTCAACAGCCAAAGTCCTGGTCAGATTTTATCACACCTTTCCTTTCCTCTTTCAAACGTAACAGCCGATTAAATCGGGCCATTTTTTTTTTACAGTCAGCCCCCCATTTTTGCTGGTTTCTATTTCGCAGATTTGATTATTCATGATTTTGTCATCAATAGTTAAATGGGATTTTTTTTACATTTCACAGGCTGCTGTGCAAAAACAAGGACTACAAAAAATAAGGTACCTTAATACACCATAAAAGCTCAGAGCCTTTCTTTCAGTGCTTATGTCAGTTCGGCAGCATATTTTTAAGGAACCTAACCCTAACAATAAAACATGTTTGTATTACAGCAAAAACCATAACCTTACCTTTAACCGTAATCCAAACACAAACGCAACAATAAAAATGGGCACAATTTAAATCCAATAGTAGTTTGCATGTCAAAGCAGACTAACACCATAAGCACATGGATTCTGTCCAAGGTCACTCACTGGCCTGAGAGTGCACCCACCTTTTTGATTTCATGAAATCTCTATAAAAAATATCATTTGCTTTCCAGTGTTGTTAGATTCAGAGGTTTTTTTTCTTACCCCAGCTAGTATTATATAAGCTAACATTAGACAAGTATATAATGTGTCTAGCAATTCTGTTGATAAAATATTGGGTGTCTAAAAAATGCATTAATCACTGCTATCCACAACAGACCAATTTGAAAACTGATGCTGGGTTTAGGTTATTTATATGTTCTGACATTTATATGTATCCGGACTTCACTCAGCCCTAACCATCCATAGAAACTTGAAACTTTGCACACACACACACAAAGTTTTTATTGGGGAAGGGGTTCAATTTACAATGTAATTTTATGTTAAATTGGTCCCTTATTGTGCGTCCAGCAGTATGCTTTTGAAAATTCAGAATTTTTAGTGATCCAACAAAAGATGAGAGAAGTAACTTATTCATTGATTACCTCATGCATGCTGCCAAAAGACGTTGGTCACGTTGGTTTCTATTGAGTGACTAACCAGACCCCTTTTTTAAAAATAATTTAAATCACCAACATGAGGAAGTGATTCTACTTGAAACCTACATTGAACTTGGCAGGCTCTACCTCAATTAGGCATCCTACATTCACTCTGCTACTTATTTCAGAACCTTCTACATAATCAAAACCCAACAGACTGAATGGAATTTCCCTTTGAATGCTAGGGTTATATTAGTTTCAGTGTAGAAAGAAAATCAAAGGAAGTTAATAACAATGCCTTTTTTTATTTGGTTTATTAAGTAAGAATGAAAGACAATTAACTTTATTGAACAACATATTTACCATTTTGTTCCAGTATCTCCTGTTAACGGGGAAAGAATTCATAAGAATTATGCATATCTTTTACAAAAATCCCCGCAAACAAGTTGGTTTCGACCTGTGGGTGCCTGTGCAGGCCTACACCAAAAGGTGTCAATCTCACGCCTCCACTGCTGGTAGCCACAGATTATTGTGTAATGCTGCTAACTATATGTATTTTATGAAAAATCCATTTCCAGCATTATTTTTGCTTTTCAAGTTCATTTTAAGATCAGAAATCACATTTTAAGGTCTTTTTATAAAAATTACCATAGCTCCTGATTTGAAATTCAATCTCTGTACGAACATATATACTCAGATAAACAAATAGTTAAAGATACTTTAGGCTCGACTATACATATTACATATCTATAATAGGCTGGATCAAGCTGTAGCTACAGCCCGACTCGTACGCAAAGGAAAAGGTTTAACGCTTCTTACTGGTGTACATAAACGATCTTTATTACAACGTGTTAGTACAACACTTAGTACGATGCCCAGTACAACGTGAAAACTGCAATATAATAATAAAGCCGCGAATTAGGCAAAATAGACAAATACATATAAACGGTTAACATCGTAAATCAACATACATAACGTTTACGTTTGAATGTAGAAAACTGCAAATACGATGATACGGCTGTGATTTAAGCAAAATACACAGACGGTTAAAACGTAAATAAACACACATAACGTTTGAACGTAGAAAACTGTAAATACAATGATAAGGCTGTGATTTAGGCAAAATACACATAAACAGTAAAAACATTGTAAATAACATATGCAGCATCAAATGCTGTGTATGTTATTTACAATGTTTTTACATGATGACTCAAGGAGGAAATAAGTTCATGAAGCTTATTGGAGTGGCTGTTCTTGTTCAAGATGAATTGAACTAGAGCACAAAAGTTCAAGATAAAGGTGAAAACTCTTTTCTATTACTGTAATTCGCCTTTGCCAGCTTGTAGATTGTTTTAGGACTTTGTGTTGAGATTCGGCGGAGAGGAAAACTGTGCACTTCCCTGAAGGTAGAGTCTCAGGGCCCTTAATATGGGCAAAGAAATGTGTGTGTGCATTAAACACGTGTTTTTCATTAACCCTGGCGTCATAAGGTCATGTTATTCTGACCCCGGCTTCAGCGCGATCAAATTTGGGGTCGCCTTTTGTGAGATTTGGGTATCCACAAATCTACCAGGGCGTGTTCCTGGAGATCTTAAACCTACTTAAATTTTCGTTTAGGTGGAGACCATGGCTCCATACGATGCCGCCTGAATGCTTCCTACCCCAATTATTCTCCACCGGACACCTGGTTCTTTGTGAATTATTTTTTTCTAATTATCTGTGTCTGGTGTCAGCTAAACAAGCCTCCATATCACTGTTTGTGCAGCCTCATTCATTTAAGCCTAGTCTAATTGTAATGTTGAATAATGTTTGTAGGAAGAGGGGAGTGTCAGGAGAAGGGTGCAGTGGTGGAAGGAGGATAGGGGAGACAGAGAGAAGTCGTATGCACAACTCACATAGAGAATCAATGGGAGACACATGCAGATAGGAGAGGAGTGATGGTGGGAGCGGAGACAGAGAGAGGTCGCACGCACAACTCACACAGAATCAATAGGAGATACATCCTCTTACCACCTCTTCTCTGCAGTTGTTGCACGTGCAACTTGTTTCTCAGTCTGTCTCCCTCCCGCTACCACCACGTCTCTGCATGTGTCTCCCATTGATTCTCTATGTGAGTTGCGCGTTACCTGTCTCCTTCCCACCACCACCACAAACATTACAATTAGACAAAGCTTAAATGAACGAGGCTGCACAAACAATGATAGGTAATATGCATAGTGGAGACTAAAGTATCTTTAACTACCCATTTACCAGAGTATATGTGTTTGTTTGTACAAAGATCAAATGATTTTCAAATCCCGAGATATGGTAATTTAAATAAAAAGAACTTAAAAAATGATTTATGATCTTAAAATGAACTTAGAGCAAAAACAATGCCAGAAATGGATTTCTCGTAACAAAATACATATAATTAGCAGCATTACATATTAATATTAATAATCTGGGGCTACCAACAGTGGTGACATGATTGACACTTTTCGGTGTAGGCCATATTGGATTGCCTGCACAGGTTGACACCAACCTGTTTGCAGTGATTTTTGTAAATGTTATGGTCATATCTAACACCTTGCCAAATTGCAAAAACTTAGCACCAAGTGGACGATTGTTACTAAATATGATATATTCCCACCCAGCTATGTCATCTTTCAGGCAACTTCATAATTATCCTCCCAGAAAAAGTGCATAGTAGGACTCCTTTCCAATCCCACCATATACACAGCATCACCTTCTTAGGATGAAAACAAGCTTTTGGTATGGTTAGTGGTGGTTCATTTTGCTTCCCCTAGAGTCTCTTGCATTTTATGTTTATTCATTTGTTTAAAAAAAAAAAAAAAAAAAAAAAAAAAAACAGAACATTTTGTTACATTTAAGTAGTGAATCACACATGGAAATACGATCCAGTAGGTTCTTTTTTTCACTTGAGTTATTTGGAAGCCACACATCAAAGCGACTAAGATAACCAAGTTAGAGCAAATGATTGAGTTGGATATTTCAAATCTCAATTGGACTACCCAACTGGGGTATTGTTCAACATCACAAACCACTTTTGATCATTCACAGTACCTTTTTATAAACTACACAAATCTTTAGTTGGTACATGAGTGGCAGTTTTACTTTTCATAAAATAAAAAAAAAGTATATGTTGAAAATGTTTATTTTCTTACATCTGCAATGTTAGAATCAATAAACAAAGATATGCCAATTTTGACAATTTAAAAAAAAAAGGCACTCTGATATGACAGCTGACACAATACAATGAAAAACAATATTTTCGAATGAAGTTAATTGAAACTAAATGCTCCTAATACCACCTAGCAACAAAAACAGAATAAACTTTTTAGGCTACCCAATTATTATTTTGTATGATAGTAATGTTCCTATTGTTTTACAAGTATGCATTTTATTTGAGAGTGAATTGCATACAAAGAACTTTGAAAAAACGAGCACTTCTAAATAATATATTTTTTTTAGCCATTTTTGCATGTAATCATTGAAGTAGTCTACCGTAATAAACTAAATTCAATCAACTGTTTACCAGGCTATTAATCCAACTATTTTATGTTTATATAGTAGATTCATCAATTTCAACCACTGTGAATGCACATTATAGCTTAATAGTCAAAATACTATCTTGAAATGCTGAACTGATAACCTCATCACCTTGAAGGAAAAAGTCTTTGACTGGCAAAGTCGAATAGGTCTGATAACGGAAAATCAATTTTAATCTATTAGAAGTAAACCTAGCAATATTTGCTGGAATGTATTCCCATTATGAAGTTGTTTTTATCAAATAATACCACCAAAATAGCTACACTATATTACAAAGTATACCAAATTTCAATATTTACATCAATGACTTAACCCGTTGAACCCTTAACCCCTGTGCCTTTAGATACCCTGTATCGGAGCTCCTCAGTGAAAAAGGGGAATAAAATAATATATTAAAAAGTTTTGTTCATTGATGACTGAAATGTTTTTGTCTAATTCATTTCATTTTTACAGTTGGCTTGCAGCCTTGTCAAATATATTTCTTAGTGGGGGTGAGATGGGAGGTGTGTCTCTTCTGTCTTCAAGTCTAGTAAAATAGCCCTCAGCCTGAAATATTGGGCTTATGGGTTCAAAGGAAAATTCTGTTTTTATTTGGGGTTTTCTAGAGGAGTAGCCAATAATATACCATAGAATGGGGCAATTGAGAACATCATCCACTGAGCACTTATTAATCAGTATATTTACTGTTTAAAGTGTTTAGAGTATGCCACTAGCCTTTAGGTACTACTAAACTATTTAATTTAAAATAATTTCATGGTGCAAAATTCTCAATTTTATTAAATTAAATTCTTTTTTCAGCAAAATCCAATACCAAACAACTAAGCTTCCCCAGGTATAACCATTAAATAGTAAAGCGCTGAATTTGAATCACAGATAATATATACTTAGAGCAATAACTTGGGCTACTAAAACCTCAGGTGTGTTAACTAGTACTTTATTACTGACCATATTTTTAGGGTGGGGCAATTGAGAACAGTATGATGGGACAAATGAGAACCTTACAATTTAATTAACTATTTCGGTGAGTCAAACTCTTCTGAAATACCTACAAGATAAAATAGAGACCAGCATCATGAAGAGAGCACCTCATAGTAAGAAAGTGAATGTTGTAGCAGGTGTAACAAAATGCATTGTGTTCATGGGCATACGTGACCAAAGGCCCATATCAGATTACCAGGGCGTACGTGACCAGGGGGCCATATCAGATTACCCGAGGGCTTTTTAAGGGGCCCTGATTTTCAAATCAGAATCTGACGAGAGAGGGCTTGAATCCCCTGCCTGTTAGGGGTGAGGGAGGAGAGAGCAAGTTTGGGGCAGTTTAGAATCCGATGGACGGGCAACAGGTCGGCAGGCGAAGAAGTTTCATCTTTCACCCAGGCGGGTGAGGGAAAGAGGAGGAAGAAGCCCCGAGTGGTCACCTTTCTGAATCACTACATGGGATGGTAGTAATTCAGAAAAGTGACCACTTGTTTAGAAAACTAAATAAAATAGAATTCGATGCCTCAAAAGTGATCCCCGAACCAGCCTGGAAAAGAAGCTATATCGATGGGAATAAAGAGAACCCAGATTTTAAAAAGAAAATCCTGAATTTTGTCATCTTTCTCTCCAGCCATGTGGGCGAGCCTTTTCTCCGAAATTGATTTCCCTCCACAGAAAGTTTGCTCCCGTAAATGTGCAGCCCTGGAACAAGTACAACCGGCATTATACAACACAGGTAAGAGTGTCTCACTTGCTGACTTGGAAGAGCCAAGTAGTGTCACAAGACCAAAGATATGTGCAAAATTCCTTAATTTTGCAGAAGCTGACAGTGATTCATTAGATGCTGATGATAGTGTAGGCAAACAACAAGCAGTACATTATGTAGGCAAGATTGTATCTAAGGAGAGTAGTCAGAAGAGGAAAGTATATTATTATAGGAAGTCCGAGGTTCCAATTTTAAGAGGCACTAATGTAAATATTGCTTTTAAGCAACCAACTACTCCTAATGTGTGTATAACAAATCAAAAGAATATGGTCATGAAACTAAAAGAGATGGCTATGAAAATGTAGTCAATTTTAGAAATGTTATTGACAAAAAACCTGTTCGATAGGAAGATGTTAGTTATAGTTTAATTATTGTTCTTAAATATTTCTTAGGTTGAATTTTTTATGAGGTTTTCAAATAATCCAAGCGTCCAAATCAATAAAGGGTAATCGAGAACATATTTTTGAGTAGCTCTCATATTTTTTCTACCAAGATTATGGAATATTTTATATAATAGTATGTTAAAAACTAATTCATTTGTAAACCTGCTGAAAATTAAAATTTTTCAACATTGACCTAACTTTTGGTGAACCTTAGAACTTGAAAAATAGACTAAATTCATTCTCAATTAACCCATTCTACGGTAAGTAGAAATGTTGGGGTCCGCCTTATATAACGAACTGCATTAAGAAATTGTGTCCAGACCTGAGATAAAGGCTGACTTCATTGTAAACAATGGAGGAGTCTCTCTAGAAAGTAACTCAGAGAAACAGGGAGATTTCACATAATTTGCATACAAGTCAATTATTATGCTAAATAAATTCCTGTATATGTTTTACACGTGTTATTGTGGTAATCATGAAATCAGTATGTCTGCAATATTTTGAAACAGTTTTTAAAAAAATAAAAAATAATTCTTTCTGGATACATTGAGTGGGATTTCAGCAATGCACTATATAGATTTTATTAGAAATCATCAACCAAAACTGTCAACATAGTCAACAGGTTTTAAGTGATTCTGGCTGGCGGACTATCTATATGCGTCATGAGTACAGCCCACACCAATGGAGCTAAAGGGCTGAAAATTTGAACATTTACACTGTATGTCTGAAAAAAGAAAAAAAAAAAAAACAAGATTTTTTGTTTTTTGAAAATTCCCCCTCCAAAATAAGTTTTATAGCTGCTCAATTTAAAATGTAAGTTTATGCTAAATTAAAAAATTACAAAAATGGGTGATCAATGAATACCATAGAATGGGGTAATTGAGAATGAAGTTAGGCTATTTTTCAGATTCTAAGGTTCACCAAAAGTTAAGTTAATGTTGAAATCTTTCTAATTTCAACAGGCTTGCAAATTATTTAGTCTTTAACATATGTATTATATAAAATATTACATGATGTTGGTAGAAAAAATATGGGAGCTACTAAAATATGTACTCAATCACCCCCATGGTTGGGGCAATTGACAACATATTGATTTTTTGAAAACATCATAAAAATTCAAATTGAGAACAATAATTAAACTACAACTAATAATAATTTTTAATTAAATTTCGACTAGTTTTTACCTGATTTTAGTTGATTCCCAAATTGAAAGTTGTATATAAAAACTGAAATTAAGATGAAGGTAAAAACTAGTCGAAATTTAATTCAAAATTATGGGTTACAATTACTTCATCCAATAATAATATAAGATTGATTTATTAAGATTACTAGTTCTCATACATGAAGACTACAAAAATATGGCGCCAACAGTCGGATTTACGGAGCAAGTTTAAAAGTGTGAATCAGCTTCTGCTGATCCATGATGTCTTTGTGGCCGATTGGTAAAAGCAGCTAGGCGTAAACTAGACTTCCTCTGGCAATGAGGGTGTGAGTTCAATTCTCACTGAAAGCTTACTATTTATTATCTGACCACGCTGTTATTGTTACCGTAGAAGCAGTGGCCCGAATTGAAAGTTGTATATAAAAACAACTGAAATTAAGATGAAGGTAAAAACTAGTCGAAATTTAATTAAAAAATTGTTACAATTACTTCATCCAATAATAATAAAGATTGATACAATTAATATCTTTCTATCAAACAGGTTTTTTGCCGCTTACATTTCTAAAAATGACTACATTTTCATAGCCATCTCTTTTAGTTTGTTGCTTAAAAGCAATATTTACATTAGTGCCTCTTCCAGTTGGAGCCTCAGACTTCCTGTAATATATTTTCCACTTCTGACTACTCTCCTTAGATACAATCTTGACTACTGCTTATTGTTTGACTACACTACTCTCAAACTCACCGGGATGTAGATCCCTTACTGAGGTATCCTCATCCGACATGACTGGTTCCACATCATCAGCATCTAATGAATCACTGTCAGCTTCTGCAAAATTAAGGGATTTTGCACATGTCTTTGGTCTTGTGCCACTACTTGATGGACTTGGCTCTTCCAAGTCAGCAAGTGAGACACTCCTACCTGCTACAACATTCACTTTCTTACTACGAGGTGCTCTCTTCATGATGTTAGTCTCTCTTTTATCTTGTAGGTATTTCAGAACAACTGTACTCACCAAAATAGTTGTTAATTAAATTGTAAGTTTATTCTCAATTGCCCCACCCTAAAAATATGGCCAATAATAAAGTACTAGTTAACACACATCAGGTTTTAGTAGCCCAAGCTATTGTTCCACGTATATATATAGTATCCATGATT
>VCCN01000808.1:850422-874969 GCA_006491835.1 Architeuthis dux | reverse complement strand
ACCCTAAAAATATGGTCGGTAATAAAGTACTAGTTAACACAAGTTAAGGTTTTAGCAGCCCAAACTATTGCTCCAAGTACATACTATCCATGATTCAAATTCAGGGTTTTACCATTTAATGGTTATACCTGGGGAAAGCTTAGTGGTTTGGTATTGGATTTTGCTGAAAAAAGAATTTTGCACTATGAAATTATTTTAATTTACATAGATTAGTACCTAAAGGCTAGTGGCATACTATAAATGGTAAATATACTAATTAATAAATGCCCAGTGGATGTTGTTCTCTTATCTACGATAAGTAACTCTCGCCTTTTGTTGGATAACTAAAAAGTCTGAATTTTCAACAAATAAACGCAAACACTGCCAGACACAAACTAAGGGACCGATTTAGCATAAACTTACATTGTAAATTGAATCACTGTCAGATTTTCAGCCCTCTAGTTTCTTTTGGCAGCCTGTACGCGTACCACATACATAGACAGCCAGAATCCCTTAAAAACTGAAGAAACCTACGTTGACAGTTTTGGTTTACAGTTAATAGCCTAGAATTCTTTTCCATTCTATGTTAAAATATGTATTAAAATGTTTCCCAAATCAACATTAAATAAATCAAATAGGATTGCAGCAGTAAAATAATAAATGAGGGTTATAAAGGATTGGTTTTGTTCCAGCAACCTTATCAAGAGAAACGAGAATTTAAAGATTCTATTTTAGTAATTTTACACTTTAATGTCATCATTTTAAAATTTCTAAGTACATCAGTGTGTGTCCGACTACATAATAATGTTGAAATATGTACTTAAACCATCATCAGAACATATCCAAGGAATAGCCATATAACTTTGGGGGTATTTAATGTAGGTTCTCATAATGCACAACACACGGATACATTAAAATAGTCTAGTGTGTGTTGTATCAGCCTATTTTTAAGCAGCTTAGAGGTCGTATCATCAGCACTCAGTTTAATTGGGACTTTTCCCTTCAGGCAAATATTTTTTTACAAAACCCCTTATTGTACCATTTTATTCTCACTTTCATACGAAAGAGCTGCATTAAATTAAATTATCCTACATTAATATTGTCTGCCGAAAAATTTCAATTTTCTCTTCATACACAACTTCATTCAGTCTTACTCTTAACATTTTTTCTTTTACATAATTTTCAATCATATATTTTGACAAAACTCTTTTTTTTCTCGAAGATTCCATTAGATCATCAATTACCACAGTAATCATTTTAAAAAACAGCTCTCTAAAACAAAAACGTCTTGCAAAATTAACTATCGCTTCGCAATGTTTAAAAAAAAATGTTAAACTCCTTTCACTTAATATTTTCAAATTCAAAACTTCAGTTTTATAACATATGCAGTAGCATTTTTTAACAGTTTTCTTTATTTTTCTAACTTTCAAATCTCACAATCTAATAGTTAAAATAATAGTTAAAATAATAAAAATACAAATTAGAAATGCAAGCACCAAGTCTAAAATCTTTCTTAACTTCAGTTTTCCAATAAAGGGGAATAATTGGGAAAAGGGTCAGGGTTTTTTTTTTTAATTTCTAGAAAGAACTGTTTTGCTTGACGTTGAGAAAATTTCATATCAACTTTCAAAAGTGCAAACAAAAATCCACACAACAAAGAGCGAAACAACTATAGCACTAAAAGCATTTGCAATTTTTTCAATCAGAATCAATTAAACATTATTAACGAGAATAAATTTACAAAATCCATGATCATTTTCTTATTACGACTGGCAAAATAAAATGGAACGACGACAACATGTAATCAATGTATGTATTTATATATACAAATATTAGTGTGAAAAATGTTCAGTTTTGAGATACTTTTGTTTGTTTGTTAGGACACAACAAGGTGGTGTTTCATAAACTTTTACGGCGACAGTCAAATCGCTAATGTAAAATTGTTTTATTTCATAAAATTAACAGCACAGAAATTCTTCACTCTTGCTCTTTATTTTTTTTAATACTATAAAAAAACAAAACAAAAATGTGTACATGTGGGTGTAAAAAGAACCATGGACGTGGTTATATCTCGTTCTACTGGCAGTGTTGTTTGTTAGGTAGGTACAATAATAGCACCCAACACTCCATATTCGTATGAGCTCTGTCCACAACTTAGCTATCACTTTTAAATGAAATAAAAGTTCCCATAAATAACAAACGAATTAACCTTTTGATTACAAAAACAAAATTAAGCCTACTTACAACTGAAACACTAGTATAGATAGGTACGCAATAGTTCCTTTACGACTGACTACTATTGCAACTGCTCATCCGGTTGACAATCGTGCCAAGGGTCATTGACCGTTGCAAGTCGATACTTTTTTTTTATATAGAATAACTTGAAATTCTACTCGCTATTCCAGGCCATAGGCCAACAAAAGATTAATTTTATGGTCGTGGCCGAAGAATGACATCACTATTGACAGTGTATGTGTGTGTGAACGTAAGACATAACAAATATTCCATTATTGCTCGAACCACAAAGTAAAGACATTTAAATAGAAAAAAAATAAAAATGACGCTAAGCCCGAATCCGATATCACCAATTCCCCCCCCCCCCGGTCGTTAAGGTAGGAACACTACTAGTACAGTCTCAATGATAATCCTATGAGAAGCGTAACTAATGAAAAATAATAAGCATGAAAAAAAAATAAAAATTCAAGATTAACATTTCAACCACACCAAAAACAAAAAAGAAAAGGTAACAACCTCTAATACTATTTTGTGTCGGGCGAAAATCTACTCGGTCGGTGGTAATGTTATGTTAGCCTATTGAGTGGATGCTTAAAAGGACGGTTAATAATGTGATTAATAATTAGAGGAAGATTTAACACAATATTTTGTAGCAGGCTTTTAAAAAAGTAACGAAATTACTCAGCATCTATTCAATCCTCATCATTGCTACTTCAGTGCTTCAGCCAAAATAATAAGTCCTATCCTAAAAATCGCTATATCAAACTTGGAAGTGGTGGACAATTTTTGGGGGTGTGTATTATAAGTCAACTAACCTAAACTTAAACTATAAAATCGAAAACAAAGAAACCGTATCAACGTTTTCATTGTTTAGAAGAAGAAGGGGAAAAAAATCGAAGTTATTTGTAATTTGACTATCGACAACGCTGATGGAGAGAGGCATCAATTGTTAATAACAATAAGAAGCGGTCATTTAAGAAACGTTTCAAAAACATTTTTTTAACGACTGTTACCTATTTAAAAACAACAAAAAATAAACGAAACGTATGCATGGTTCCTCGTATAAATAGAAATACAAAAACATTTTTAGAAAATCGTAATACAAAACAAAAAAAAACAAAAAATCACTTTTGCCCCATCAATCAACGGTCACTGCTCAGCATATGCTTTTTTTTCGCATAATCTACATACACATATTCACGACATATAATTAGACGCATAACAGTTCATACGTTTGTCTATATAACTAGATAAATATAAATATTAAAACCAATGTACGCGTTAGCAATCATCATTGTCCCTACCTAGTATTGGTAGGTACTGCTGGATGCTTTGCAGGTAGACATATGTATACAGACAGATTTTGGGTCATATATCATAAAGTAATAAAAAACTAGTGATGTGTAAATAAACGACATTAACTGAAGAAACAAACCATCGTATATTTAGAATCGTCTTCAGCATACTCACCCGCTCATTTTAAAGTAAATCTAATCCTGTTGAATGCACTACAAGTGCTACAATAAATGTTGTACAGTGATGGCTTCCTGTAACGGTCTTGACACAAAAGTGTCCCTAACGATATTATTTCCGTATCACTTCGCGACGCAGTATCGACGCTATGGAAATTTTTTTTAAATAAATGAAAACATTTTTCGAACATTTTTCAAATTTCTTGGCATATTGAAAACTCAAATAAGATTCTTTGTGCCTCATTGAAAAAATATTGTGAATCAATTGACTTGTTGTTTTTTTTTAAGTGAATAATTACAATTAACAATAATGTAACAATTGAACAAAATAAGAATTATAAAATTTCTGAATACAAATAGCTGTTTAAGGAGATAAACTTTTAAAAAATGTTGATTGAAAACAATGTTCCCTCAATACTGGAAAATAACTTTGTTTGTTTCAAGTAAGTTTATTGATTGACTATTGATTATTAACTATTGGATTCACTGCTTTGAGCCAGAGACCAAACAACAGTGAAAGAAATAGAAACATTTTATTATTGTCTCACCAGTATTCCATCAGCTGACCAGATGATAGTAACAATTGGTTTGTAAAAATACTGCCACTTGATTACTTTAATGTCAAAAAGGTGCATGGGAACATCAAGGCTAAAATGTAGAGGACTCAGAAAAGGGAAGTTTTCCATGAAGAGAATGCACTGCTTGACTAATTGACCAACAATCTTTGATCTTATCCTACCTGACTTCGGGTTCTTCCCTAACTTATAAAATTGCTTGATTGATAACCATTATGCAAATGATATAATGCTATCATTTTTGCTGATGAAAGGATCTGTTTCCTCCAGGAGGAAATCTTCTCCAGTCAAACCTAGGTAATGCAATATCACTGCAGAGCTCATGAGGACGGAATGGGATGATTTGGTGTAGCCAATTGAGCATTGACATTTGGGTGTGTGTGTTTGGGCATCATCTGATTTGGTGCAAGCCCATTTAGCGACAGTGTTTTGGTGTTAGGAAAAAATGATTGATTCATCAGCATCATTCAAAGGTGAAACTTTAAAAAGTTTTAAAACTATAAATGTAACTTTATTGAAAACTAAAAACATTAAATGTGTTAATCACTAAAATAAATGTAATGTAGCTTTATTTAGATCATTTGATAATTATGAGCAAGGCTTTTGAAACATTTTTAAGTTTGTTACGTACAAAAAGTCTATTATATTATACTGTATTTCGCAGTTTTAAATTTTCCAATTTGAAGCATATTTTCAACCTCTACCATGTTTTCTTTGTCAGTCTGGGGAATTCTCAGTAATTGACAATGAGCCCTGGTCTATTTGCACTGAACCCTGCATGTGATATACACAGAACATTATATCTTTCAAATACAAATGTTACGTCTTAAAGATATACCATATTTTTAAAAAATGAAAGTTGAAGTTTTAGTGAAAGCCCCCAAAAAGGTTTAGTTAAGTGAAAAGTAGATTTAGTACATAAATGTGCTAGTATGAGGGTTATTATTCTGATATCATCCTTTTGTGAAATGAGAATTCTGTTAACCTTTCAAAGACTAACCTATTAAGGTGCTTAATGCCTGAATTAAAATATCTCGGTAGACTTCTAATTTTTGCTTCCAATATTTGATGCCAGTTATAAAGAAAACTTTCTGGTAAAAAATAAAATAAATGTATGAGAAACAAGTAGTAATCTTCGTCTTAATTTACCATGTAATGGTCCAAAGCATTGATATATCAAACTGATTTATCACATCTCTGTGTGCAACAGCTTCATAACTTTGATGCTCCTATACACATCTAAGTGCAAATGAGTCTATGAGCATACTTAATGTATATGATTATGATAAATCTTCAACTAGTTTTATTCTTACTAGTCCATGACCTGTTGCTTTGCTGACGGTTATCATTTGTATGACAACAGGTTGGCTGATGGCTGCTACTGATAATACAAGTGTGACAGACATGACAGTGAGAGAGAGGAGAGAAAAGAATGCTAGTTTAATAAGAGTGTAGGAAAGGAGAGGGGATAAAAGAAAGTAAAGTAGTTCAATAAAAGGGTAGGAAAGGAGATGGGAGAAAAGAGAGTCAGGTAGTTTAATAAGAGGGTTGGGGGGAGAGGAGAGAAAAGAAAGCTAGTTTAATAAGAGGGTAGGAAAGGAGAGGGGATAAAAGAAAGTAAGGTAGTTTAATAAAAGGGTAGGAGAGGGGAGAAAAGAGAGTAAGGTAGTTTAATAAGAGGGTTGAGGGAAGATAGTTAGGTAGTTTAATAAGAGGTTAGGAAGAAAGAGGGGAGAAAAGGGAGTTAGATAGTTTAATAAGAGGGCAAGAATGGAGAATGACTGCTACTGATACTATAAGTGTGACAGCTACCGCTCATCATAAAAATGATTAGTTTAAAACACCTGAAATTCTCGCATAATTACCTATACTATACTATCATGGAACAATGTTGCTTAACTTTGATGACAAAGTGGAATCTTGCATTTCAATGCACTTAGACAGAAATGTATCTTTATCTCCCTTCCAGTGTGTTCTGATGCTATTTTAGCAAGTGGTACAGGTGTAACCTTTCAACTGGTTAAGCTATTGAATCTGTTCCTTCCCTCACAAATTTCAGCATTAAATGCAAGTCCCAGCGGTGACTGTAACCATAAAAAAAAGGCACCAGTGGCCAGCTGTGTTTTCACTAATTACACATCATGTCCATGTAGACAGCTTAGTATAGACCAAAATACTTAAAGAAAATACAAACACAGACTAGTAATTACTAATAGTGTGCAATTCAAAGCACTTTTTCTTTTACCTGTAGGTTGATTTACATTCATGAAAAATTGCTTTACAGGATGGGAACCTTTTTTCATGATTTAACTAAAATATAGTTTAATTTCAAAAGTTTGGGCCTATAAACATCTTACTGTGTACTTTTTGCTATTAGTATTGTATTAAAAATGGAATTAATGAATAGAAGACATATGCAGCTTAATTGAAATAATTTATCATTAAATGAGTGATTAATATATGCGTGTCTATGAGTGTGAATGTGTATGCTCAATCAAAAAACCATGAAGTTGTTTTAGCTGGTTGTAAATTTATTAAATGTGAATTATTGCTCAGGTTAATCTTTTATAACAAATGGAAATCAATTATTTGTTAGATTATTATAGTGGTGCAGAGTGGCATAACAACCGGCATGAAAAATGGAACCAGCGGACCAAGTTCAAGTTTCAGCCGAGACTGCAAACGTTCACTTCGCACTAATGCCCTTGGGAATGGCATAAATCCGCTTCCTCTCTCAGTTCCTAGGAAAGAGCTTTCAAACTTGACTATGATTTACATTATCAGAAGATCTTTTTAATTCACTGTTTCAGTTATCTATCTATATTTTTCATATAGAAAAGTTTTAACATAGATTGAAATGAGAATTAAAGGCAGATATACTTAATTTTCTAGGGAACCCAGGGGTGTAGCTAGAGATTTGGGGCCCGGGAGGCTTGGTTCCTTGAGGGGCCCCTTCCTCTTACATCTAGTGCAGTAGTTCCCTACTTGGGGGCCACAGACCTGAGGGTTCACAAAGGTATTACTAGGGGTCCATAGGTAGACATTTCAAAAGCCTTGGGGCCTCTTCCAACATTTAGTGAGATTTGTTATTGTATAATGTTAGTAGAAATGCAGTAGCTGAACTACTATTCATAAAGCTTTTGGGGGCCCCTTTCTGTTGAGGTGATTGAAAATCGTCCTCCACCCACTCTCTCAGATATTCCCATGAGGGAACCTCTTCAAAGTACAACTTTCCCTTCTACATTGAATTTTGGCCTTGTTTATGGAATTATCCGAATGTGTATAAGCCCAAATAGAAAATACACATTTGAATTGATAAGTAAGAACAAAGTTTACTGAGGAAAAATAGACATATTACCGACTACTGACAGAACAGCCTCTGTGTCATGTAAATAATAACCAAGATGTCATAACCTCTGGGCGACAGGAGTTGACTTGTGCTATTTTTAGAAGCACTTCCTGCTTGTTTAGACATTTGACCTTGGCGTCAACCTCAGCATCTTGGATTTGGCATGCTTTTAGGTAAAACCACCAGTCAGAGTCAACTTGTCGACAAGACTGGTCACACCTATTTGGCGTCTCCTAAATCAGGCCATATCTAAAGATCAGCTAAATCTTCTAAATGCTAACTACACTCTATCTATTTTTCCTCCCTATTGTCTCAACCACGAACCAGTACTAAAGCCACTAACTAATGCTAATACTTAAGACCACCTTATGTTTCCACATAGAAAAAAAGGTAGGTTGTCTTTGTGACTTCCTTCAAAGCCCAAGTCATCACATAAGATGTTTTCAATTTTAACATAACTGTTAAAAATAAGTATTTGAAATTTAGTTAAAAGTCATAATGTGATAAGAGCATTATAAACAATTAATTATCAAACAAGATAAATAAAATACGAAGGCATATGTTTAACAACATGTATATATATTTATTCAACAACAAAAATGCAAAAAGAAAGTAATAATGAGATTAGTATTAATGTTATTTTATGTTATAATAATTTACTAATCAGTCTTTGTTAATAATGTAAGCTGTCATGTACAAGACAATCAAAAGTATTGTTCGTGTTAAAGAAATAACATAAAGACATGTAAAATCTGTGAAGGAAACGTTTATATAATGAAGAATTATTAAGTATATTGTGAAAATGTCACTTTGCCTTGCAGAACCACTGGAAAGATTGTGAAGAAACCTGGTGTTTTGTGGAACACAGTTTGAATACCACTGCTCTATGCTATCGATGACTTTATCACATAATTCCCTGTTATTATAATGCTTAAAAGTGCTGTTTGGGTATCTGCTGTACATCAGTGGTTGACAATTTAAGGTTAGTCTATATATTAAGTTCAGTAGGGTTAACTGCAATTGAGTTTACATTCATTTTTTTACATTGTTGAATAAATTTCCTTTCATTTGTACTTTGTCAAATCTAAGCTGAACAAAGGTTTTATAGACATTTTATCTAATAAAAATGAAATCATTCTTTGGTATTATTTATAAAATAATCCACTCATTGTGCAAAGCATTTAGAAATTTTAAAAAAATTCAATGTGTTGGATAATATCGGTTGTACTTCTTCTTCACGTTGAATGCGTATGAGAGAGAGAGAAGATGATGATGATGACGTCTCGTTCCATGTCTGATGACGGGAGCTGAAATCTTTGTGGAGGGAAATTAATTTCGGAGAAAAGGCTCTCCCACATGGGATCTTCAATTGGAAATCTGTGGTTTTATTTCCGTTGATATAAATTCTTTTCTGTGGAGGGTTCGCGGTTTACTTTTAGGCATTGAATTCTGTTCCATTTAGTTGTCTGCATGAGGGGTCATTTTCCTGTATTCTACTAGTCCTGGTAGTAATTTCAAAAACAAGACTTCTTCCTCCTTCCTTCACCCATCCAGGTGAGAGAGCGAACTACCTCGCCCCTGACCTGTCACTGCCGGATTCAAATCTAAAACTGCCTCTAGCCTGTTATCTCCTCCCTCACCCCTAATGGGCAGGGGAGCCAAGTCCTCTCTCCTCCAACCATTACTCATCCGATTCAGATCTCAACTCCCCGTTATTTTCAAATCTGGGCCCCTTTAAAAGGCCACCGGTAATACGATATGTCCAAATGTGCGAACACACGAACACAGAGTACATTTTGTTACAAATGTGTCACTGGGATGCAACCTTTAAATTATCAAGTAGCTACTATTAGTACTCTTGTAAGAGAAATCAGTTTTTATTGCTGTTTAAAAAATGTGCTATTCAGTAATCCAAAAGAAAACATGTAAATTGTTTTAGAAAAAATTGAGAAATAATGTAACTGTTTCAAACCACCCCAAAATCTGTATCTACTTCTGATATATAAGAGGCAAAATGAATCTGTTTGTTGGGGGTCAAAAATAAAAGTTATCATTATTATACAAGCATTTACTGAAATTTTTCATCAAATTTTCATTGCATTAAAAGATTTTGTGGTAATTCTGTAGAACTTTGCCCACTCCCCAACACACATATACATTTGTTCCATTTTAATACAGATGTATAAAAGTTAATGGGATCATAAGTATTAAAACCCAATACTTATTGTTCTTATTCATCTTTTCTTTGTGTTTGTTGCTGTTGTTATTGTTACTCTTCTTCTTCTCTTTGAACTGATGGTCTTCAAATTGGAGTGTAAATTTGCCTGTTTTCCCATTATTTTGATTATGATAACTTCAGATTTGTATATGTGTGGATATTTAGTTGACTTATCTACAAGTCTAGTAATAAGATTTTCATGTGTATATAATATTCAGTAATGGCAAATAATAATTAACTTATTGCTTTAAACTGAAAAAGAACGGGTAATACTACTTGATTTGGGCTAGAGGAAGAAAAAAAAAGCTCAGGAGCATTCTTCATACAAAATTATCAGGCCTCATACTCTTTAAACTGCAGCTTTAAATAATTTATTTAAATAAATCTATCCTTTACATTTGTTTTCACTTTTGATAGATAAGTAAGTTGTGAAGTACAAAATGATTGTAGATAAATTTGTATGAAAAAATCTTAAAAGCATAAAACTTTTCATTCTAATCGGTCCAGCAGTTCCCAAGTTCAATATTTTTTGCATGTTGACATATGGTTATTTACATATAAAATGTAAACAAACAATCGGATTGACTGTAACTCACCATTTTTCAATTCCTGGGGTTTTGTCACCATCATAGCTAAATTTCAGTAAAATCGGTCAAGATTTGAGAGATTTTACCAAATGTAAACAAAAATAACGTTTTTGCTTATAAAATGTAAACAAACAATCGGATTGACCATACCTCACCATCCCTCAGGTTGAATCTCTCCACAAGCCTAGATACAAAATTTCATTGGAATATATTAAGGAATAACAAAGTTATGCAGTTGAGAAAAAAGACACAACAACAATGACGTCCCCAACTTTTTTTTCCACCTGGGACAAAAATAATGTTTAGCTAAATAATAAACTAAATATCTTTTTAACAATAAAAAGAAATTTGGCAGCATGCTGTGTTGGGATAATCAATTAAAAGATTGGAAAAAAGGGTGATCAATGAATAAGTTACTTCTCTCACCTTTTGTTAGGCCATGATCACTAAAAAAAGTCTGAATTTTCAAAAACAAGAAGGAAGTCTTACTTCTTTTTCTTTCTCTTTCATTTGTTGCTTCAATCTTTTTCTCTTAGTGTTTCGTTTTCCCTTTTGCTAATGCCACTCTCCTCTTTTCTGACATCATATCTCTCTCTCTCTCTCTCTCTCTCTCTCTCTCACGCACATGTGTTTGCCAAATATTTATCAAATAATCTAATATAATAATCATTTGTTGGCACCCCAACAATCTGGTTCATATACTGAGTACATTGTGCTCTTGATCACCTTATTCAAAGATAACATTCTAAGTTAAAATCTTTTCTCTTTTTAAAAATTTCTCGGATGAAGCACCATCAATTATTATTCATTTTTCGGCTAGAATTTCTTTCATCTTAAAAATGAAAGAAATATTAGTTGAAAAGTTAATGACTAGATACTAAACAGATAACAAAAGAATACTAAGCTAAATTTAATCATATAATTCTTACATAAAATAAAATGTCAGCATTGATAAAAGGGAAATGTAATTCTAACAGGTCTGGTTAGTCACTCAATAGAAACTGTCAAGTGACCAACGTCTTTTGGCAGCATGCCATGTTGGGAGTGATCAATTAAAAAATCTGACAAAGGGGTGATCAATGAATAAGTTACTTCTCTCGCCGTGAATGCTGCCGGACGTAAACTAAGGGATCAATTTAGCGTAGACTTACATTGTAAATTGAACCCCCCATTAAAAACCCATTTTGGGGGGAATTTTCTAAAAAATAATGAGTAAATATTTAAATTTTCAGCCTTCTAGCCCCATTGGTGTGGTCTGTACGTATGATACATATATACATAACCAGCCAAACCAACTTAAAAACTGAAGAAGCCTATGTTAACAGTTTTGGCTAATTTTTATTGAAGAAATGTAGATAACTTTCAGGTGAATAAAGAGTGTCCCAGATTACTATGATGGAGTTAGTTAAATAACAAAAAATCACTTAAGATGAAGAAATGTAAAACAGAGCTGAGAAGAAACAGCTTCACACAGCACATAGTGCCAATTTGGAACAGCCTTCCTAAAGATATTGTAACAGCACTGAGTGTGGACAAATTTAAGGAAAGGATAGATGAGCTATGGAAGAATCAGGCCGTTTATTACAACCATGAAGCCGTGATTACCGGCGTCTTAAGTAAAGGAGCGACCACCACAGTGGAAAGGACAAGTTCTAGGAGTAAAATCTAATCTAATCTAATCTAACCACAAAAGTAATTTTCTTTCTAAGAAATTTTGTAACTGCTAAGGGAGACAACTATCAAATGAATTTTCTGTTTATCTAAAAAGTTTTCATTAATCTGTCAAGATAATATAATTTTTTCTGGCTTGACTTATGTGTTTTGGGTTATCATTTTAAAATGAATTACAATGCTTGCTTTCATGGAATGTTCTAGCAAAGACAACTTTTTAGTAATATTCTGCTCCATTTAGCATTATCTTCCCATGTTTTTTTTTTGCTAAGCAAAGAGCAATTTGAGAAGATTGGCTATGCTAGAACTGCTGTTGAATGTCACAATTTCCTTTAGTCTCTACAGTCAGTGTCTGCTTCTTTAGGTTTGAGCATTATCTATCATCTCTGGATTCTGTCTGAATTAATGTTTATATTATCAGTCCCTGTTAAGCTTTGGGATGTGGGTAGTGAGAACAGATGACAGAAATTGAGAGGGAGGAAATCTTAGATGTATTCAATATCCTGTCATGAACCTCTTTAATCTTGTATTACCTTTCCCTCTTTGTTAGTGTTGTGATGACTTGTGCTTCGAAGGAAGTCACAAAGTCAAACAATATATATAAAAGACAACCACCCTTTTTTCTATGTAGAAACACAAGGTGAACAGTCTGTTCTTTCAGTTCATCTGTTTCTTCTTAAGTATTAACATTAGTAGTTGAGACAATAGGGAGGGAAAATAGAATAGAGTGTAGTTAGCTTTTAGAAGATTTAACTGATCTTTAGATATGGCCTGATTTAGGAGACGCCAAATAGGTGCGACCAGGCTCATCCACAAGTTGACTCTGACTGGTGATTTTACCTAAAAGCGTGGCAAATCCAAGAGGCTGAGGTTGATCCCAAGGTCAACTGTCTAGATAAGCAGGAAGTGCATCTATAAACAGCACAAGCCAACTCCTGTTGTCCAGAGGTTATGACAAGTGTTAAGTATTTTTGCTTAACATAACACTAGCAATGTTCAACTGATTTTGCATTTCAGAAAAAGAAGTAGTTTTAGAAAGTTGTATGGCTTATATTTTTTGTGAATCCTCATCAATCAGATAAAAATTTAAATATTTCCCAGTAAAATTTTCACAGCAAATTTCAGATTCTGTGCGCAAAATTTAGAAAGGACTGGTCAGTTAGATTTCCCTTGTGTTATAATTGTAAACCAGTGTGAACTCGCAAGCTTCACTTTAAAAAAAATTTAATTAAAATAACAAGAAATAAAAATAGTTGTTTTTCTTCCCTGTTTTTTTATAATGCTAAGTTTTATTCTCAGAAGGTGGAAAACAAGATTAATAAGCATCAATAAACTTAGAGAGACAGGTAGAATGAGAGGAAGACAGACCATATAGTCATTATTGTTCTTAGGGCACATATCTGTAACACAGAAGCAAAATGACCTAGAAGTAAGTTGTTGGCATTTAATGCTGATGGTATGATTTCAAATCTGGCTGCTAGAGTCATTTAGCAAGATAGAAGACAGAGCTAAAATGAATTCTCTCTATATCTACTTAAAAAGCTACAATAATAAGAAACTGGAAAAATTAGTAATGCCACATTATAATCATAGAGACAACATCAATCTTTTTATTGTGTATCAACAACTCTCATATGGATAAAGTAATTACCACTACTATATCTATTACATGAGTTTTTAATGAGATTTTATATGTGCTTGAGTAACTTCTCAAAAGAAAAAAAAAGCCTTTTTATACAGGTGTAAAATCAAAACTTTTGTTTTTGGTAAGATGGTCAAGGCGGGTTTCACTAAGATAGCAATTGAGATAGAAACTAAGTAAAGCTTGTTGGGAATGGAAGACCATTGTTTTAGAGTAATTGTCCTTTGCCCAGCTTTATATGGGAAAACAGCTATTTCTAGTTCAAACAACTATTAATACAGAAGAATACTGATGTGCATCCACAGCAGAGAGAAGGCTTAGAAGAACCTGAATGTACTTTTTGTTAAAAGAAAATTCCTGTGTTTCATGACTACATTGTAAATAAATATGTAATAGGATTGATACATCACAAATGCTGAACTTTTCATACTGGCATACATATACTTGATCTAGACACCTTTATGTATATGTTAACATGCTTGTTTCTACCATATAAAACTTCCTACATGATTTCCTCTAAATTGTATTGTAGCAGACACTAGCTAGGAAGAAAAAATAAAGAATCTCACAAACAAATCATGAATGTCCAGCTAACTAGATTTAAGCCCAAATCACAAATTTTTAGATATGATCTTGCTAATGGGCTGTTAAGTAGGTGAGGATGCTGGCTCAGAGAGAGTTTCCAGGGAGAGTTTTCCTCACAGATTGTAATCCCCTGGCTCACGTCTCCAGCACAACATGGGGTCCTTTTATCTTAAGATACAGGTTCCCCTTAGAGTTTCCCTAAAGGGTTTTGTGAGGAACTGAATTCTGAGAGGGACACAGACTGCTTAATCACAAAACTGGAATCAGTTGGCTGGCCAGAATCATTTAACCTATGACACCAAATGTGGATAATTAAGAACACATGTTCCTACACACACACACACACACACTATCTCCAAACATAATTAAGAACACATGTTCCTACACACATACATTCCACCACCCATTCCCATCACTCTCTATATGGATACATGGAAATTACACCAGTCAGAGTTTCATACAGCGTTCCAGATATCTCCACTGATTTCTGAGCTCCTCAAACACCATGACTCAGGACCTGTTCCTGAATTATTTCTACATTCAGTCAGAAGGCGATCACAGTAAAACAATTATACACTTTATTCAATTGAATTTGACTAGTTTTTACCTTCATCTTGGCTTTGGCTGTTTTTTATATAATTTTCAATTCAGGCCATTGTTTTTGCAGCAACGAATGACAGCGCAATCAAGGGAAGCAACGAGAGACATTTAGTATGGTCCATTCTTACAGTTCAAACTTTTATGCTTAAAATTCGATTCATTGTAAACTACGATATAGCCACATCTATAACCTTCATGCTAGAAGCTATTCCTTACTTATCAATTTGTTGATTCACGCTATTAATATTTATCGTGTTCAGCTCGCTTATGTTGTTCACGTACAAACATTATGTATGTTATATTCGTTGATTGATGCTGTTTGTGTTCATTTCACTTGTATTTGTCATTTTGCGTTCAAACACTATGTATGTTATATATTGTTGATTCTTGCTGTTTGAACTGCACTTGTTTCTCTGTTTTAATTTGTGGCTTTGTATCGCTTGTATGCCGTTTTGCATTCAAATGTTATGTATGTTGATTTATGATGTTTTAACTGCACTTGTTTATTAGCCTAATTCACGGCTTCTCGTCGCTTATATGGCAATTTTCACATTGCACTGAGACTTCAGAGACAAATAAAGATTGTTTATGTACATCAGTAAGAAACGTTGACTTTTTTGTGACCGGTGTAGTTATACATATTGTCTCTAGTGTTACAAGTTATCTTACTCCCGATCAGGGGCGTATCTACAGAAAATAGCGCCTATGGCAAACACTAAAATTTCCCTCTTGTTCAAACATCTGACACAGTGACACCTATAGTGTGGTGTCTTTCAGCTTGTGAGCGACTAGTGATTATAGTTTGCAACCAAAAGTGGGTAGGACTGGAAGAACACGAGCACACATGTGGTGATAAGAGAGAGATAATCCCAGCGCATAAGCAATCTTTAATTTAATCAGTTGCGAATGACCAAACCTTACTTCCGTTAGGTTGGAATGCAAGGGAGATAATTCCAGATAGTTATCTCCCTTTCTTCTTCACTGCTATGTGCAACACTACAACACCTAACTTTTAGATAAGTTTACCATAATATCAGCTCAAAAATATATGTCAAGCTCATTAAACTTTTAATCAATAAATTGAAAATTACAATTGCACCTTTCTTGCTTTCACTGATGCAAATTGGTCTATAATGTGCTCAAAGTCAGTTTTTTTCAGGTTCTTCTCTTTCCACACTCATCAGAGGAAGATCACAGAGTCTACCTTGACCCATGGAGGCTCTCAAATATGAAAGTATTAGTTTGAACTTCTGAATGATCTCTCACAGCTGGCAATGGAAACTGCAATGGTTAGCATTATCTGGATAGCTTTTCCCTGTGACTATCATTGTATCCTGCTTGGCTGCATGTACACCCACCAAATTGAGTGAGTGATTGTTTCAATTCACAAACATTGCCAGGTTGCTTTTCTCACTTATTCTTTGATGAACACCACTTCTGTGTCCAGCCATCACACCCATCATACATCTGAAGAAAATTCTTTTTTCACCATCCGAGGATGGTTTGTCTGACTTTAATAGAAACTACCCAGTGGTGCCTATAATCTTGTCTGTTATTTGTGCCTTTGTCTGTTTTGTTGTTCTTTCTGTTTAACTGGGCTTAGCTTGAACATGTTTGGTTCAACTGTATTTAGCGTGTTAAGAAAAGAAGCTGAGAGATGAAACAGACACGTGTGGACAGGGCAATTTGCATGTGAAGAAGAGAGGAGCCTTCCCAACTCCCACTTCTGTGTTCATGTTTTCGTGACCGGAAACAGGGCTTGTAAAACAGGGGCTGTTGGGTAAACTCTCAGCGTGTTTATTCATATTAAAAACGGACACATATAAACATAGATACATACATATATAGAGATTAATACATAAACATTACAGTGCCCAAGGCATGGGCAACACCTGCCATACCTTAGGTACATCACTGCTACCCAAGATCTCTTATGATTTGTATCTACTTATATACTTATCATGTATAAACATCTTTAATATTTTAACAGAATGATTTTCTACCCTTCCCCAAAACACATTAACTCTACTGTCACAAGTTATTTTTCTACTTAAGGATTGATTAATAATTCTATAGGAATGGGAAAGATCTATGGTGTTCAATCAAAATGTATAAGACAGAAGGACAAACTTAACAAGGTTAGAAAATACTTGCTACAACTTGTATTTCATGACAAACAACTGTGTTACTTCTTTCACTGCCAGAGCATTGCAAAATGTAAGAGTTAAAGTAATAGAGTTGAGCAAAGAAGAAGATATAGCAGAAGAGAAATATTTTTCACAAGCAATATTGTCTATTTTAAAGTTCTTGAAAATTATTTTATATGTTTATTAATAGATAACCTACTATTTAAAGCTGTCAATAGCAATTTCTTTCCTGCTGTATTATAATATATAAGGTACCTAAGTATATAAATATATTCTATTCAGCCGCTGCGCTAGGTCCGACTGCAACCCCTGCAAAATATTAAATTTACACCCCTCAAAAGTAAAAGGTTTAAACGGTAAGTCTGATTGTGCCCATAGAGTTTTGGTGCCTCTCCACATGCTGCCTTTAGTTCTATTCATAAATTACAAAGTACTATCAAAGAATTTTCATTGGTCCAACTAATGCCATTATAGGGCCACTTAAACCTAAGTGAACAATTCTGTGCAAAAACAGGCTCCCAGGATTTCACACCAATTTTCTTTACAATTTTCCCTCCAAAATGTAGTAACTATTGGAAAACTTCAAATATCTAAATTAAAACAATATTCAACCAATCAGAGCCCGACTTCCTAAACCCTTGCCAGGAGCCGATTTCTTTCTTATATAAATGACCTTCACAATGTAACTGGAGTGGGAGATTCAAAATTACACTTTCAACTTCAAAGAGTACAGGGAGACAGCATTTCCATTTCAATTCTCATCATCGACGCAAGAAGACCACACTTATTCTCCTCCTTCCAGCAGTTTGAAATTACTACTGTCTCTTATCATTTATGCATACATACATTGAACTGTCTCTATGTTTTGTTATAGACACACACATGCGAACTGCTACTCACACCTGGTGATACATAGCACACACATTCACACACACGCATGGACTGTTTCTCTTCATAAAATCACACCCTACTCACTACAATTACATTTTGCCATGCACATTGAACTCTAATCCCAACTTACATATCCTCACTTTGAACAATATCTATTTGTTCTTAATTTAACTGAGTAAAACTCAGTTGTAAATTGTTATCACTGCCTTGTGAAATTCCTCTTCAACACGTTTTACTTTTTATTCTCATTATTGTGGGATACATCAGAGGTAAATTTGTCTTCCTCGACAAAAGGGGAAATCTTATCTTCTCCCACACACCCCTCCTGTATAACCACAACACCATATTAGCACAATATAGAGTCCTTGATTCAAAGATGCCATCATAAAATTAAAGACTGTCCAAAAAAGAAAAACAAACATTGTACCAGAGTTGGCGGTACCAATTTATTAAAGATAATTAAAATATCAACGTATAAGTCTAGTTTAGTTTTCTTAGTACAGGAAGTAAGCCATTGAATTTTTTCAAGCTTCAAAATAAATTGGTATAAAATACTAAGATGTCAGTACTGAATTTTAAATTATTTATCCCATTTGATCTGTTACTTTTGAAGTAAGCAACAAAATTTCACGGACTATCAACTTTAAGCCTACATATGTAAAATCTGTTGTACCTTGATGAGTTAACTGCTGCAAATCTATTGGAGCATTCCGTAAGCATTTTACTGATCTTGATTGAAATTACAAACAATTCAATAGAATATGAATCATAGGTTAAAGCATATAAAGTGCAATGGTTGTCATTCATTTTAAAACTATAATTTCTTTTAGGGAAAGTCAACTTTTGGGGTTAATTTTATTAAATAGATATTTATAGAAAGAAGACAGACTAGTTTAACCTATGTTATAATGCACAAAGAACATTTGATATAAAAGTTCATTAGTACTTTTAAGGCTTCATAAATATGTATATTTAAAATAAATACCCACATTATGTGTTTACAAATTATCTGGAGTAGAGAGATGTAGGTTTTCTGCAAGGAGACTTCCAGCATATTCTTGCTATATTAGTATTGTGCTTTTACATATTTAAATTATATATGGCCATTGAAATGTTAGAAGATAAGCTGGTCCATACTATTTCATCTTGTTGTAATGCTGAGATGGTATAATAAGGGTTGGAGACTGTTTGTAATTTGTTGCAATAGCTAATGCACAGATAACTTCAAGTCATGTCTTATTAAAACAAACAGCTTTATTCAACTGTAACAAATAACAAGTAATAATAAGGGCAATTAACTCTTCCTAACCGGAAGTCGCTATTATCATCAGCAATAACATTGCTGTATATGAAACACATACTGTTTTAAAATTTGTGTTGTCTTTTAAAAGTGATATTATTTTATTTGTAAAATTAGAGAAAAATGTATAGACATTTTTATTTTCAGCACTATCATTGACTTTTCTGGAAAGATTGATAAAAAGATATTTTTTATTAACTTGAAATTGAAACTATATTAAAATTTAATCCTTTTTTAAAAATTATATTTATCTTTTCTAGATTTTCAGTATGGAACAAAATTTAATATTTTTATTTTTTTAAGGGCAATTTTCTTCAAATTAATTCACTATCCAGTAAGTCTGATATCATGTTTATTGTCTTATCTTACTATGATAAAATAAACCCGAACAAGTAGGGAACTATATTTTAGCTGTGCCAAAAAATAATAAAGAAATAAAAAAAAATATTAGAATCCACTGATGGATAGATTTTTAAAAAATACACTTTGTAAAGTCTCGTTTAATCCTTTTCAGCGCCATGTGTATTTTACGGTGTCGAACAAGATTTGATGACACTTCCGCTTCCGGCTGTTAGAATTTCAAGCGTCCCTCGCATTTGCGAATGGCGGGCACAAAACGAAACAACAGCATTATGGATGAACTACGCCGTTCACTCTCTGACGTAAAATGGCTTGATTCTTTGTCCGTCAAAGACACCAAAGAATTGGAAAATTATATATGTTCGCAGCAAACCAAAATTGATGAATGGAAGGAAAAGTTTGAAGTCCATCGCTGTACTTGCGGTTAGTGCACATTGAACAATAACAGAACACTAACAAAAAAACGCATAACTTATCTGTAGTTTTGATTGTTTCATTTTTCACTGTCTTTTTAAATTTCGATTTGTTTATTTTGATTCTTTTAGAAAACAATGTTGTTATTATTATAACAATTTAACTCTTATTTGTATTATCATTTAACAGTTACTATATGTGTTATTTTAAGGGGCATCTTATGTTTTAATGAAGTTTATCGCTTTATTTAAAAAAAATTTTTTTTTTTTAAAGCTTCTTTGAAGAAACGAATTATCATAACTTTTAAATACCAATAAATTGAACCCATAACTCAGTTATGGGTTTATTTTATTGGTATTTAAAATATACAAAAGATTGCAGTCACGAGGAAATGTTGCCAACAATTTAATAGTTTGTGGGAGAGTGAAAAAAGTCACTTTTCTGTTAGATGTCCACTACTATGGCACTTAAGTTGGTTAATAATGGTTTATATTCCTATTTAAATAAAAACTAATCTCGGGTACTGTTTCTTCTTTATTTAATTGATACGTATTATTTTAGATATTAACATTGAAATGTTATTTATTACGTTTAGTGGCTGATTTGAAAACTAAAAGTAAAACGGAAGTCTCCCACCATTCTTTTCTTTTCTTTTATTAAACCAGAAAAATAAATTATCTTAACTAAACTAGGATCTTTCATTTAAAAAAAAGATTTACGCGATGTTTTAGTGGTAACAAACTTTAACTCTTTTTTTTTTTTTTTTTTTAGCGCTGTGGTCTTTTTGACCATATAGCAAAAAACACTATTAGAAACTGTCAACGTAGGTTTCTTCAGTTTTTAAGCTGGTCCGGCTGGCCCTTTTTAGGTAGATATATATATAGCCTGTGTAGTGTTTTTGGTTACGTTATCGAATTCGATATGTCGGCCTGGCAGTGCTATAAGGGTTAAACAAAGATAAGCTTTCTAAAATTTCAAAAGCTGTTAACTTTTCATTGAAGTTTTCTCAAGTTCCTCGAGAAAGTTTCGAAGCGTGTCATGATACTCAATTTGTTTTCTAAGGCTATTTTATCGCCCGAAACAAAATTTCAAATACGGAATATCTCCATTATATTTCTTTACCTAGCCTCATATTCTGATCACATTTTTTTCTCCATAATTTAAAATTTGTATATATAATAAAACATTTGTGACCCAGACTTTGTAAAACAAAGACAGAAAAATAATAAAAAAAAGTAGTGTCTACTGATCAAGGACGGTCCCGCCTCGTAAAAATAGAAACATTTTTGCTAGTAATTTTTTTGGGGGAGCCGGCAAGATTCACCGACGAGTCGTACAATTTGAGAGATACACATTACCGAGAAGATCAAAATGAAATCAAATAAATTTCCCAAACACTCTTTTTATTTACGCTAAAAAAAGCTAAGATGCTTAAAATGTAAGGGGTATCTTTGCTGTCTGCTGTTTAAACAGCTTTTTGGCAGTTGATTTTTCACATCGTTGTTCAGCGTCATTTCTATATTAAATTTAAGATATTTATACCTTTTTATTTTTTTGAATGAAGTATTGTAAATCATTTAATTTTTGATTACTATTTACTATTGTTTACCTTCATCTTAATTTTTTTAGTTATTTTAAAATCAGAAATTAGGATGAAGGTAAATTATGTATGCTTTTTTTAATTTGGAACTCTAAACTATGACGTGAAAAAAAACAATTGTTTTAAACTGCAAGATACCCAAGTTTCAGGTGTAAGTTAAAGTTTTTTAAATTAAATTTCACAAACATTTTTATTTACGCTAAAATAGTTCAGATACATGAAATTTAAGTTTCAGATTTAAGTGATAAAGTTTAAAGGAATTCACAAACAATTTTATTTAAACTGAAAAGTTAAGACTTAAAATGTGTGTTCGTAGGTATCTCTTCGGAGTTCGTGACCCACTTACGGAAAATTGACCCCTTGATAAAATAAACGTCAAAATCATATAAAACTAAATTTTATCGTCGAAAAATGTTATAGAACAGGTGATATTGTTGAATAAAAAATATCACACAGGATGTAAACAAAACTGATACAGTAATAACATAAACAAAATTACAACACATCAACTACTTATTGGATTTTAATAATGTTCAATACTTATCGAATAAAGTATGAATTTTTAAAAAAAGTTTGTATTGCAAATTTCTGGAAAAAAATATTTTTTCATTGTAATTTTAAAAAGACTCCCTCTTAAAACATTTGATTTGTTTTTATGTGAGGATCAGGTAGATTTAAAAAAAGTTTTTTTTATATATTCCTGTTCCAGTAAATGCTTTTGAATTTAAAAGATGTTGGTAACTTGTTATCGGTAAATATTCCGTGACCCCTCCCCACCCTTTTTAAAAATGCTTTCAATCCGTGATGCCTTCTTTTCCTCTGGAAATTGGCAGTTTGAAAAATCTATTTTATCGATTCTGTCATAATTGATGGATCTGTCAGTCGAGTTTTAAAATTCTTTCAAAAATAGAATTGACCCCCAGAGGAATTTGATTTTGAAAAAAAAAATAATCGTTAGTTTAATGATTGACTGGATTTGCATTCCGCAGAAAACTTAGTGAAAAATGCATTTATTTACTGGGGTGAAGGGTGTTACGTTTACATATGTTAAAAAACATTTTTTTATTTATTTTTCTTAAAGTTATTTTATTTGTTTATTGTAATCCATTTTACACAGCCTTTGTTAAATAAATTGTGATTTTAATAAAACTAAAAATTAAGATGATGGTAAATAGTAGTAAAAAATTAATAGTTTAATACTTCATCTAAATGAAAAAATAATCATTTTTTTACTAAAACCAAAACAAACACTGCCATACTGACTGGCCGTAGTTCAATTGTGATTACAAAACAACTAAAAATTCGGATGAATGTAAATAGTAGTCAAAAATTAAATGTTTTCATCTAATAAAAAAAAAAGGATAAAATAATCATTTTTTACTACAAAAGTAAAAAATGTTAGCTGGTTTAGCAGTAATCTGTCAAATCAGTTCTTATGGTGTGATTCTTTTTGACGGTTAGGTTGCTAAACATTGCTGTCTACAGAAATGATATTTAATTGATAATTTTCTACAATCTTCTATTAATAACACAGATTATTACGATACAATGAATAGATTTAAAGTTAGACATTTTAATCAACACCTGTTGCTTTTTTGCCAAAAGTCCATGAGAGTTGCTAATGTTTACTAATCTTTGTTGAGGTCCTATCTAAATTAAAAAAGAAAATTTCTCCTTTGATTTTAGGGGAATTGGTGTCGTTCAATACCATTGTGGCTATTTACAAATACTGATAAAAGAAAACAAATCATTTTAGGTGTTTGTTATGTTACCTTTTTCATGTTAAATTCCAAAAATTCTTGCGTTAAATTGCACTGCACTATATCTCCAACAGCATTTGAAATAAACAAATTTAGTGTTATTTTAAATTTGAATAAGAATTTACACCAGATTTTTAAAAACATGTAGATTTGTTTCTACATCGGTTCTTTCTCCATGTGAATATGGATTAAAAAGGGCTGCCACTCTGGTTTCCTAATTTTTTTCTGTCCTCCTCCAGTGATTCTATTTATTTATTTATATTCCACCACTTTGTTGGCTTATTTGGCCGTATGCAGATCAACCATCAGAAATAATCTGACTACCTGGTGAAATGTTCTGCTCTATGAGTAGCCCTTGTCCTATCAGGAACAGATATTAAAAAAACATTTTCTTGATCTGCACTCCACCAAATACCTGCTGGTGCGGGCCCATCCTACCAATCTGATATTTTCGTTTAATTTAGTTTGTTTATTTCCACTATGTATCAACTCCACCAATTCCCCATAAATTATTCTCCACCCATTCATAAATGTCTCTGTGGAAATGATACCAGTCTGTAACTGTATAGCCAGTTAGCTTGTATTACGATGTGATCAATGACCATTTTAAGGATGGCTGGAGAACCAGGAACCATCTCTAATTGTTTGCTTCTTCTTGCATCCAGCACAGTTCCACAAGAAATCATCTGGATGCAGAACAAGTTTAGCGATTGTAAGGGGTTGCTGGCAATGCTTACAGAATTATGAATTAGATGTCGACAGGCAAGTCACTAGATGCATTCCTTTTGAGTTTCAATGCCTGCAATGTTCATTTTCTATGTCAGCAGGTGACGAAATTTCAGAATATGACACCATTTCCATGGGGTTTCTCCTTTGCGGCATGACTCAATTTCTTGCAATGAATTAAAATAATGTCAGCTTCACGCATGCATGACCCTCAAAACAAATGGGAAATCATGCGCAATAATTTGGGATACTAAAATATGAGTTAGCCAATTAGCTGTTGAAAATGTGTAAACTATGGGATATTCAATAAAACTAAGTCATAATCAGTTCGTTCCGAAATGAAAATGTTGTTTCTTTACATTATCATCAATAGTTAAAATGTTGAGGAAATAAGTAATTGTATTTATTTTGCTCCATTCAAATAAATTGGTTTTAA
>VCCN01000808.1:809944-820349 GCA_006491835.1 Architeuthis dux | reverse complement strand
TTTATAAATTATTTCTATT
The DNA here is from genome assembly GCA_006491835.1 of Architeuthis dux. Classification (NCBI taxonomy): domain Eukaryota; kingdom Metazoa; phylum Mollusca; class Cephalopoda; order Oegopsida; family Architeuthidae; genus Architeuthis; species Architeuthis dux. Next base: position 820,330 of record VCCN01000808.1, on the reverse strand, counting down.
TTAAAGAATTCTTGGTCTGAACAAGAGCGCATCATGAAAAATGATAAAAGTCAAATTGAAAACAGATGTGCAGACCTTACTCGACAAAATGCAATTCTCCATGAACAGCTTGGCCAGGTAACACCTTTTTTAAAAATTGTTTCTTTCATTTTAAACCTGTGGAAATTCTATGGTGATTTACATCCGTAACTGATCTTTAGACAATTCAGTGATCTCTATAAAATTAATTCAAAACATGGTTATTGTATGGTTAACCACGTGGGATTGAATATTTTTGTGTTGTCAGCCCCTCTACAACAATCATTACTTCCTTCGTCAACATCTTCAAATTGACTGAATCGCTATCCGTTTGACTGCCAGAAATAAGAAGGCCCAGGACAAAAACTAGTAGCGAGATCTCATTAGCCGCTCCAAGAACAAAAGTTTCTAGCAAGATATCTTGTCAGCTACTCCCAAGTGGGGAAATATGCTTATTTCCATCAAATATAAATAAACATTCATACAATATTTGTCCCATGATAATCTGAATTCCTTTTATTTTGCCTCATTTTAGCTCTCCAACCAGGTAGCTTATATTCAGAAATCTGCTGAAACCGCAGATCTCTTAAATACATCAATGGAAGAGAAAGAGAAATCTTCTGAACAACTTTTGGAAGTCATTCGGTAAGTGATTTATTTACTAATTTTTTTAAACTCTATTTTTCCTCCCCATTTCAGTTGATCTGTCTAAGCTTTTTTTCCTTTGTAGTTTTGTAGTGCATGATTTTGAGTGAGGAATTGTACTGAAATACTTGATAAATTCAAGTAGGTTATGTTCTGTTTTTGATTAGATTTTATTTGTATACAAAAGTTTCATTGGAAGAGATTTTATTTGAGCATGTTGCATTCTTTTACTATTTAATCCATTTGTATTTGTACTTTCTAATTTTATTATTTTTGATATAACTGACAATGACAACTTTTTTCTTTTTAGAAAATTTATTTTTCAATGATCCAACAAAATTTTAATTTTTACCCAGTTTAAAAAGAATTGTTTGCAATATGAGAGCTGTTCTTATAAGAAAAGATTGTTGAAAAACACTAAGAATTGATATTATTTTAATAAATTCTTGTAAAAGGATCCTGTAATTTTAATGTTTGAGTCTTTTTATGTAAATGTTATATAATTTATCTCCTACAGGTTTTTGCGTAAAGAGAAAGAAATTTCAGTGACTCGTGTAGAAGTGGCCGAAGCAGAAACTCTCCGAATGAAACAGCGATTGGAAAATCTTCAGAAGCAATATGAAGAAGCTTGTAAAAATCTTTCTGAAGAGAGGGAGAGATCACAGGTGAAAATAGACCATAGTTTCACTGCTTTCTTTGAATATGATGATTGCTATTATTTATTCATGCATCAGTTTTGCCTCCCCAACTACATTTTTACTATCCTAAGTTAAGAATTAACTTTCATTACATATTAAATAATTTTAATAACAATCACTAGATTGAACATGTAAAAATTAGTTGGGTATCGAATTAATGTCAATATATCACAGAATAATACAAAAATAATTAAATATGTTATTTGCAAACAAGTAACACTTCTAAAGATAAAACTTTGAATGTTATAAATTTTTGAAATGGAGAAGGTAACACCTAAATATTACCAAGAACTTGGAGGTCTCAATTAGAAACTGAATTTTTTGCTCTTTTAAGCATCTGTAGCTCTTTTAAGTGAGAGCAAGTACGCCATAAAATGCCAGTCAAGTTGGGTAGTTTGAACTTTCATAATTTGAGGATTTAAAAAAAACAAAAACATTCTCTTGTTTGTAATATTTAGTAAAGAAAATGTTTAAGATCTTTTCTATAACAAATTTGTTGTTTTCACTTTATGCCTTTTTTTGAATTCAAGATTTTTTTTTTATTAAAGAATTACTTTTAAATCATATCAAATATGCCTTTTTATATATTAAATCTTCACTATTGAATTACTCCTCATTTTGAAATAATGTTACTATGTAAATTTTATTTTTTTTTTTTCTATTAGGATTATGTATTTTACAAAGTAGTCAAAGGAAAGTTTCAGTTTCAAACTTTTGTATTTGTAGGTAAATGTGCACACTGCATCTCAACATGCAGAGCTGATGCGCAAGGTTGAGAATTTGAATGTGCTTTCTGAAAGCAATACTATGCTTAGACAAGAAAAAGAAAAGCTCAATGGAGTAGTTAAGGAGCTAACTACCAAGGTAAGTTTTAACATTTCCTCCCTTATCCTTGAAATTCCTCTAGATTTTATTTAGAAATAGAAAATACTGTAGACATTTAGAACCATTAATTTTTGACTTTTTTTCATCTTAATTTTAGTTGCTTTTCACTACACAGAAAAATAAATTCAAGATATTACTACTGCTAATACTACTAGTGTATATAAAAAAAATAACATCAAATATGGCGCTGAGCGATCAGGTGGTGGGGGAATGAAGAATCTGGTTAGATTTGAGCTGCCAACTGTAAAGCTCTTGTAGCTCAAGTGGTGGAGCTGCTGGTCTGGAAAAACAGTTTTCCTAAAACAAAGGGATGAGTTTGAGGCTTGCTGAGAGCTTATTCTTTATTTCTGATCTGCACTATTTACTAAGAGTCATAAAGTGATGCTCTGAGTAGTTGCAATGAAAAGTAAAATTAAGATGAAAGAAATATTAGTCAAACATTAGTTATGGTTGGCTCAATCTAATTGAGAAAAAAAAATTCAATACATTACTGTAGACCTTACTTATGTATTTCTCTTAAAAATCTCATTTACTTTATTACATACTACTAGAGAATTAGTATCACCTTGCATCGTGTATAATAGAACTTTTTTTAAATTTATTTATTTATTTTTTTTGCCTTGAGATTACCAAAAAGCTACTGGGTTCTCTACTATATTTGTCAGTGAAGAGAGAAATAACACTTGGTGCTATGTGATATGCTAGCAAATAAATTATCAACATTAAGTTGCATTTCTCATCACAATTTTCAAAGCTTTTAATACCGTAATATGGCTTATGACTGACTGAACATGGTAACATTTCCATTCAGGTGAAAAAACTGGAAGATGACATACAACCTTTACAAGCAAACATTCGTGAGTTGAATAGCCAGAAAGATACTTTGGTGAGTGAGAGAAATAATTTGACTGGAGAAGTGGAAAGATGGAAGGCACGAACAAGTCGTCTGATTGAACAATGCAACAAATCGGATCCCGAGGAACATAGACGCATTGTGTGAGTAAATTGTGTTGATATTGTTTTGTTACTAATCATGGTGATAACTTTGCATTATATTTATTTTATTACTCAGTTTATACAGATAAGATTAACAAGTAATGAAAGAGTTTAAATTTATCTAGTTTGTTAGATTTAGGATAAATTCAAACTTTAAACTTGATGCAGAAAAAATCCTATTGCTCTGCAGATTTATTAGTGATGACTTTTGGATAGTTGTTATTCACTAATATTGTCTTTATTCTTTTGTCAGCAAAGAATATATACAAAAAAAAACAAAAAAAATACAATGCTGAAATCTCATGTCCAAATAAAACTTTTCATTCTTTAAATACTGCAATCTAGTATTTAAAATGTTAATGAGATAATGCTAGTTGCACTGGATCATTAGTGAAAGTTTTGAAGATCTGACATAAGCATTTTGCTTTTTTTTTCCCTTTATTTTTTACCATGCCATAACAATTAAAACACTTATCTGAAAGGTTTTAATGATAGTAAGATTGTAAATGGCAAATAATGTATTTGATACTTCTGTCTTGATGGCCTCTTTTTACTTGCATCTGGGTATGATGCAAACATATACCCTGCTATCTCTACTAGTAGATAAAGGGCAACAAAATGATATTCTTTACTATATATTTGCCAATATTTCTACTATTCACTCAGGCAAGAAAGAGAAGATCTGAAGAAGCAGGTTTCAAACCTCAATGAAGACAATCACAAGAAAAAGTAAGTTCAAGAAAAATATTTTTTATTTTTTTTATGTAAGCAATAAAAAGCACAAATGGTAGTTGGTAGATTTCTTTGCTTTATTTCATGTTTGAACTTATCAAATCATTTTAATATAGGTTTTCTTTCTGTGTGTTTCAGCAAGATTTTTGTTAGTGCAATGCTGTTAAAATACTCTCACTTGGAGAATAAACCAATTTCCAGTGCAATTTGCAACTTAATAATACAGGTTGAAGAGCCTCTTTAATCTGGTGCTAGTACTAAAAAGTGTAAGCATAAAACATTATCTATGCTTGACAAGGTGGAGTTACTGAAAATTTTGCCTAAAGAACTTCTGTAAAAAGTTTGAGTATTATCGGATCATCTGTATGATTTAAAGGAGCAAATTTTAAAGTGTGTGTGTGTGTGTGTGTGTTCTTTGTTGTTTTTTTTCTTTCTTTCTTTCTTTCTTTTTTTTGTGTGCTGTTGAAAAGATACATCTCAACGTTCAATTTGAGTAGTCTGGCATTTTCTGTAGTCTGACAATGGCCAGGTCCCAAGCTTGCTGGATTAAAGAGGTTCAAGCTGTAATAGTGTGGGAGTCTGCGTTTGCACTCCTGATAATCTATATTATAATGATCAAATTTCTTAAGGGAGATACTTCCAGGTATATTAAATGCCAATTATAGAGTAGTTTCCCTTTATTTATTTGCTAATAATTATAATATAAATTCTATAAATTGTAAGTGACTTGCTATCAAGCTTATGAATCAGATAACATAAAATTGGGTATTTTAAAAACAATATATATTTTATTTATTTACCATCCTTTAAGGCAAAGATTTATATGAATTTAATAGCTTTCATTGTTTGAGTAAATTAAAAAAAAAAAATTTTAAATTCTACTTTCAATAATTTTTTAGTAATTCTAAAAATCTGGATTTATAAAATTTCCCTTGAAAAAAATCCAAAAAACAAACCAGTGAGCATTGTCAACTGTCATAACTTAGTTATGATGGTAACAGGCAGACTTTGTTTATTTGAGATTTTAATAAAATACTTGAACATTTGGTAGTTTGTCCACATCAAAATTCTAATATTATTTCATTTCTTTCTTTAACAGAGCAGAACTTTCCAGGGTCAATATTGCTCACTCAAATTCCATGTAAGTAAAATTTCTATTGTCTATTGACTTAACTTGAAGATAAAACTTAAATCTTAGTTTATGAATGAAAAATTTTGAAATGTTTTTTAAACTTTGATTTTTCTTATTTTTCAGGAAAGAATTGAGTGGTATAAAAGTAGAATTCAACAAAAAAGAGTAAGTAGTTTTATTAATATTTTTAAAAAGAAAATGTTTTATTGTAGTTTGTAAATAGATTATTCATGGTAAATTAAGTACGTAATTGCAATGTTTATTGAAACTAGGATATTAAAATTTGCCATTATATGATAAAAAGAAAATATTGATGCATGTATATTGTTTTTCTTAAAATATTTAATTGTAAATGTTAAACATAACTTGCAGGACTCTAGCATATTATGTATTGATGAATGCAGGATGCCAATGAGAATCTATTTCATATTCTTTATGAAAGTTAATGAAGGATATAGTTCATTTCATATTTATCATACAAAAGTAATATTCAGCTGTGAATGCCTCCAATCAGTTTTGTGTAATGTGTCAGAAAAGCAAATTCATAATTTACTATTGTATTGAGCATAAATTAATGATTTGCAATTGTGCCTGGTATAATAGCCATGTTTAAATGTGACCATGTATTGTATTAATCAACTTAAGAAATTGTTTTGTTACATAAGTTTATTCAGCCTATTTCTATTCATAATATTTTAATCAGTATATTCTATAGGTAATTTAGGAATTTAATTGAGGAAATTATTGTCACTGGATACTTAGAACTGTTAACCAAAACCCTTATGCTCGTAAATCTGAAAATCTTTGTAAGAATTAGAATGAAGAGTTTCTTTTATTTTTTTTTTTTATTCCACTTTTTGCTGATTTCTTGATTAAATGCTGACGTTTTTATTTTATAGTTCTGAGCTTATGACTTTGCGCAACCAGTTAGAGGAACTCAATAAGGAGATGGAAACTAAAAACAAAGATGTTGAAGAGAAAACCAAAACTATTTCACAGGTAATCATTGATTTAGCTGAGAATAAAAGTAAATTGTTTTACTTAGTAATACTTGCTAGGCTTACTACTCTATTTAATAAGTTGTTATATTTTGAAAATATACGTTGTTCGGAAATTTCTACAGTATCTTTTTTCTTTTTTTTCTTTTTTCTATCACTAAATCTTTATTTTTTCCATATATTTATGAATTTGAAAATGCTATTAATACTGTCAGATTTCAAATTATGGTAAAAATCAGATTAGCCATGTAATAATAACTAAGTTAATGAATAGTCTAAATAGAAAACTTTATTAATATTTCAATGATGTTTCAAAGCATAGACATAAATAAAGAGGAAGCTGTTTATTATAATCTCGGATAATGTTATCAAATGGCTATTGTTATCGAAAGCATTTATTTAAAATTAATAATCATAATGAATTTCATATTGATTTTTATAATGTTAAATCGTTTATAACAATGAATTTATAACAATGAAATATAAATTGTTCCAATTTTTATATTCTTTACTTAATGTTAGCTGGTTATTGTTGTTTAAAAGACTGTCTCAAAGTGATCACAATAAGAGGCTTCCTCTGTATTTGGTAATTCATTAACTCACGAATACATGCGCACACATTTCAATCCATATTTTGTTTCTTATGCTTCCTTTTTCTTTTCTTTTTTCTTTTTTCTTTTTTTTTTTTTTTACCAATTAATAAACTTACTATTGAGTTATAACTATTGATGGAGGTTATCTGAGAATTTATCACCTTTTTTTTTAAAATTACGTTTTTTAATCCCACCAAACCTACAGTTGAAGAAAATTGGTCGCAAATACAAAGACCAGGCTGAAGACACTGCAAAACAGTTGAATGAACTGAGAGACAACCAACAAACGCAACCAACTGCTGAAGGCAGCAGCAATCAACAAGCAATGGCCGAGGCAAATGAGATGTTGGAAACTGCCAAAAAGAAGGCAGAAGAAACTGAGAAAAAGTTCCAGGAAGTACAGCACTTGAGAAACACGTTAGAACAAGTAAGTGTTTGCAATTCATTTTTATGTGGCAGCATTATTTATAAACAAAATGTCAAGTTTTTTTTTTATGAAGTCTTCGTGGCTGATTGGTAAAAGCAGCTAGGCATAAACTAGTCTCCCTGTGGCAATGAGGGTGTGAGTTCGATTCTCACTGAAGGCTTACTCTTTATTTCCAATTGCACTGTTGTTTGTTGCCATAGAAACAGTGGCCCGAATTAATAAGTTGTATAAAAATAACTAAAATTAGGATGAAAATAAAAACTAGTCAAATTTAATAAAAAGTGGTGTTACAATACAGTAAAGATTGAAATGTCAGGTTTTTTTTGTTTTTTTTTTGCTGTGCTACTCAACTGTGTTCTGTTTTCAAATAATTTTAATTATATAGCTATATTTATATATTTATATATATTTATTTTTCAGTTTTGTTATGACACTATTCTTATATTTTATAATTTCTTTTCTACTTATAAACTTGTCATATAGCTCAGTTCATATTTAACTGGATAAAACCATTCCATGCAGATATTTACTTGTTGCTTTAAGTATATATTTACCTATTCTTGAATTGCTATTTTTATTTATATTTCTCTTAAATTTTTCCTACAGGAAATAATTGAACTAAGGACCAAAAATACTGAACTGGAGAGCAACCAGTTGAAGACTAAGAATGTGCTCCAAAATGCCAAGGCTAAAATAACCACCCAAAAGGAACACTTGGAAAGGTTGACAAGTGAAGTAGCAGAACAAAAGAGATTATTGGAAGATGTTGATAAAGCTAAGAGTAAGTACTCAAACTATACCATAACAACTCATTATTTATTTTGGGTCATTCCATGTCAAGTGGACCAATGGTCCCCACATGACCATCTCCAATTTTGCTCTAACTTTGGTCACATGTTCTTTGGGGTCTAAAATTAAGTCCTGTCAAATTTTAGCTCAATATCTTTAATCATTCAGTCATTATGGATCCAAGAACAAAGACTACTTTGTTCAATGGCATGGCATGGCATGGCTAGCTACCATTCCATAACGGGAAGTTTTATATATGTTCAACGTCTACTAATGGAGACTTTACTGTATACCTAGTTCCCAAAACCCATTTCCATTTTGCATTGAAATTTTGTTTAATGGCATCACGAATTTAGAATTTCATTTATTTGTAATCCTGGTCCATGGTGGTATATGAGCCACTGCCAATTTCTTTTATTCATAACTATTAATGAGAATACTTATTAAAAAAATGCATATTTAGTTTTGATTGCAGAGCAATTGGCAACCCCATTGCTGAGGTGCAACAGTTTTGTGGCCAGTAAAACTTTTCAAAAATCAGTCCACTTGACCTGGAATGACCCGTTTTGAAACCATCACATGACCAACGTCTTTTGGCAGCATGCTGTGTTTGGAGTGATCAATTGGAAAAGGGGGTGATCAATGAATAAGTTACTTCTCTCGCCTTTTGTTGGGCAGTGATCACTTTAAAAAAAGTCTGAATTTTCAAAAAACAAGCATGAATGCTGCCTGACACAAACTAAGGAATCAATTTAGGATAAACTTTTATTGCAAACGGATACCATGAAATGATTATATAGCTTATATTATTCCCTTTTAAAAATGTGTAAGCAAATTGGTAATATTGAAAAGTGAATTCTAAAAAAATAGATGTTTTCATGCAATATTTAGGAAATACATATAATTTTAAAATCTTTTTTCTTTTTCCAGATGAAAGTGTTTTACGGGAAAATACTATAAAATCTCAATATGAAGGTCGTGTTAGTAACTTGGAGAGAGAACTTGAAGAAGCCAGACAATATGCAAATGCTGCATCTGTTGGGGATATGAAACAAGTGCTAGAACGACTCCAGAAGGATAATGCAGAGTTACAAGCCAAAGTGAGTTTTCAAATTTTCTCTTATGCTCTTTCTATTATATAAAATTATCTTTTATTTGTATTTTTTTGCTGTTTGGGTTGCCTTCTGTCAAACTTAATATTTAGTGCTTTTTAATAGTTGAATTTTTAACATTAGCTCTTAAGCATGTCATTAAATGCTGTGATAATGAAACCGAAACACTTTTAATTTATCTAAATGTAAACTTTAAATTTTATTATTAAAGCAAAAATGGAGATCAATTTTTAAGAGATTTTTATTTTGAAGTTAACACAATATTTGGAAGTTTTAAAGTTTCAAATTTGTGCTTAAAATTATGAAACTTGTTGGGTCCATGGTAAGCAAGAAAAGTAGCTTGTTTGGTCAAATATTAGAGTTAAAAACAAAAACTAATTCTCAATCCAATACACAAGGTTGACCTACGCTTATAAGAATTTGATATTTTTAAGTTTTTTGAAATTTTGAATCTTTATAATTTTCTGAAACACTGAATCTTAAAGTATTTTCATAGTTTATTGTAATTTTCATTTAAATTTACATATTGTCTCTTTTGATTCAAATTGGATTGTTGTATATTTGGGATAGTTATTCTGCTAATGCTTATACTTTTCAGGTACAGCAAATGCAAAAACAGTTGGAGGTAAAGCAGAAGCAACAGCCATCAGTATCTAGAGCCACACCGCCTGCTGTATCTGCAGATAGATTGAGGTAAATAAGGGAAATAACTCTCTCAATACGAAATTAACAAGAGGTTTTTTTTCTTTTTCTTTTTGGTTTTTGTTTATTCCTGTAGACTCTGCGGGGGCAAAGGGCTACTTTGTAGTTTTAGTAGCAAATAAGTTTTATGGTGTGGAGTTGCTACCCCCTAGTTTCAGGGCACAAGGCACTTTGTTAGACAAGGGAGTCAGACAAGTAATCAAATATGCCTGCTAGGGAGGAAAGAGTTAACCAAATGATTAGTCTGAAATGTGTACTACAAATCTATGAAGGGAAGAAGAAAAAATTTAATATATTATGTTCATCACAATATTAAGCAAACATTTTGAGAAAAATCCCCAAATAATTAGAAATTCTTACTTTCCTGCAGGCTCACACCCCCTCTTGAAATAACTTGTGCCCAACTGGGGGGCGGTTCCCTCTGTGGTTTAAAATATTGTATTCACTAGTTGTAAGTCACCACTTACAAAGTTATGTAGAAATGTTTACACCTTAAGTTTGATAATTTGCAAGTGTTGGTGTATAAATCAAATTGGTACACTTTGATAACTTGTAAAATTCACAATGTGTGGTACAGATTTGAACTTATTATATATATATCCCTAATTTTGTGTGAACCTATGGGGAAAGTAATTGTTTTTTTTTTTTTTTTTTTTTTT
>VCCN01000808.1:779985-794359 GCA_006491835.1 Architeuthis dux | reverse complement strand
TGGTAGTGATCTGGGATCACCAATTTCTCTTGCTATAATGAATTTCTAAGTGTGCACATTTGTTCTTTCTAATCTGATATTTTGAAATCAGGGAAAGCAACTGACTGGCATTTACTCCACCTGAATGACCGTAAGCACTACATTACTGACTTCTTCCCCTGAAGTATTTTCTTGGCTGTAGACCATCAAATTCTTGATATATCAAAGAAAAAATTAGTTGATGAATCCAAATACTTAATGCTTTTCTTCCTAAAAAGTAGGATGGTGCTTACAGTATACACTAGCATATAAGTCGACCAACAAAATTCTGAGGGTTAGTTTAGGCTTATATTTGCACTTTAAATCCCATACTACAATCACAACCAAAATAAGGCAGCGCCATTTTCATCAGACTGTCAAGTTCAGATGACCTTCTTTTTTTTTTTTTCCTCCTGTATATGCCACCATACATGGTAATTCATTTTTTCAGTACAAGGTAGATTAGTTTACTTTATCTCTTTTAGAGGATGCAAATGTATTTTTATTCTTTGTAGGAAATCGGCTAGCCGACAGTCTCCCTTTTTTTCTTAGCATTTTATGGTTTAATTTTTCACTTGGTACATTCCAACTTTATTTCAGAGTTTAGGGTTGATTAGGTGGTGTTCATTCAGCAACTGCAAGGCTTACCTACCTTTCTCCATCATAAATGTCCCTTCAGAAGGAATGTAGTAGTTTACTTCACATAGGAGCAATCCTTTAGGCTAAAGGCATAACTTGAATAAAATCTTGTTGAAAATTGATGACAGATGGGATTAATCATTATCAATATGCTTGAATCTAGGATTCTATGTGAATGTTTATGCTGAAATCCATTTCTAGTGTTTGTTTTATCTGTAGGATTAAGATAATTAAAAAACGCTCATGCTCCTTAGATATCATCAACACTAATGGATGATTTGAATTGAAAATCTGTTTAATTTATACTTTGAAGTTCTTCTTGACTGTTCATGCAGTGTTTATTTACATCAGAAGATATTCAAAAATTCATACCAAATATCTTGGATGTCAAGTATTCATCCTAATGTCTATTTGTTCTTTACAGGATGAAATTGAGTCGTACAATGAAAGATTGGTATCAACTCAACCTTATACTGAAGCAGTTGATGATGATGTTGTTATTGTTGGTAGGTAACTAGTTTCACTCTGCCCTTTTTCTGATTTTCTTTTCTTTTTTTTCTTTAAATCTTTTTTCCCCTCTCTATCATTTTCCCCCTCTCTATCATCAAATGTGATTCCAGGGTGTGTAAGATTATAAAATTTCTCATTAATGAATTATATGCTTCTGGCTGTTCTCTTTAAAAGAGAAAAAGAAAAACTCCTTGAAAACATTGATCTAAAATTGGTGTTATTTTACAGTGTCAAACTATAAATGCAGTAAATATGGTACATAATACACAATGAGAACAGGAAAATTGAGATATAAGTGAAAATCTTAATTTGAAATCTATGCATTATATGGAAGAAATATAATTTTTCTTTGTTCAGTTTACTTAAAAATAAGATGTTTTTAAAAAAAATTTTTTACATTAACATTATTGAACAACGTAGTTACCGTTTTGTTCCATCTTTTAAGCAACTTCATAATTCCATCCTCCCAGAACTTTTTATTTTTCTTAGCAAAGAATTGCTCTGCATGCCTTTTTTGCAGTCCTCCAGGGGATTGACATTTTTTTCTTTCATCTAACTACAATTGAAGAAGTATGTATGCACCACGATTACTTAACAACTAGCCAGTATACGAAGTTGACATTCGCTAGATATTAGTCAGAAAATAATGTCCAGTAGCTTTCTTTTTTAGTTAACTTATGTAGGAGCCGCACATCAAAGTGGCTGACATATGCTGGTGCAGATGATTTTCATTGATTATTCTTATGTAATATATTGATTCGATCAACCTCAACTGGTTCTAACCGACTGTAGAACATCATTCAACTTTGCAAACCACTTTTGACGTGTTCGATGATTCACAGTACTTTCTCCATAAACTGCATAAATCTTTTTTTATGTTTGAGTTGCAGTTTTCCTTTCTTAAAATAAAAAAGCAGAAAATGCTCCATTTTTTTTCAAACAAAAACACCAACTTTGACATTTAAAAAAGAATGCACATTGATATGACATCTGTCATATGCCAATGAAAAGTGATCTTTTTGAATGTAGTTAATTGAAACTAAACATTCCTAATGCCATCAAACTCACATACAGAATGGACTTTTGGGCCAACGCAATCATTCCTCAACAGAATGTGTGAATTCATTTTAGCATCAGCCATAAAAAATGAGAACCAATTAGACTTTTTGAATTGTGTAGGCTTGAATAAAAATGGTTTAATGATTTTTATGCAAAACACCAAGTTGCTTTCTAGTGAGTTACTGTTTGTATTGTGTGGAGATCTTTTATAGGCACTGAGTGACTAAAACTGATTTCACTGTCTTTTATATTAACTAAAATGTTTTATTCTATGAAGACTGAATGTTACATTATGCACCAACTGATTTGTCATTTGATTAACATGTTCTATTTTCTTTAGAAGATGATGAAGAAGAAACAAATGTGGAGCCGCAAGTTGATTCACATGATGAAGATGAACAACGTCCTCCAGACCAGGATAATTCTGGTAAGCTTCTTTAGCATTGGTTGTGTTAATATCTTTTCTGTACAGATGTGGATATGACTTGTTTTTTTAGCATAAAGTCAAATATTTTGAGTTAAAAAAATATTTTGTACTGTATACTACCTGTGAGTTTGTGTTCAAGAAAATGAAATTATAATTTTTGAAACTTTATTTTTTGTGTACCCTACTTAGTAGTAATGCATGTTTTTTTGCTTTATCCTTAAAGCAATATTCTGCTTTGATCATTTGAATTTTTTCCCAGCTAGGACAAAGTTAAATCCACAATTTCTTTTTAAGCTCCTGGCATAAAAAATCACTTTTCTACTTATATACTGAGTAGGTAATGTTTGAACCATTTGATTTTATGATCTATAGTCCAGTGCACTGGACCCACTAAGCAATTATCTAATTCTAAATCCCATCCAAAATAATATTAATTGAAAAAGATTACATTAATGTTGAATGTTTTTTTTCTTTTTCAATATAGGAAGTCAAGCTGCAAGTGGGCCTGTTCCAATGGGAACTAATGCTGGCCAACGTCTACAACCTCAGTTATTGCCATTACCAGATAGAATGCCTGCAAGTGGGGGTAGTGGAAGTGCAGGCCGATCACAGTTAACTCCTTTTATGTTCCCGGTAATCCATCAGAAGTTTTTTCTTTCTCTGTTCAAAGTATACTTTTTTTCAGCTCTGTTGTATCTGGTGGTTTTTCTGTGTCGCCTATCTTATATTGGCATAATTCTGACAGGATGATTCTTGTATTTGTCTTTGTTGTCTCTGGTCACATACGGTAATAGAATAACTTCTGGTAATTGAGTTCACTATCTCTCTCAAAGGATGACTTGGGTCTTCAGCCCTTTGAATAACAGTGAACTCTATTATGGTTCAAGTAACCAGTTTACAGTATTGTTTCTGACCTCTCGCTTCAGAAAAAGGCTCTCACACAATGTGAGACTTCGCTCTCTGCCGAATAAGTGGTAGGAGGTTATGTCACTGTAGTAGTGAGAGTACACAAGCTCCTGTGTAGGTTTGCCTGTGTGTGTGTATTGGGAAGATTAAAATGTTCATTTTATTGTATTCTTGATTAGTTCATATTTTCTAATGCTTATAAAATTGCATTTTACTTTATTTCAGGGACCTCCTGGCCCCTTCGAAGAGGGTGATGACTGCACTGTCCCCAGCACTCCAACTTTGTGTGTTCCTCGTCGAACTGATGGCTTTGCAGAAGCTGTCAAGTAAGCCAAAATCCTTAGTCTCTTTTTCGAAACTATACTTATTTCAGGCTCTTTATCTTTATTTTCAAAGTTATTTTCTTATAATTCTTTAATCTTTATTTATTGGCAATATTCTTAACCAGCTGTGTCAGTTGTAGAAAAGTGCCATTTGGTATTTACTATTTATTTGAAGTGCTATTTATTTATTTCAAGCGCTCCTAAAACAATTGAATACTACAACAAATGAGTCAGTTATTTCAAATCTATTGAAAAGTGATTATAATTGGACATTTTAACACGAATACAGTTTTTCATGGTTAAAATAATTTACACTGCTATAATATAGGTATACATAGGTACCTAATTTATGCTGCTAATCTATAGGATTACCAAATTTTGATTGTGGCACCCTTCTTTTGATTAAATTAAAACTACGTATTTATTTTGTAAGTAAAAAATTAAAAAAAAAGACAAACAAAAAAACAAACTATGAAAGAAACAATAAGACATAATGTGATGTCATATTTGGTCCCCAAAAGTTCCATGTGTGTCTATACAAATGCACTCATAGCAAGCAGTTATGGTTCAGCACTTTGTCATTTTTCTTTTGCTAGATAATTATATTTATATTAATTGGGAGAAGTTTGAATGTTAGTAATCCACTGCTATAAATTCTAAAATATAAAATTCTATTTTTATTTAAAAAATTTCTTTACTTGTTTAGCCATTTCATTTGAAAGAATTTAAGTTCGTTTTTAAAGGCTTTAAGGCCTGGGTTGTAAAAATATTTTTTCTCTCTTCGTACATTTTAAATCAATAAGAACAGATATTGCTCTTTGATCATAGGCAAAAGGACTGGATATACCAGATAATAAAGGAATCTTTAATTATGCTTTGCTATTCCGTTTTTATCCACTTTATTAAAAGTACCCTACACATATTAATGATCATCCTGAAAGCTGTTTTGAGAGAAGTTAAAAAAAACAAAAAAAACGTAATCTACTAAATAATCTTTGTGCTTTGTACAAAATTTGAGTGGTTCTTTAGTTCTGAATATTTTTATTGGATTGTAATTGCCTTATTGCTTTTCAGTTACTCACAAGTACCTCAACGATTTGTTTTTGGATCTGGAGATGGACTTGGTCCTTCAGAATTAGCATCACAAGGAGGTAAGATTTTGACTTGTAGGATTCTTAGGGGATTTGTGCATGCTGAGTTTCATTTCTGGAATTCTTTAATTTGATTGTAGAGGGAAAATGCAACTTTTTTTTTTTGCTGCTTCTGAAATAGTCATCCTTTGAATAGTGATCTCTACAGTTTCAAGTGTTTTTCTTTTTTTCTTTTTTCTTTCAATAACACTTCTGGTAATCCTTCAGAAGTTTTTCTTTTTCACACTAAAAACTCAGAATAGCTATTCCATTAGATTTATTTGATATATTTAAGTGGTTTAATAACAAATTTGAATTGGGAATATTGAGTTCTCTTAAGGTATAAAAATTAGTTCTGATTATTTTGAGTAACTTTTGGTACACATTACAGATCAATTCCATCACTTGGAAACCTAACAGATGGATGTTTTACTTTGTGAGTGATAGATTGGGATACATAACATGTCACCTAATTATAATTAGATCATTAATGAAAACAAAAATGATTAAGAATTTCATTTTTTCCTGGTTTCTGTTAAAAGCAAATTGCTAAAAAGTGTTTACTATTATCATTGGTTCTTTTTAAAAGTCCTGCTGGTATATAGACCTCATTTCTAGTTGCTCTATTTTCATGACAGCGTTGGGGATGGATGACACTCGAATGGATCTTTCACAGTTTGATGATGGTCAGACCCGTAACATACCCACCACTCCACATCAAATAACACCACCTGGTAAGTAATATATGGTTACCAATGGTAATAGAAACAAAGAATGAGCTGTAAGCAATACTTGAACATGCGCCTCTTTAAAGGTGTACAATTTGCTTGAAGCACTTGATCCACTTTAGATCATCAATGGACAAACTGGCAGAAGTCAGCTATTTAACTCCTTGCACAATGTCTTTCCATTCCTGTTTTTGTTTGGCTCTATTATGATTCTTGCTAATACAGAGTAAGCACTTTATTATAATCATGGATAATGTTATACAGGCTGCCCTGGTTTTATGCCGGGCTGTGTTTCTAAAGGAGGTGGTGTAAACAAAATCTGTACAAAATAAATCCAGTATATAAGCATGTTTAATATAAGTTTTTACCAATAAACATAATATTAGTTTGTTATTTTAATACATAAAATAACTTAGTTCAGGTAATATTTTATTAATTATCAAAAAGAAGAAACGGTTTGGGCGAATTCAAATGGCGTCAATCAAACAGGTGTAAAATCAGGGTAGCCAGTATTTTATTTGAAATAAATTCAAAATTATTAGAAATTATCTGACTATAATCAAATGTAAAGTTGTTTATAACAATGACTTTAATAACATAACAATTTGAATTTATTACAATGAATATAAATTGTTCCAATTTTTATATCCTTTGCTTAATGTTATCAGCTGTTCATCTAAAAGATCCTGTCCCAAAGTGATCACAATAAGCAGCTTCCTCAGTATTCGCTTTGAGAAAACCTAATATTGAATGAATGTAATAATTTGTATGTTTCAATGCAAAATTAATATTGTAACAAACTAGAGAGTAGACATTTCAGAACCAAGCACAGTCATAATGGGAAATGCAGTTGATTTCTAGAGCAGAAGATGGAAGATCAAATTGATGAGAAAAAAATCTCTTATCAAATCCATGTTAAGCAATTAATCTCATTAATTTCATTATATCTAATCTAAGTAATATAACTGCTTTTGCCTGACTTGGTGCTCAGAGTTTTCTATATTTGGTGGGATTAAATTTGCTCCTGATATAATACAGGGTGCATAGGGTATTTGAGGACAAATTTAATATTTTGGAAAAACAAACATATCTGAGCAAAAACAACTATATTTTCATGAAAATTTGAGTCCACATGTTACGGGTCACATGATCATGAAAATTATCAGCCATCCATTCTTGGGTCACTTGAGCTTTGTGAGAAGGAGCAGAGTTTTGCTGGAACATGTACAGCCTTCCATTGGCTACTCCTTCAATCCAGGGCTTAACAACTGTTTCAAGCACCTCCATGTAGCCAGCAGCATTAACTCTAAGACCCTGTGGAAAGAAGTGGGGTGGCATGACATGTCCCTCGTTACTCACAGCCCCCAAAACCATCAGATGCTGGAAACTTGATATGCATAACCCTGGGGATCTCAGAAGGATCTGCACATAGCCACCTGTCATTTTTCCTGTTCACCTTTTGGTCCTGGTCGAAGTCTTTTTTTTTCATCAGAGAAAAACCAGAGCATGCCAGGTTCTTCAGGGTTTTTGACCTTGTTGAGTAACCATTATGAGCAGATCAGTCAGTTTTTCTATGTCTTCGCAGACATGAACTGACGTCTCCTCATCACATATATCTTGTATTGGATGTCCTTGTGCACCACAGTTCTGATAGTGCCCTCTCACACCTGGAAATGGCCCTCATTGACTTTCTGGGGTCATTGTCGATAATGTTCTGGACCTGTTGTACAAACTCTGCTGAGAATGCTTTTTCCGCTTAGCTACTGGTGAAACATCCCTGCCAGAGGCTTCCAACTCCTTCTGAACTTTATGAACAAATAATCTGGCAACATTCAAAAAGTTTGCAATTTCTAAATCGCTGTGTTTTGCACTTAAGGCAACAATAACAGTGTGGTCTTTATTTCTTGTGTTAAATTATAATCTGCCGTGATGTATCTGAAAAAATACAGGCACATAAATTAGTTTGAAGTAGTAAGGTATTTGAGGACATATCAAATAGCTTGGTAATGATGTGTCCTCAAATACCCTACACACTCTGTATATCTCCATTTAGAACCTTTTTTTTTCTTCTTTCTACCTTTGCGTTATCTGCACAGTGAACAAACTCTGCTAATGAAACGGGATCTATAAGAGAAAACAATTGCTTAGTTTTTTCTAGTGGGTCAGAATTTTTAATAAGAATTATGGGCAAAGGCCAATATTGATTAGATGCTTAAGAATTTGTATTGTCCTTTGTAGGTGGTTTAGCCAGTGGAGTTTTTGGAAGTTTCCAAGTTACCAGTGCTCCTCCTCAACAAATCCTTCAAGGAGATTCTGATACAGCCAGGGAAGGGAGCAGTCAGGAAAGTGCCAGGTGAACAAGTCTTTTTTTAAAATATTTATTTATTTTTTATTTTATTTTATTTATTTTTTTATTTTTTTATTTTTTTAAAGAATTCTTTGAGGAATTTTAGTTCAAATAGCAACTATAGGAAAATCTTTTTCGTTATTGCATTTGCACTAAATTAATGGCAATTGCTAATTAATAGTTTTGAATAGATTGATTTCTTTTTTAAAATTTTTATTTTGATGTAGACGAATCCCTAGATTTTAAAATTTCAACTAAAATGGTATTAATTTTTCAATTTCTTTAATCATAAATATTTAATATATCAGTAAAATGTTGACATTAAAATATAAGGAACATAACCTTGGTCTAATTATCTTCATGTGAGATTTTTTAATACAGATGCATTTCTGGCTAAAAATCTCACCAATATTATCAATTTTTGACTAATTTATTTTTTTATTTTGTTGCCTTTTTATTGCAATATTCAGGTCATTTTTTAAATTTAAAAGTGTTGTGATAAAAAGCAACAAAATAAGATGGAAAAGAAAACTAGTAAAATGATTAATAATGACTGCTTCATTTAAGAAATTTGGACAACTTGAAATCTCGTCAATGTAGCTACGTATATTAAAAAATAGTTATACCGAATACTGTTATTTTACTCTATGGTTTAAGTAGCAGAAGCAAGTATGAGAATTTTTGACAGTTGATTATTATCATTTATTGTTTTGGACTTATTTTTGTGTGTCCTTTTGTAAAACTGTTGATATCCTTTCAGTGCCACAGTGCCTTCAGAAGTGCCTGGATCTGATGCTGTTGCTGACGAAGAGGGAACATGTAAGTTAATTTCCTTCCTCCTTAATCAGAAAATCCTCTATTCTTGGCTTCCATGCTTTTCTTCATTTGCAGAATTCTTGTTTTTTGTTCAAACTAGATCCATTATTTTAATTAAATTATGGCGTTAAGCAATCTTTAATCTTTGCAAAAACACTACTTTTATTATAGTAGTTCAAATTAATTTGGAAACTGAGGAAAGAAATTACTTTTTGCTATTCAAAATTTGATCTGATCACTAATTTGCTATTACTCTGACCACACATCAAAATAGATTGTGACTTGCAAATTTTACTCACCATTTGTTAGGATCTGTTGAATGTGCACTTATACTATTGTGTAAGGCACCTAGCTCAGCTAAGAATTTACATGAATATGCATAAACATTTAGCCTACTTGAGTCACATGGTTGGATAAAGGAATTTTTTTTTTTTTTTTTTTTTTTTTTTTTTTTAAATGGCAGGTTACCTAAATTTACATATTATAGTATTGCATTTAAAATATAAAAAACTTGTTAGTAAATCTTCTTATTGTTTTTAAGCAGCAGCAGAAAAATCAGCAACTGATGATGGTAACCCATCAGTGTCAGGAGAACAAAGTTTGGCACAGACATCTGAAGATGATGGAGACAGATCAGCATTAGATCCACAAGGTAAGTAATTTTATATGGCAGATTGGTTAGTTCTTTGGAATCTAAGGCATAAAACTCTTTAATCATGTTATATACTACAAAGGAATCGAGTAGCCATAGCCAGTTAATGAATTTGAACATGCATCTCAACCATTTAATCTAGTCTCCATTTTTACATAAATGGCACTGCTGATTGATGCACGCCTGTTTGAATTCATTCTGAGCATCTTGTATGGCTTATATCATTTTGTGTGAGTTTAATTTTACAGCTATCGTGTTCTAACTTTGTGAAAGGAGTGACTACGTTCGTTCTAAATTTATCGTACATTTTGTATTTCTAACCTTAATGGAAATTATATAAAATCTTATTTTTGTTCAATTTGGTCACAATAAAAAAAGTTGTCTACAATTAAAAAGTACTGTTACACATTTAGTTGGAGATTTCATAAAATGTGTAAAAGATGGCTTCTTGCATGTTTTTTAACATGTAGAAAGAAGTATTATTTGGCCCTAAATGAAACCTGTTTCAAAGTGATGGACAAAAAAAACATTGCTTGATCAAGCCCAACTGATTTATAGTTTTTAATCTATAATTATCATTACATTTCTTTTCTTTATGATTAGGTTTACGCAAAACTCGAATCCAGCCAATTGTTTGGGATCAGACTTCTGGACAACAACAACAACAACAGCAGCAACAACAACAGCAGCAGCAGCAACAACAAGCAACTAGTGCTGCAACAACTCCCATCCCCTCTTCTTCAGCCATACAGACCCAGCCTTACTCACCATCAGGATCAGCACCGGGCACAAGCAGCAATGTCACTGCGCCTCCAGCCAAAGGCCGTGGTGCAACCAATGTAGCCAGCCCTCAAGCTCGTGGTGGGGCAGCTGCTACCAATGTTCGTAATATGCGAGGTGGGGCAAATGCAAGAGGCCGAGGGGCTGTAATGAGAGGTCAGATGGCCAGGGGACAAATGGCCAGAGGTCATGTTGGTAGGGGACGTAGCCCTGGGGTAAGGGGTCCTGCTGGCCGGTCTCGTGGCAGTCTACGAAGACAAACTTAAGTAATTAGTTAACACCTACCTACCTACCCTTGGTGTTTCATTTTGTACATTCCCACTTTTATTATAACCATAGAAATCATGACGCAAAACGCAAGGACAATAAAACATGTAACGTTCATGTAAAATAAAAATTTCTCAAAATATTTTTCTTGCTTTTTACTTTTAAAAAAAATCAACAAAATAGTATAAAACAAACTTCACTCCTACTTCTATTCTGACTGAAGATATTTACTGTAACTTTTGTATTTTTAAAATGATATAGTGTGTGTGTGTGTGTGTGTGTGTGTGTGTAATAAAGTCAACTCCAATGGACTGGAGTTTGATAATAGAATTCTTAGTTTTCCAAACCTTATCAGTATTAATTTTTTTTTGTTTTTTTTTGTTTTGTTTTTTGTTGAAGAAAACAAGTAAAAAAAGACTACTGACTTAAATATGGAAACATTATTAGATATTTTGATAGTTATTTGTAAAATTCTCAAATACAGATATTGTACGTCATATGAGGGTTGAGTTTTATGCAAGTTGTTTGTGCTGGCATTGTTTCTTGCTTCTCTTAAAACTCATTTCTATGTTCATTTTTATATTATATTTTTATATTTTAACTGTATTCCTGAAAAATCTTGCGGAAAAAGCATTTATCAAACATTTAAATAAAAACCAAGATTAAAATAAGCTGAGAAAACTTGATGAGAAACTTCAAAAACCTTTAATTTGTTCCTTTTAGATTGCAGAACAGGAATTTCATAATCAGTTATCAAACAAAAGTAAGATGAAACCCTGCTGAATAAATTGCTTAAAAAACAACTGCAATTGTCTTTTTGCATTCTTTTCAGTTAATATTAGTCAAAACTTTCATAAATTCTTTTTTAAATTTGATTTTAAGGAACATATCAATTTAAAAAATCCACATGTAAATCAACTGTATATGGCTTTATTTTTCACATTCTAAAAGTAAAATCAGAACTCTTTTTTTTTTTTTTTTTTTTTTTTTTTTTTTTTGTCAATGTCAATGTAATTAACTCGCAAAAGGAAATCATTAATAAATTTATAAAATGTTCATGTGTCATTAATGTCATTTTATATTAATAACTCGCATTGACTCGGCTGTTAATACATTCAAACTTCTGATGAACTGCTTAACCTTTAATATTTTAGTTTAGAAATAGGATATAATAACTTATGTAAAATAAAAATGTATCAGTTTATATCTTTTCTTACATATTTTTCATTTTCTTGGACTGAAAGTTTATAACTGAGTATGCCAATCAGATCATGACTTCTTTTGGTCTGTCTTCTCTAGTAGTTAATTTCAATGGGACATGATTCCTTAATTTTGAGATGTAAAACACTAGTTTTGTCCCAAGCAATTTAAATAAAGCTTTTTAACTATCACTTGATCATCAATTCCAAGCGTTTTGTGCAAAATTTGGAACTCAAAAAACAAATCACAAACTGATATATTTACCTTTGCCAATGAAGCTGGAGAGGTATATGTATTACCCTGTCTTTCCATCTATCCACATATCTCAAAGTTTTCAATGAAATTTTGTGGAAGGGAGGGTCATGGTCTAATAAATAAGTGGTTACATTTTAGGGTGGATCCAGGAATTTGTTTTCGATTGAGATTTTTATCCTGCATGAAAAGGCTAAAATGAACAGTAAAATGCTCAATTTCAGGGGAAGTAACTCAATATTTGTACATTGAGAATTGCGTTCTCTCCTGTTTTTAATATTTCGTTTTAGTATATGGTGTTGGCAGAGATATACACTCAGTGCTTTCTAGTTAAAAATATAAATAAATGGTATCTTATGCATGTTTAGTTGTAATTTTGACCGAGGGATCTGATGTGCCATAACCAAAATTGTGACTTTGAGAAGAAAAAAATGATATTGTGTATTAGTTAATATGCTCACTACGGACAACACAAAGCCTTGGAAAAAAAGGTATTAAATTCTGTGGATTTTTGTAAGGATTTTATTCTATATTTACCTGACCCCACATAAGTGTAATTTGAAAATCTTATCAACATTATTTACTTTCTAAAAGTACAATTACCTGCACAAAACCCTAGAAGTGTGTAGTCATGTGACTATCTTGTCATGTTTGATACTGAAGACAAAACTGACAAGTCAGCTGAGCAGCTTTACCATGTTTCCATTGATCTTTGAAAAAAATTAATGGCTATAAAATATTGTAGATTTTTGTACAATTTGGGAAACTTAAAGTGCATATTGGCTAACACAAAGAAAGAAAATAATATTGATAGAAAATGAGTTTATTTTCTAGTGGAGTGATTTCAAGAGAAGGGTGAATGAACTATCTGGCAAGACATGGGGATGAAAACCCTGATAACTTGAAAGATGAACAAATTATGTTGAAATTCCCTGAACTTTCAGGCAGCACTTTGTACATGAGTGGTTGAGAAATATTTGATATTTATCTAATACTTTGGTGAAAAAGGGTATAACAATAATAGGTTATTTGTATGTCTATTGTATAAAAACCAAGTGAGATTTGAACAAATAAACAAAATACATTCTTTAATGTTTTTAAAAAAAAAAAAATTTATTATTAAATAATACCAAAATAACTATTACAAAGTATGCCAAATTTCAGTATTTGAAAACAAAATATTTACATTGATGACATAACCCTTTAAACCCTTAGCCCCCTGTACCTTCAGATACACAGTAAACCAACCGTTAAAATGGGTAAGTCAATATATTTCTTAAGGGCTTGGGCATTGTGTCACCTCTGTCATCAAATGGGCTTGCAGCGTATAGTAAATTAGCACTCGGCCCGAAATGTTGGGCTTACAAGTTCAAAGGGAAATTCTGTTTTTATTTGATTTTCTGGACTAATGGATGACCACCACCCACCTGCTTTATATCACAAATTGTTATATCGGGATGCTTGTATTTGAATTTCTTGTGTTACTGTGCATTAGATATCCTTCATTCAATATTTATTCTATCATCCACTGGCGGAAATTCATGTAGAAGGATGGACAGACAAAATGTTGGTAGACTGCATGTGACTGACATTCATTTTAAATTAATGATTTAAAAATGTCAACTTGACTATTAGGATGGTTTTGCTTAGAGATTTAACTTGTATTAACAGATTTATTAATCTGTTTTTAATATTTACCCTTAAATTTTTTGGATTTTTTTTTTCTTTTAAAATTTAGATAATCTTACTTTTTTTTGCAGGTAGCATTTTTATGCCTTAATTTCATTTTAAAAGGAAAAGCTGTCCTGTATATTGTATTACAGTTTTTGCAAAGTAGTCTCCCTTGTACTAAAATTTATTTTTAGCCGGAGTGACATGAAATCATGAATGTAGAATGATTAAGTGATTCTTGTGATTTACAAAATGATGTGGATAACCACATAAATTATTGAAACTAATTAACGATTATCTGCTTTAACCCTTTCAAGACTAACTTCTTATATATATCCAGTAGTCATAGAAGTCTGCATATGTACCAGGGGTCTTGAAAGGATAGCGATTAGAAAATACTAGAATGAATTTATGTAAATCACATTATTTCTTATGGAGATGTCCGTTACTACGTCACATGCTGAATTTGAATATCAAACGTGGAATATCGAAACAAATCAATTCGGGTGCTTCTTGCTTGTTTTGGGAACATCTTCTTTTCAAAAGGATATAATTTAATAATTTGAATATCTAAACAAAACAAAACACACATGTATAATTTAATAAAATTATATACATTTTCTTTTTCAAATCAATGTATGTAATGTAA
>VCCN01000808.1:763089-779667 GCA_006491835.1 Architeuthis dux | reverse complement strand
AATATAAATGAAACAGATACAGCTATATTAATTAAACAAATAGTTACAAAGAATTTTCAAGTACTACCACTCCCAACATGCTAAATTGTACAATTTTTCTTGCATTATACAATTAATTAGAAATATATATAAAAAAACATTTTTTTATGTATTTTGATATTCAAATTATTATTAGGTTAATTTGTTTTGGAGAAGAAAGAAAAAAATTGTTCACAAAACAAGAAGCACCTG
The DNA here is from genome assembly GCA_006491835.1 of Architeuthis dux. Lineage (NCBI taxonomy): Eukaryota > Metazoa > Mollusca > Cephalopoda > Oegopsida > Architeuthidae > Architeuthis > Architeuthis dux. Next base: position 779,436 of record VCCN01000808.1, on the reverse strand, counting down.
AATTGTTTTGATATTAAATTCAGCATGATGTGACGAAAAAATAGGCCCTTGTGTAACCTTTTTGTAGGGGCATGAGTCCATAGTGGAAATATGGCAGAATATATTTCTCTGAACAAGGCTGAATTTATAATTGTAGACAAAGTTCAATGAAATAAATGAATAAACAAATGTATATAACATATATAATTTATTCAATAACAATGAAAGATTGAATGAATATTGATTGGAGAAAAATAATGTGTCTTGCATTAAGAAATGTTCAGCTTGACTGGAACAAAGAGTCAATAGGAAGTTGTAAATGTGTGAGTCAAATCAGGGACTTACTTGCTTGCTGCGATGAGTGAGTTGAATCTAGGACTTGCTTGCTGTGGTGAATGTTAGAATGCCATGCTTGCATGTGTGTGAGTTGAATGACCATGCCCTCAGAGTTCACAACTGACGAAATCTGTCTGGTGGCAGCTTATATTTAAAATAAGTAGGTTCCCAGAGCAAGTGAAAATTAGATGAATTTTCATTGGTCGAAAATCAAAAATAATTGTTGAGCAATCAACTGGATCTTTGAACTTTATGCCATTTCCAACTGGTGAGATTTTTGGAGGGAAACGCACAGAGCCTATTTTAGTGATGATTTTGGAGAATGTTTGGAGGTGAAGGAAAAGTGGCAGGACAACAACCTTTTGGAATGAATGAAATTTGGGCAAATCTGAATTTTTTTTTTCATGGGATTAACTAGTAATAAATAAACTGCATAACAATTTTGACTTTCAGGAGAGAATCTGAGGATTTAAGCCTTCAAATGTAAATTTCATAGGAATCTATAGGTTATATAAAATTAGAACATCTTAATGTGAAATTTCTTTTCTGGAGCTCAACTAACATTGTATTGACCAGTGACCCCATCTCATGGCATGACTTAGAATAGCATGAATTAATTTCTATTCATGGCATCCACTTTTAAATATTTCCCCATGGAATAGTTTTGTTGGGCTGCAGATGCCTCATTTCTTAAGTAGATACTAAGTTTAGTGTAGTCTGACTATAATGGTGGAGCATGCAGAGAGGATTAAACTCGCACACAAAGGCTTGAAAGACTAAACACTTGTTTATGGTAGGTACCCTGCTTTACACATGAAAGAAAGTATTCAGTTATTTAATACTGGAAAGTGTAAAGACGCAAGTTGTATGTAAGTCGTAAGCAGGATCCGTCCAACCTCTATTGCAAATGGCCGCCTGCTTATATGGGCATGCGCGACTCGAGAAGGCCCATAACTCTTGCAGTCTCTATCCATATCCAGTTATTTAATATTAACAAAAGAAAATAGCCTACCTAAGGCAATGATGCCTTAGTCCCTTTCAAAATGCTCCACTTTGTACCTCACATGCTTATCCCAGCATCCTTTCCACTTTTCAAAACAGTCTGCAAATCATCTTTCATCACATTCTCCTTAATATAGTCCAGTCTGAAATCTCTTGGGAGGGGAAAAAGCTGGATGGTAGTGGGGGCTGACACACCTAGCTGATGCAATATTTTGCCTAGAAACCCTGTACCACACATGAAGGATGACTCACTCAGTCATTGTAAATACGATGATCACACAGTACATAAGCTCACTCACTGGCATCTTACTGTTGACTGAGTGACCCGACACGAGCACTTCTGCTCATGCATGCGCAGTAAGGTCCCCCTCTGATTGATTGCCAAGTTACATCAAAGCCATGCAACCAGTTTGAGATATTCAAGATGGCTTGATACTTTCCGTACACACCTTGTATTTACAAAGCTCATCTTAGTTTGACACTGGTCTACAAGTGGAAAGATTCTACCTGGCTTGAAAAATCAACATTTCAAATCCTGTTCTTAACCAAGGCTTCAGCATTGATCATTGGCAACAGAGGTAAAATATACAACTACCTCAGCTATCAATCAGACTCCAAATATAAAGCATATGATTATTTGTGCCTGTAAATAGTATTCAGTACATTGTTATGAGTGATTGTTGAGAGATATTTGCCTCTTCCTGTATTAAGTTAGATTTCCTTCTCTCTGATAAGTTTGTGGAGATCACTTTAACATCCCCCCACCCGAGTGGTCATTTGAACAGCATCCCCCTCACCCCCTAAGTTTTGGCAATTAAACATTCAAGTTTACAGGAATCAACAACAACTAAAGCAGTCTACAGGGAGGGGGGGGTGACTTTATTTTATTGACAAAGTTATACAAGATATCATTCACTCATAGACACAAATTTTTAAATGCATTATCGGCAAACCTGTTTTGACATATCCAAGCATATCCATTGGTACTTTTTGCATCTCGGGTCCAATTCAGTATTTCATTACACTTTTTTGTTGTATCCAGCAAATAGCTGGCAACATGTACTCCACAAGCAGAGGAAGAATGATGGCTTGGAACGTGTTATCAGCCATGGATTCTCCCCCATTTAGTTTTAGCAATTAAACATCCTCCCTCCTAACCCAGGCTGGGTGGGGGGTAGGATGTTAAAGTGATCCATTTGTGCAATGAGTTTTATCATCTTACAAGGAGATGAACCAAATGATTTTCATAATACTTGAATATTACACATTTTATAAGCATTTGTACTCATTGCCAACAATATGTTTGGTTCACTCATTTGAAAAGTGAAATTTCTTTATTGCAAAAAAAAATAATAAAAAAATAATGGTTTATATATCTGACCTGGGATCAAAATCATTTCAAGTTATATATTAACATGGACCATATCATCAGACAAGCCTGATCACCAAATTTCAAAATTACCAAAGTGACTTTCAATTGTGTCTGAAAAATGCATAGAACTGATTTAGATTTCTGCTCCAGTCAGAGATGGTTAAACAGATTTTCTTTTTTTTGCATAGCAGGAAAAGAAAATTATTCTCCATTGTAGATAACCATCTTGTGAGACAAAATCTATACTTTTTTCCCCTCTTCCACTATTTTTGGAACTCAATTAACAATGCACTCAGTATTGACCAGTGTTCCCAACTCATGGCATGACTTGGAATAGAATAAATGATTTCCTGTTTGTGGCATCCGTTTTCTAAATATTTCCCAGTGAAACATGAAGATTCTAGGCTTCTAGATTCTATAGAAGTGTCCATCATTTTATAAATAGTTCACCAACATTTCAGTCCTTGGATGAGAAAGAAAGAAAAACTTACAGAATTAGGTTAAAAATGCTTATAAGATGCCCCCCCCCATTTTCATAATAATTCCTCTCATTTATCACCCAGTTTTTTTTAAAAAGACTCCTCAAGTTCTGGGCAACATGGGGCTGGACAATGAAGGTTACGTTTATCTTTTGAGCCATATTTTTTGGGAAAAAAAATAGGGGATTCTCCATGGCATTGTAGATTATGAAGACCCAATATTAATCACCACTACCCACAACAGACTGGTTTAAACACTGTTGCTGGGTTTAGGTTATTCATGTGTTCTGACATTTATATGTATCTATCTATGTATTCACACTTTGCCCAGCCCTAACCGTTCATAGTAGAAACTTGAAATTTTGCACACGCACACTCTCCCCCAATGAGTAGAGAAAATGCTTTTTTTTGTTTTTTGAAACCCACACCCGAAATAAAAAGAAAATAGGTTTTTAGGGGGGAGGGGTTCAATTTACTATGTAAGTTTATGCCAAATTGATCCTTTAGTTTTTGTCCTTGCAGCATTCTCACTTGTTTTTTGAAAATTTGGACTTTTTAGTGATCACCGCTCAACACCACTGTTTAATTTACAGAGTAAAAAGAAGCATATATAGATTCATAATTTCCCTTGGAATGTCTAAATTATTTCATCTTTGTGTCTCATCCACAGAAAACCTTAGGCTCAAAGAATATGAAAAGCTACAAGAAGCTGAACACTTATTGTTTACTTCCTGGTTTACATTTGAGGAAAATTTAACACCTCTGTATACACATGTTTAGAAGCACACATGATGACAGTGTAAAAGCACAAAGGGTCAGGAAAAAATGCCATGAAAATATCCAATACTTATGACAACAACTTTTAAACCACTTGCAAAAAATCCAAACTTACACAGGTGTTGTAACTCGCTAGACAACAGGGGTAGCTTGTACATTTTAAAATCTACTCCCCTTACTTGTCTAGACAGACCTCCAGACAGCAGTGTCCGTAAGTTCATGCCAAGGTCAACATCTGTGATTTGCTATACTTTTCTGTGAATCCAGTCAGTTTGAGTAACTCCACGGCCAAGACTGGTCGTGTCTATATATCGGCTCCTAAATTATTGCCATGTCTGAAAGATGAGCCTATTTCTAAAAAAAAACTACACTCCCATCCTATTTCCCTCCTGTTTTCTCGTTGACTAACAAGCACTAAAGCTTGTAACCAACACTAATCATACAAAGAAACAGAAGCAAGTGTTTCCACAGAAGAAAAACAGGTAGGGTTGTCTATCTTATATTTTTCTTGACTTGACTTCTTGACTTCCTTGAAGTTCAAGCTATTACAACAGCTATTAATTTTATTTTCCAACAATACTAAGTTTGTGGATACTTTTTAAAGATAAGACACTTTTCTCATATCACAGAACAATTCACTAGTGTAGTGAGTTCAATCCTTACTGGGTACTCCATTACTAGGGCCCTGTGCCAGACTAAGATGATTTTAGCAAATAACTTTTTGGATGACTCACTGTGGAGTAGTGTTTAGCAAGCCAGTCTTGCAGACCTTTGCTACTGAAAATTAAACTTAGTAAATATACCTTGTATGGTACTATGTTAAGCTTAGTAAATATCAATAAGGTACTTTTCTTTCAGGTTGAAATAGGGTACCATATTTGACGGCATACAAGACCCCCATTTTCCCATAAAAAATGTCTCAAATGGTAAATGTAAAATTTGTTGTCCAGCCATACATTAGCCAGAACTTTGAGGAGTTAAAAAACTATAATGAAAGGAATTCAGGGAAATGCATTTTAATCTTAATATTCACTTCTGCAATAAGGGGCGGGTGGGGTGGCTTATATACCATCAAATATGGTATGTTGTAACTGATACACCTGTTACAGGTTTGGGGCAGGGGGCCTACTGGCCCATGTTCAGCCCCACTAAATCTGTTTGATGCAGTGGTTGGATCTTTGACTTGAAATTGTTGACAGATGTGGTGGCAACTGCTTTCTTGCTCAACTTGTTCCACAAGTAAATAACGCGCTGGCTGTAAAAATTCTTTCTCTGGTTCAATCTGCAGTTCTTCTTCCGAATTTTGTAGCTATGCCCTCTGATTTCGCTTTTGCTGAATTCAAAGAACGTTTCAGGCCCCAAATCAGTAAATCCATTTAGCTCTTTCCCTTATCCTTTCCATAGAAATCAGATTCTCGTGAACCGACATTGTACATCTTCCACTTTCGTTATGTCGTTCATTAGGTATGGGTTCCATACTTGTTGACAATATTCCAGAAGTGGTTTAACCAGTGTCTTGTACAGATGTATCATATATTGAACACGCTTTTCTCTGTGTAGATTCTCCTAATGCAACCGAGTAAGTTGTTGGCTTTCTTCACTATGTAAGCTATGTGTTCTTCTGGTTGACTTGCTGATTTGAACTCCTAGGTGTTTTGTGGGAAAAAAATGGTTACTCACCTGTGGTAAAGTCAGGAAGGGGAGGGTGGAATATTCTCAAACCCATCATGTGATGGGAAAAGATACAAGTGCTTGATAATTGACATTTATACTTCCTCGAAATTTCTAGAAACAGGAAATGAACCTCTGCGTATGACCAGAAGTAACGAAAAGGTGGGAAAGTACAGCTTTTTAGACGGGCAACAGAAGAAAGAAGACATGACTTCTAGTCTGTGCTATGTTAATGTATCGTCGTTTAGATTAAAGCTCTTTGATTACATAGACAGAAGCCAGCCCACCCCCTGACAGAGAGTTTTAATTATCATAACTTCTGTCACAGAGTTAAAAGACAAGAGACCATGGAAGGTCATGAGTCGTGAAAGAAAGCAAATTTTCGCAAAACAAAACAGTCAACTGACAAGGTAAGAGAATTTCTTTGCTTCTTCCCAACCTGACCGCTTCCATGGGAAACATTTCTTCTTTTAGAATTCGGATCCCCCCGGCCCCCCTGTCGAGAATGGTTGCTTGGTTAGAAAATTATTTTCAACACTTTCTCTATCAATGCCGTCTCTATTCTTACATCTCCATTGAAGTAGTCTTATCGAACATTTCCTGTTCCCACATATAATCATTTGTATTTGTCTTTGTTGAACAGTAACTGCCAGTCTGTACTCTAATTATACAGGTTATGTAGATTGTCCTGCAGTGTGAAAGCACTTTCCACATTCATAATAGTTCTGAAGAGTTTGGTGTCGTTAGAACTTAGATAACTTACTCACAATATCACTGTCAATATCATTAATAAATATTACAAATAGTACAGGGTCAAGAATGGACCCCTGCGGCACTCCATTAGTCACATTGTTTCCAATCTGATTTGCAACCATTTATCACCATATGTTGCTTCCTCCCAGACAGACAGTCTCCAATCCACTCCAGCACGGGACCACCAATCCTGTGAGCTTTCAGCTTGGAAAGCAGTCTCTGGTGAGGTACACTGTCAAACGTTTTAGAGAAATCAAAGTATATAATATAATATCGACTGGGTAACCCTGATCCACATAGTTGGTAACGTCTTTAGTGTTTCACTTCTTTTTAGGAGCAGGAACTTTACAAAAAACAAAAAATGTAAATTAACAGATGCTGAAAATATCTACTTTGACATTTAGATCTTTATCTTTTTGCAAATAGTCTGCCAAGCTTCAAAATTACAGATCCATTTTACATAATAGCTTTTTAGTGGGGGGGTTCAATTTGCAATGTAATAATAATGCTAAATTGGTCCCTTAGTTTGTGTCTGGCTGCGTTCATGCTTTTCTTTGTTGAAAATTCAGACTTTTTTAGTGATCACTGCCCAACAAAAGGTGAGAGAAGTAACTTATTTTTTGATCACGTCTTTTTCCAATTTTTTAATTGATCACCCCAACACGACATGCTGCCCAAAGACATTGGTCATGTGATGGTTTCTATTAAGTGACTAACCAGACCTGTTGATTATAAATTTAAATTAATAATCAAATTTTATCTTGGAAATTGAGCCATGAACTTATCCTTTTTTGATAAAATTTGATTGGACCCACCTCAGAAAGGGGATCAAATCAAATTATCCCATGACCTGATCATTGGGGTACCGTGTTGGGTTCTTCATGGCATTTCTCAGGACAATGAGGATTACTTGGCGGTTCAACTAACATGCAACTCATTGTGTAAGGTTGGTATAATGACAGATATTAACAGATTAAAAATGCAACAAAAGACATACTCACAGAGATCCTTTATTCATAGAATGACCGTGTTCAACGACACCCATGTGTGTCGCCTCCGGTCTATTAATAACAATATGGCTGCTCGTTCACCAGAATGTAAAACAGTGCCTCCTTACTAGAAGTTGGTAAGTGCTCTCGTGCCTAAGGGGAATAACTCAAGATACTTGCTTAACACATTGTACTTGGTTACATGGCACCAACAGTGGAGATGTGAATTCATACCTTTCCAAAGATCATTAGTGCAAAGTGACCCCAAACTACCTCAGCTTGAATTTGAATTTGGTTTGTCAATTCCATTTTCCTGTTAACCGTAACCAAACTCTGAAGCTTCATGAAGGGAAATCTTTCTCAGAATAGGATTCTTTAAAAGAAAGCATTTGCCATTTTTCTGAACCCATATTGGGTCTTTTTCATTACCAAAATGTTAAAGTACAGAAGCCTAAAAAGAAAAAAAAAAGATTAAGTTTCATTTTCTTTTTTTCGCCCAACAAAATGCTGGGTCTTTTTTGTTAGATGACTATCACAAAAAATGGAAACCCTAAACCTAACCCCTAATCCTGAGAGGTACGAACAAAATAAACTTAACATATCAATTCCCACTGGTTATGAAAATTTTGATCTGGTTGGGACTAATAAAAAAGCCTGAAAATGCTATGCCCTATATTGCTATTTTATTCTTATTTCAAACTTTTGACAGCATTAGCCTCTTCTTTGGGTAAAGCTGAAAAAATCTAACAACTTGATTGATCTGGAACCCCAACTAAAAAGATATACAAGACTGTCCATTTGGGAGAAAGGTTGAAATGTTTTGATTCTCCAAGATCAAATTGCTGTTAAAATTTGTCCCTAAACTAACACCACAAATTGAGTTTCTAGTTGACAAGAAAAAACACATTAGACTTCTGTACTTTAAAATTATGGACGTTAGCTTTTGGTGAAGACTAACATAAAAGCCCCCAACATTTTTTTCTTTGCAATAATCCTTTTTTAACAATGGCTCCCTAAACTTTGAAAGATAATGGATCGAAGCAAAACAACAATTATTTATGAGTTTGTTGCCTAACTAGCAAGTTCACCACTGCACTAAGTCCATCTAAATATGTTTAAAAAGGACAAAAATCAAAAGATGACTGCATAGTAGTATAATAAAAAGCAGCAAAACAAAAATACCAAGTCTTTCCTTTACTATTGCCACCCGGTCATTCAGAAATGCTGCCGACCCTATGACAGTCTAGACATGAACTCAAAATGAAAATTCCAATTTCTAAGAAAAAACTTTTAATCAATTACATCCACACATATAATAATTAGCAATGTGTTTTTGTACTCTGTCACGCCGAGGGAGACAACTGACATAGTAAAATAGAATTTTATGTTCTGATGACGTAGTAAAAATGCTGAATTTAAAGAATAATAAAAATATAAAAAGTAATAAAAACAAAAACAAACTAGCATTTCAAGGGAAATTATTACCTATATATGATGTGTTGGAGGTGATCAATTAAAAAGTTGGGCTATGATCACTAAAAGGTCTGAATTTTCAAAAACCAAGCGGGCACAAACTAGTGACCAATTTAGCATAAACTTACATTGCATATTGAACCCCCCACTAAAAACCTATTATGGGGGAGAATTTTCAAAAAACAGGGAAGTGTTTGTGTAAAATTTCAAGTTTCTACTATGAATAGTTAGGGCTGGGCAAAGTCTGTATACATAGATAGATACAAAGATACATATAAATGTCAGAATACATAAATAACCTAAACCCAGCAATAAACCTGTGTTGTGGGTAGTGGTGATTAAAAATATAAAAAAATCCGTTTGTGGTCAACAGAACACTATTCTCCAAGCTCACTGCAATGCAAATCTCTATTATCTAAGTATATAAAATGCAATGTGTATCCATTTATGTGTATCCATTTATATATGCCGTCATTTTTGATGGGACGGGTACTAGTACAGTCATAATTATTGTAGCCTCAGGTAAGTGTCATGTAATAAATCTCTCCCATTTTGGACTGAACATCTCCATTGCACTTAAATGGTAGGTCAAGGAATTACTTGATGTTTTCTTTAAGGAGGTGGGTTCAATTTTCCGGGATGTATTTCATATTGTGACTCACAGAAAAGTGCTTTTTATATATTGTTTATATTTAAATTAGTTCCAATTGGAAAGCAAAATAAACAAGCTTCGTGACTGAATCATTTGTTTTAAATTACAGTTTGTGAATTGAGAACTATAACAATTTAAATTTGAGTTTTTTAATATTTGTTGTGTCATAACAAATAGTGAAAATTGAAAAAAAATTTACTTTTTTGTACTGAATATGGTGATCATATTAATCATATTGTATTTCTTTTTTGAAGAAGAGGAAGGAAATGAGGAAAGATAGAATTTTGGAGATTACATTCTCTATATAACCTGAGCAGAAGTATTTTGTAAATGTTCTCAAAAGCAATATGCAAATATTTTTTTTAACTTCATGAAGCTGCAGGTAAAATTATTCCTATTTCTAAACTTTGTAATTTACATGTTGTTTTTTTTAGGGTCCTGTGAATCTAATACTTCAAACTCTTTAATTACTGACTAAATGTTAAAGAAGTTTTGAATATAAAAATTAAAGAAACATTTTATTAAAACATATTTTTTAAAATGTAAATTTGTAGTGTTGCGAATAGGTTTCTTTCTATTAGTGATTCTCAAAGGACTTGGAATTTTAGCCAGGGAAGGAATTGGGGTGGAATTTCAGTCGGGGGAGGAACATATAATGAATAATGGAAAGCATAACAGTGAAATGATGACAATTCAAAACGGGGGAGCAATTGAGGAAACCTGCGATCACGAGGGGAGGAATGTGACCAGGTGCTTTGAGAATCACTACTCTATATTAATCTTTGTGCATGATCAAATCTGATAGGAATAACTTTAAATATAATTTTGCATTGTAAGTTTTATCTTGTTTTGTAAAATGTGCTATTCTACCCCCCCCTTATTCTTGCACATTATTTCAGCAGGGAATATTAAGAAAAAACACATTTCCCGGAATTCTTCTCATTTATCACCCAGTTTTTTTTAACTCATCCTCAAGTTCTGACCAATGTAGGACTGGACAACAAAGGTTATGTTTTGAGCTATTTTAGGGGGGAGAAAAGGGGGGTTTATAAGCTGTCTGATAGGATAATCCTGAACCAACTGATAAATTGTCATTAGGGTAAACACCTTTCTTGGTATTATAGGTAGATTTTCTTTTTTATCTTATAAATAATCCTCACCTAGTTGGCACAAAAAACTGAACCTTTGAATTTGGAACCAACACTCTATTTCTTTACCACCAATCTTCTTTGTTTTTTTGTTTTACATTTATAAAATTAAAAATGACCTTGAGAATTCCAAAGTTGCAAAGTTTGAAAAAAAAAAGAAAATCTGTTAGTTTTCTATTAGACTTTGACCTGCTGAAAAAACAGAGAAAAGCAAAATGGAGGACCCTCCAAACTAATAGTTGGGAAGACTAGGGATAACAAAGATTTTTGTGATGATTGGAGATGGCCAATTCAGATGGAGAGAGCCAGGTGGCCACGGAAGGTCTCTCTTTTATCATGAATTGCTGGTTTAGAGTTTCTCTCAAATTACGGGCTCTAATTGTTTGTTTCATGTTTATGCTGAGGGGTGAATCTCGTTTGTGAACACAAGCACAATTTTTCTCTCTCTTTTCTCTTCAATCTTTTTTTCCTTCTTTGTTTTTCCTACAAATTTCATACCATCTTTCTTTTTTTATGTGTGCTTTTCCTCTTGCTTTTTTCCTTATCTATCCTCTCTCTTCCTCCTCTTTTTGATTCATTTGCTGAAAATAAATAGAAGAAGGAAAGAACTTGTCCTCCCTTTTGTTTCCTTTTAACCCTTAAATGTCAAACAGCAGGAAATGTTGAAATGTTCTATGTTCTCAACTCTTGACTGCCCATCCCCTCCACCCAACTCACCACGTTGGCTCGACCCAACAGGAAGAAACAATTCCTCTCAGTCCTGAATACAACTTGGAAAAAAAAGAAAAAAAACAAACATCAATCAAACAAACCTTTCTTGCTTTATTCAAAATTAGAAAACAAGATCTTAGGGAATTAGGGAATAAGACCTTTTCAAATTCTAGCTGAAAAATCAAATTTGCCAATATCATACCTTGTTACTTCTGCCAACAAAGTTGGACAGAGGTTATGTATTCACTCATGTTTGTCTGTCTGTTTGTTTGTCTGTTTGTCCACACAATATCCCCAAAAGTTCTCAATGAGTTTCAATGACATTTTGTGGAAGGGTGGACCAAGGAAGAATTGATTAAATTTTGGGGTGGATCCAGGGAACTATTTGATTTTCAGTGACAATGGCATTGGCAGAGGCATACGCTCTCTGAGTGCATTCTAGTCAATTATAGCACCCACAAATTTTCATTTAATTCTTTTTTCATTTTTCAAATGTTTTATCCTTTCTGCCTATAATAATGTAAAACACTGATTTTTGTTTTCGTCAAATGCAGATTAACATTAAATATTAGGGAAAAGTGATATATATCAACTTTTTAAATTTTTTTATTTAAATCTGATTTATCATATCATAAAGTAGTAAACAATGAATTTTAAAAGCTTGAGAAAGTATTGTAGCATATATCAAGATGTTATTCTTTTACATGGAGAGAAAAAAATATAAAATATCACAGTGTGACAACCTTTGTATCAATGATGACATTTTGTTTATTTAAATGCCACCCCCAATCTTTTATACTCCTAAGTTTGAAATATTTATCCAGATATTTCAAATCTTTCTTTTAATAATTTCACTCATAGGTTATCAAAATCCTCTAAACTTCTTTCTATGCTAAAAGGTATGAGTAAATATACTCCTGGGCAAAAAAATGAGCCAAGCTTTTTTTATCAAATCTTTTGCAATTACTCTTTTATTCTAACAATTATAAGTGGAATATTCAACAATGTTATACAACAGTGCATGCAGTGTTTGTGCACAGAGTATGTTTTAATATGGGATAGCCTTTCTCTTGTTTTTCTTCATAAAACTAATCTGGTCAAGCTGTCTGATAGTTGGTTACAGTGTGCTGCAACAATGCTGTTCCATTCATCTCTGACTGCTTCACACAGCTGGTCAATGTTCCCAAATTGTATCCACACAGTTTGGCCTTAATATGCACCCTTATGTTTTTTAGGGTGTTAAGATCTTTTATATGATGGAAAGTGCTTGGCTTATTGTTTTTCCCCAGGAATGTACAGTAATTTCTTGAATATAACCACACAACCTTGAATGTAGGAGTTATTACATTAATATCTTTGTAAAACCTGCAATTCCAACATAGTTTATATTGAATATGAAGCACACATTATTATACATACATAGAATGTCTGTAATGTTTGCGTTAATACTGCTTGACTACTAACAACTCTTTTTTTCGTGATTTTCAATGCATGACATGCAAGATTGAGTACTGAAACTTGTCCAAATAAAATCTTAGGTCAAAAATTGCAAAATTTGGGGTTTAATCATCCAATTTTGTTTCCTTACTACCAGAAATATTTAGTTTGTTAGTGCAAAAAATGACTAAAGCTAAGAGGGGGTAGCGGTAAAGTCAGTGGGCAGTGATAAAAGCTGTAACCTTGCATATGTATGTGGATGTGGATTGAAATGCAGTTGATGCTAAAATACAACTATGGTTATTTAAATTTTTATTTTTTTCCAGAATCTCCTGTGTAACTAATATGTTATTAGAGTGAATTACAATTTAGACGTATTTGTTTAATAAATCCCATCTGTGATATCAGGAGTTATAAAAATAGTTGGTATATTTTTTAATGAAATTCTGTTGATCAATAAAAGAAAAAATGTCTCTGTCATTCAAACTTTGAACCTGGCTTTTAGCTGATCAACCTGCTGTTTCAGTGAGTGAGGCTTTCAATGTTTGGATATTTTAAACCGATTGCAATTTAGCTTTAGGTCTCTGCATTTGTAGAGAAATGTTAGGTGGTTAGATGTTTGGCTAATAGTCTCCATTTCCGTGTCACATCAGGTCTGACAGTTCTCGTCTAGATATTGTTAGCCAAGATGTTTTAATCATTGTATGTGGGTTGGTTTGGACTAATTTCCTAATCTTGATGTCTTCTGGAATGTCATCAAATCTTGCTCTGATGTGATGTGTATGAGATGGGAAGCGCATTCCCCCTCAGAGCAATATTTGACAACATTCCAGAACACAATGGGCACCTGAGGAAGGCCAGAAGGTACACGGTCAAATCTTGATCTGATGTGATGTGTATGAGAAGGGGAGCGCATTCACCCACAGAGCAATATTTGACAACATGGACACCGGAAGGCCAGAGCGTACACGTCCAAAACGCTGTGAAAAAGCAAAACAACCACCTTACATTTCTCTACAAATGCAGAGACCTAAAGTGGATGAGCTTGATAGTGACTGGATCCTAAAGTTTGTATTTGGATATTGTATATAAATGCATACACACATTATATGTGTGTGTGTGTGTGTGTGTGTATAATGCTTAGATGCTATAATATAGATAAATGGCAATTTCAGGCATTTAATGTTTCTGTAGCTTTCTCATCAGTATGCCTGAGGTTCTAATACAACTACTTTATTTTATCAGTACAAAGCAGAATAATTTTCCATGTGTTCTCATATCCTGCCGCCCAGTCAATTACAATGTCTGTTCAAAATCTAGATAATTACATATATCCATCAGATGATAGTCTATCAGTTATGGTTCCTCTCCCTAAATGTCACATACATATTTGATGTATATCAATTCTCATTGATGAAACTTTAGATATATGCTACAAAATGATTTCACAGTGTGTTAATATTTTATTAAAAAACGAACAAAAACTAACTATTGATATAATCCCAAGTTAGTTAGTAATATCATCTAGTTGATTGATGGGTCTACACATTTGGTGTGAAACAATCCTTGTTTGTGTGTATATCTTGAGGGTAGAGGAGGCATGCTTTCCTCATGAGAGTTCTCGGTGATATTGCTGGATAGTTGCATTAATTCAAAGTGATGTCCGTGCATAAACAAAATGTAATGTGATCAGTTCATGTTTTATTCAAGCCAGGAATAGACAAAAACAAAACAAAATCACAAATCTCTCTTTTTGTTGTAAGTGGATTGGGAATAAGTGTTGCAGCAATGAAGTGGAGGAAAGCTATAGGCATTTACTTAAGAAACAGTTATACCAATTTTAGAAGATCTGATATTCTTGAATCTGCCATATTGTAATTCCTCTGCATGTAGTACTCATTTGATGACTGTAGATCCTGATTTGTTCTTAGTGTGTGTGTGTGTGTGTTGGGGGGGGGGGCAAACACAATTCTCTTCAGTCTATTCAATGTAGCCCTTTATTTTGTGTCCATCAGGTATGAAGTAGGACGCTGTGACTTCATGAGAAAATGTTTTCATTTCATAAGAGAACGTTTTTTCTGATAACATTTTTTGAAAGATGATTTTTTATCTGACCTCATATTCTGTTAACACATTGTTTTGGAAGTGGTTTTTATCTCACCTCATATTCTGATAATACTTTTGTTTTGGAAGTTGATTTTTTACATGACTTCATATTCTGATCACAGTTTTTCCCATCTTTTAGGACTTCAAAAGTGAGTGGAAAGTTTTTTTTTCCACTTTTAAGAGTCAAAATTGAGAGGAAACTTTTTTTATTATCTTTTTTAGGGGTCAAAAGTGGGGGGAAACTTTTTCCCTTTTAGATGTCAAAATTGAGAGGAAATGTTTTCTTTTTAAGAGCCAAAATTGAGGGGGAACTTTTTTCTCTTTTACGGGTCAAAGGTGAGGGGAAACACTTTTTTTCCCTTTTAGGGTTCAAAAGTTAGGGGAAACTTTTTTTTTCTTTTTCAAGGGTAAAAAGTGAGAGGCCTTTGGGGAAAAAAACAAACTGTAGAGTAGGTTTACTTATTTATTTATTTGCAAATAATTATAATATTAATTCAATACAAAGGAAGTGACTTGACATCATCTATAAATAATAATAATTTTTCTGTTTGTATGTGGCTATGCTACGTCACATGGTAGGCAGAGATCTTTAGTGCTACACCCTCCAAATTCTTTAACTTGAAGAATAAAACAAATCTGGGTTATCTTCAACAGTTACATTATGTTTTAGGAGGGGAGTTTTCAATTCATGATATATTATAATGCTAAACTAGGCCCTTAGTTTGTGTACAGCCATTGTGAAATTGTGATAGAACATTGTGACTTCTTTAGAGAACATTGTGACTTCATAAGAGAATGTTTATTCTGATATCACTTTTTTGGGGAAATATGTTTTTTTTACTGGACCTCATATTTTGATAACACATTGTTTACATTGTTTTTTTACCCAACATATTCTGATCACAATTTCTTTCTCCTTTTAGGTGTCGGAAATTGAGGGGAAACTTTTCTTTTCCCCTTTTAGGAGTCTAAATTGAGTGGAAATGTTTTTCTCTTTTAGGGATCAAAAGTGAGGGGAAACTTTTTTTTATTTTTTAGGAGTCAAAAGTGAGGGGAAACTTTTTCCCTTTTTGGGAAAAATACTAATTATAGAGTAGCTTCCCTTATGTATTTATTTTGAGCTTAATGGCTGGCAAAGGTGGCCTTTAAGTGAGTATTTCTAATATCATGTTTTCTTAACTTCTGACTCAACAAATCCATTTAGTTTTTCTCATTTGATAGATTCTCATAAATAGTAATCAACTCTAATATTGCTACATTTGGTTTGCAATAAATGAAGGCAGCTTAAATTATATATCTTTCCAAAGTGGTCATAATGAAAGTTGTCTAAAACAAAGAAAGTTACATTGACAGTCTTATCTAAAATAATTTCTCATAAGTCCCAAGATTTTATTTCTAGTACATGACAAATTTCACATTGTTGATGACGCTGACTATAAGCCAATCACAAGAATTCTGTAAC
>VCCN01000808.1:729016-762683 GCA_006491835.1 Architeuthis dux | reverse complement strand
GATCGCATTACTTACTTAAAATTATGCACAAAACGGGGGTGGTTCAATTGCTAATAGCCTAGGGGCCCTGGTATAGGTTAATCTGGCCCTGGCCTGTTATGTACTTAATATGGAAATTTTCAAGAGTACTATTTGTTATAAAATAAACAAAACAAAACACAACTAGCAGTCATTGCTCTTTCCTTTTTTGATTTGTATTCTTTTCCATCATCATTTTTACCTGAACACTAAAGAAGTCGGCCGACAAAATCACTCTTACGGGAAAAACAATCCTTGCACTCCTACCTTCAGTATTTTGTTTCTGACCATTTTACTACTGCCATTTGTCAAGAACTACATGGCTTTACAACTTAGACTTTAGGGCTACTAGATGATGACATGATGTCTATTCTGGGACATTTCACCAGTCAGATATAGTGAAAAGGTCTGATTGGAAATCAATGTTTTATTGCAATGCTAAGTTAGTGGGGTGAATGAAGGAACCTAAAAGTAATACATAAAAAAACAAAATTGGTGACACAAGAAAGACAAAACTGTAAAAAGATTAAACTCCTGCTTGGCAAGTGACAAAGTGCTAAAAATATGTATAGCTCTTGCCTGAATTAACCCATTATCAGAATCTTTCATGAGGATGATAATTTTTGTGTTGGATTGAATGCATTATCTGTAATTATGCCAGATTTCAGGCATAAATCCACACCAGTGCTACTGCTGCAACTAATAATGATGATGATGATGGTTATGATCCTTCTCCTCCAAACCATATTCGAAAACTAAAAATAATATACAGCCATTATTTGTCTGTGCATAATTTTTAAAGCCAATTTAGGCTATCATTTTTGTATTTCAAAACAAAGATGGCTTCCAAGAAGTACTAAGTTCCATTTTGACACTGCTCTGAAAAATCGCCTTGCAGATCAATGCCAAGCTAGCAAGACATATCAAGACATCCTAAAACTTTTGGAAACAGAGAAAATCCCTGCTTCTTTGTCTGCTTTGAAGAGAATTGGCCAAAGATTTGAAAGAAAGAGAACAGTAACAAGAAAACATGTTTTTTGAGAAGCCCAAATCCATCACACTAAGAGATGACAGATGCATCAAAAGACCAGTTTTAAGCAACAAGAAGACAAGGAATTTAAGTTTAGCCAAGGAATTTAAAACTAGAAACATTTGTGTGTCTAGGTCAGCCTTTCTCAACCTTTTTAGACTGTCGGAATCCTTCAAATAACTTTCATATCTCGAGAAACTCCCACATGAAAATATGTACAGCTAATGACACATTGGAGTGTTCAAAAATGTATACATATTATAATCTAAAAGTAATTATCAGTATTCTGGACTGGAAAATAGTTTTCTACACATTTGTTCATTTTGGTGATCATTCTAAGATACTCTATTTTTCCAGTCTCCTCTCACTCAAGGACTTTTAATATAAAAAATATAATATGGAAGTCTGTTTCCTAAAATAAATATTTAGATGCTTAGCTTACCTTTCATAAAATTAATGTTTTTCATAAACTTTATATACTTATATAAGAACTCAGAAGGCAAAGATATAACAAAATTATCAAATTTGAAATAACTGGTTTAATACAAAGAAAAGCATAGTATTCTAAAGATAATTTTGATTAATGAAAATGTGAATTGCACCTATTTAGTGTGAAACTTGTGCTTGTTTTCGGCAGCAGAAATAAATTTTATCTTCCACTAAAATGATATGGTGCTTTTTTCACAAATGTATAAAATATTTGCAGAAACCCTAATTACCTCTCGCAGTACCCTGGTTGAGAAAGGCTGGTCTAGGTTGACTAGATTGTCTGAACAAGGTTTGCAATCCAGATGGTTGGCTAAAAAACTCCTCTCAATACTACTTTGTCCAGTGTTACAAGTGATCTTTATTAATGAAAGCACGTTTGAGTTGGTCAGTGTTGCTCCTAAAAAGATTGTCTGTCTTTGATTGTTAAACATGGCGGCGGAGGTCTTTTGGTATGGGGCATCTTCTCAACCATGGGTGTTTCATGGCTTATTAGATATAAAAAATATCTGGATATTCTATGGAGTGTATTGCTTTTCATTATTCAGAGACTCTATCCTGATGGAAATATCTTCCAGCAGGACAATGCTTCTTGACATTCTGCTAGATCCACCAAAACAGCCTTGAAATCATGTTCTGGCCAGCCTACTCATTGGATATGAACCCAGGTGAGAACATTTGGAATTTTATACAATTAAAACTAACAGGTAATAAGTTCAAAGAAAGTTCATCAGAAGAAATTTGAACATTGCAGAAAAATAAATCCCAGCATGGATTGTGCACTTTTATACAATGTTCAAATTTCTACTGATGCTAAAAGGCTTAGCTTCATGATAATAAATATGTTTGACATAATACGCTTTTCTCATTCTTTCTTTTCCATATTGTCTAATCACATCCACCATTCTGTTGGATCCCCTCACATCCATACAACAAACATATATATATATATATATGTATATAGCATAACACATCCATTTTCAAGATGAAGATGCCCCTAGCTTGAATGTTCCACCAAAGTTTTTGGTTATTGAACTGTAAACCTCATGGTTTTCAGTCCAATTCTCTAATTTCTTGGGTTTTCTTTCCTGGCACATAGACAAGGACAATTCTAGAATAATGAATTCATTTCAGTCTTAAGTGTATGGCTGTACAACACTTCTTACATTGGTACCTTTTCTGCCAGACGCCACTGTTTTGAATAACTAGAGTATTTAACAAAAGGTTTTCTTTAAAACTTCATTTTCATGCTATGACATTTTAGAAAAGAACATTACAAGTGAAAAATCAATTCAGATTTTTTTTTTTATTCATTTATTTCAGCTGATAAATCATCCAGGATTTTTATTTTGTACATTGATCCATGAGAGGTTTACATGACAGGAAAATATCAACGTCAAAGACATGAAAGTTTCATGACTTATACAAGGAAGACAATTTGATCAGATATTTACCAAATAACTAGGGAGACAACTATTAATTACTATCTGCACTAGGGTTTCTTTTTTTTATCTCGTTTTTTTTCACTACTTTTCTTTCCATTTATATTCAGGTTTATTCAGTCTACTGTGACTTCCAACAGAAAAATGGGAACAAAAATCTAACTATAAAAAAAAGAAAAAGGAAAAAAAACCAAGAAAGAAGAAAAAAATAAATGGGAACTAAGATAAGTACAAAGCATATTTACAATATATCATCACATCTCCTCTCTACCACAGCCGTCATCATTCTGTATGATTAGTCTGATGTATGTTGTTTCTGTCGTAAGACGTGTGTGTGGAGATGTTCTTTCTCTGCTAATCATGCAATTAAAAAAATAATGGGGAAATAAGTGTGTGCGTGTTGATATTATCTATGCTTTTATTTGGCAAAATCTATTTCAATGACAAAGCCTTAAACAAAAATAAAACATGGTTAAGTCAATATTTCTTTTGAGAAATTTTGAAATTTAAATCTTTGTATTTTATCAAATCTTTTTTAATAGGTGAAAGCATGAGCTTTTTTCAAAATTTTAGACTTAACTCATCAAGTCTACCTGCCCTATATCACATAAGTCACCTTCCACACACACACACACTTTCATTCTATACAAAACTCTAAATAGAAAAATTGGCTTCAAACTGAAGGTAATCAGTAACCTTAGAATCTACTCAGTAGTCTTTTTTTAATGATATAAGCTTATAATATTTAAGATTTAATTTTTCTGTTTTTTTCATTTTTATGCATTCACATTGATATTTAGAATGTTCAAATATAAAAAAAACACTTGAAATATTTCATTGCATTTCTTGTGTTGAAATTACACAATACATAATCTTTTTAGCTTTTGTTGTTAATTAAGCCACCTCCAACAATTTACACCTGGCATTAGATAGCATGAAGTCTTTTAGAAACTTTAATGATCTCTTTAGATTTATTTGTAATTCAAACAAGGGAGAATCTTGAGATTTTTGCTAATAGCAGAAATCTTCTGCTACCAATACTCTTAAGGGACAAGGATTTGAAATCGAAAACCTGAGCAGTTCTGGTTTAGTACCATACCAACTGAACAATCCTTCATGTACAAATTTCAGCCTACCTTACACTTAACACTTGGGTTTGGATAATGATTGACATGCATCTATTCTTGTCAGCAAGCTCTGGCAAATAATTTTCTTTCTCTTATTGTGGAATGATTGTTATTTAATACTCTATAGACACCAGATAATGATTCCTTCATTTTGCAGTCTTATAACAAAAACTGTAAAGCTCATGGAGAGTCCAGGACCTGAGCTTCAACCTACCTAGGTCAGCTATACTGTCAGAATGCTCCTTTGAAGGGACAGCAGACCTCTACAGTCAACTTGGGTATCTGCCTAGGAGAAGAAAAGTTCAACAGAAAAACTACAACCTAGGGACCTCAGTGGGCCATGGCATGTAAACCCTTAGTTCAAAGGGCCGGGTCGGTCATGTGAATGCCATACTTCGCCTTTAAACTTCTTTTAGCACAGGCTCGAGGGCTATTCCATGCTCCTGCCTCACGGGCCACCTGTAGACCTGCAAGAGATGTGGTAAGTCCTCCAAAATCTCTGTTCACAACGCCAAGCCATGATGATGATATAAAAACAGAATAAACAATGATGATAGCAATTCTTTGATCACAGCAAATCACAAAATGATGAGGTTAAAAAATAAAAACTTTCAAAGGAAAACAATTAATATTAGGATAATACTCTCTAGATCAACAATTACTAAATTTGTGTTACTTGTGTAATAAACTCACATACTTATGAAAGTATAGAAATATCATACAACAATAAGATACAATAAGAGTGAATTAGTGGAAGAGGTTATGCAGTTTTATAGAATGAAAAATGAACTTATTGATGAGATGACAAGAAAGTGTAAGGAAGGCTGAATTTTATCTACAAAAAGAACTTTGAATTTGAAACTGGAATCTGACCCATCCAAATATGTATCTATTTAGAAATACAATTTTTAATGAAACTTTATGTATAGACTTATTTCTTTCTCATCCTAGGAAGCTAATTTTTTTTCTCCCTTTTTATGGACATGTTAATAAGATTCCTAAATTCAAATTTGTTAAAGCTAGGTAAATATAGCTGTGTATAATAATAACAATACAGACTGAAGATGCATATGTTACAATTTCATCTGTTATCACCTTCAGGGCCAATATTTCTTTTTTTTTTCTTTGTGCTTAACAGATAGAATAGCGAATAAACCTCCTTTGGCACTTAACATGTTCAAAAGATGGGGAAGTCAATTTTGTATTCTATAATTTGAATTATAGATGCAAGCAAACATATCTTTCCTTTTTTTAATATTACAATTGACTCTTTTTTAAAACTAATCCCAAAAAGTTCATGACTGGTTGAATCTTTAGTAATCTCTTATAATCTTATGTGATATGTATGTATATACCCCATATGACATGCACAATAGGTTACCTCATATTATAAAAATGATACAGATATACATATATATCTGTATCATATTATAAAAATGATACAGATATTTAATAGGAGTTTAATCTTTATAAGAAATTCTTTGTTAGATTATAGTTATGGAAACTTGCACAGCACTGCTTAAATGCTATCTCTCCATGGCTCATCGTAGCATACCAGTGATAAAGCAAAGATGATAGGCAATGTAATAGAGCATAGGGAAATTAGAGTTCATGCCTTTCTCAAAAGCACTAGAGCAAAGAGACACACATTAACAGATTCTTCAAACCCTTTTCTTAATTTTGATTTCCTATCTGTTGGGCCATTTTTGCACATCTTCTGCTGTATTAGCACTTAGGTCAATGAAAGTGAGTCCAGTTATTACAGAGTGCTCTTAAAGCATGGCCTTGTACCAGATTTATAAAGTTTTCTGTCGATGCTAACTGTTCATGTTCAAATCTGGGTACTGGTTAGGGTTGTATTTTATACCAGGGATGCCCAATGTCCTTTTTGCAGGATTTGTCAAAGTCAAGTAGCTGTGTATAATAATAATAATAATATATAATTCATGACCTTAAGATATTCTCAGCTTGCCTGAGGTGAATCAAAGATTAAGAAATGCAAAGAAAGACAACAACAACACAACATTTGGATATTACATTTTTAATCTATAGTCCAACATGTTGTATTAAGATTCCAGTTAATTTTGTGTAGCATACATACACAAATGAAAAATAGCAGTTAATGCAAAGTGGAAATTAAAAAGTGGACGTTAACACTGTTGTGGACTTGTACAATGCTCAGGAAGGAGGAGCGGGCTGACTGAATACAAATTAGACACAAACGTTTACTTTCCTAATTTTTTTTTTTCTTAAAAAAAATTATTTTTCTGAATTGATAAATATCCTTTTATTCATCTTAACTACCAGAAACTGCTGTTTTTGATGCTGACAGTTGACAGTACATCCTTCAAGTGGTCGAGTAAGGTTTGCTGAGCTTCTTTTTCTCACGATGAAGAAAAATTTTCAATAACAAAACCATTATAAATTTACCAGAAAATGGATGAGAAATCATTGCAACTATTTTATATTTATATTTTGCTTATTTTTATTTAAGTTTTTCTCATTTTTAATCATAATTTCAAGCATATCATATAGTCCAACATCTTTTTAAAGTTCGGGTAAAAAATTAACAGACCGGGAAATAGGTAGATTAATAAATAGAAACTTTTTAAGACTTAACACTCTTCTTTCAAAAAAAAAAAAATTGACAACATTATTCTTATAGGCTGTGATTCGTATATTATATCTCACAGGAAAAGGATATACAATTTTTTTCTTTTTATAGAATGGTATTAATGCTTGAATTTCTGGTAAACGGAAGTTTTGGCTGCGGACATTTCAGCCTGGACGTTTTGGCCATGGACGTTTCGGCCACAGATATTTTGACCGTAGACGTTTCGGTCTTATTTTGTTTTTAAAGGTGAAAATGACTAACTAGATGTAATTTAAAATGAAATAGAATCATAATATATAAATCTAATGCGATGTACAATAATTATATAATATATGTTTGTTGTTTAGTGTTTTATAAATCTTTTTAAAAACTTTTTATAGCTAATAATTGTTTTATTTGTTTTTTAAAATTTTTTTCATAAAAGGCAAATAAAATGGGTTAAGATTCGTTTTTTACCAAATCTCTAAGAAATTAGAAAAAAAAAAATTTTCCCAAGTAATGTGAGTGTGAAAATTTCACACCCGAGCACAGTTGATGTTAAAATGTTGCATAAATAAAAAGAAATGAGAAAATTCATCTAAGAAAAACAGATGTAAATACATAAATTATATATATAGTCATTTTCACATTTAAAAACAAAACGAGGCCGAAAATCCGCGCTCGAAATGTCTGCAACCAAAACGTCCGTGGCCGAAATGTCCTACAACTGAATTTCTACAACTCATATGGGACAAGGGCAAGAACTTAGGTGATAGTGATTCCATATGTCACATGGGGCAAAATAAACTTGCAAGGAATAAATATAACATTGTGGTTTTCTTAGAGATGAATGAACAGGAGTTTCACTCCTTAAAGTCATGCATTGAAAATGTTTTTGTTTTTTTATAAAAATTGAATTCAAACAGGCAACCATTAATGACTGTGTTACGTTATCTGTATTCACACAGTGAATAAAAAAAATGGCTTTTGAGTGTCACATGACAGTAAATGAACAATGGACACTATTATATTACATTTGGCTTTGAAATTAAAATGCAATACCGTATTGTAATAATCATGCAGTTCTTGATGGAATGCAAACAGAGGGGTAATGTCCAGTAATTGACACTGTCTTAGAGGCCACCTGGATTTAATGAAGAGTGACGCCATGCATACCTCAAACATATAACGTTTGCTTTGATATGCAGGGCAATTCCTTTAATAGTCACTTTGTAACTGTTGGTATCTTGTTTTGAATTAATATCTCATTTTGATGATTCTGAATGATTTTCTTTTTTTAAATATACTTCTGAGAAAGAATAATGGCATATATTCTGTGCATGTTTTTTATTTTTTGTTTTGTTTTTCATTCAGTGAAGAATATTTGAAGAAACAGCACTTGAATATTTGTGAATATTGGGTATTTTAAAATCTGAGATTAAAAAAAAAAAACATAATTTGTCATTGCATTTTGTCCCAGCTTTATTTGCTGATTTAAATGTGCAAGGAGGGACTTTTTTTTTCAGTCTGCAGCAAAGGTCACCCAGAAATGCTATTCTGGGTGTGTCTGTCTGAGAAGGTTATCTTCAGCTTTTTTACTAGCAAGTCTTGGGAATTTTCTTGCATGCAAAGTCGGTTCACTACTCTTATTTGTGATACTCTAACAAAAATCTAAATGAACAAATATTCTGAGATATGTCCCTCATTTTGATCATTACTAAGTTACCTTAAGTAAAAATCTTCAGTCTTATTACCTACCCATCAGAAGCATTGTCCATCTTCTTTTAATATTCAATTAAATATGACAAATATTTTGTTTGGTGGTATTTTATTTTAGGATAGAACTTATTTCATCATTCTTTTGTGAAGTAATGTTTGTATATTAATGTATTTTTTAAATAATCCATGTAAAATAAATGTGTAGATGTGTTTTCTTTTAGAATTCTCAAATCAAGTATCATATAACCACTGTTATCCTCCTGGTGATTTTCATTGTAGATATTTAAGTAATATATTTTGCTACTATAAATATATTTTGTTTTACAAAATTCCATACTGTATTGCTATCTGACCAGATTTCCAAACAATTTTAACATAACAGAATATATATAGATATATATTTACATGTAAAGATTTGTCTTTGATTTTAAGCTTCATGAAAGGCAGAGCTAGGACAATTTCTTGGTGAGACAGATTTTCTTTCTACTTACAAAATGCAGCATATACCAAATACAATGACTTTATTAGAAGTTTTGAAGCAAAAATTATTAATCTGCCAATTTTATAGCACAAGAATCATAACCAAATTGCATTACCGACAAAGAAAGGTGAAAATCCAAATATTGATACACACATGTATGCACAATTATACATACAGCTGCATCTATAACTGAGTTCGGTATTTCTGAGATGAGGTGTTAGTATTATTGATACTATTGTTCGGACTGAGATCCTCATCTTGGTTGTCATTTCCACAACGTTTCGGCCGATGTACCCTCCGGCCTTCTTCAGGTGTCAAGTTTTGTTGGTCACTTACCGGAACTATTGAACTGAACCCTTTATTTGATCCACAGGAGTATACCCCCGTGGATCAAATAAAGGGTTCAGTTCAATAGTTCCGGTAAGTGACCGACAAAACTTGACACCTGAAGAAGGCCGGAGGGTACATCGGCCGAAACGTTGTGGAAATGACAACCAAGATGAGGATCTCAGTCCGAACAATAGTATCAATAATAGCTGCATCTATATTTATGCACAAAATGTGATCAAAAAGTTCATGAACAAAGTGAGCATTTAAATTAACTTGAATTTTTCAGACTGTCAGTTAGTCTTACAAAAATTCATCTTGATAGTGCACTTCTTTCAAGAGTAACAGTTTGGTCTTGAGCAGGTAAAACTACTTGATAATCTATCCTAATTAAGATACAAGTGCAGAATGTGCACACAACTTGAAAAAAAAAAAACTTTTCTCAAAAAGAATGATGATTCAATGATCCTTTAGTGATGATGTGCTTGGTAGAACAGCTGTGTCTGAATGGTACAAACATTATAAAGAAGGTTGGTTGCATTTCCAAGAAAGTTCTTTACCTCTACCACTTAAAGTTTAACACAAATCTTTATGCCCACATACTGTTCTTGTGAGTCCATTTGAATAAATTTGTTAAGGGATTTTTACTTACAACAAAACTGTTGCTGCTCTTAACACCTTCAACGCCAATGTTTTTTCGCTGATGTGTGTAGGCCAAGAATCGAATGGTGTGGATTCTGCAGAGACTAAATTGCATTGCTGGAAATCAGTCAAAGCAGTGTGTGGAGGACAAAATAAAGACAAGGAGTGAATTTCAAAAAAGGGGGCATTAATTAACATCCTTTGGCGCTGAATGTGTTAAAAGAAATGCACTATCAGGATTTTTATTTTATTTTCCTTTCTTTATTTCATTTAAATTCTTATTTATCTATTTTAGAATAATCAATACAATGTGAAATTTTAGTTACAGTTTACTTGCTTTTTCTTTTATTCCTTTAGTACATTTAATCACACTAAATTTAACTGGTTTGTAAACCTTTTTGATCACACCTTGTATATAACTGCAAATTTATAATTGCACCTCAAGTTAAACAATATTAGGATGAGTTATTGACCAGATAGAGAAAAATCTGAAAAACTGGCCGCAGGTGCTGAAAAAACGTACATGCACACCCTTTATGCACCTAAAGTTTGAAATGCATAAACACTGTGGTAGAGAGGTGAGAATAAACACTTTATCTAAGGCCTTTGTAAAAATATCATTAAATGGAATGTTGACACTTGCAGTCAAAAACATCATCCAAATATTTGAAAAAGAAGACAAGCCAATGGCTTTAGATCTAGCATTCATTTGTGCAAAAAAAAGAAAAAGAAAGCAAAATAAGCTGGGGAATGGGGGGCGGGGCGGACAAAGACTCAATCAAGTGCTAATGATTTTTAAAATTGTTCCAAATGAAATATAAAAAGGAATGAATGAACAGATTAAAATAAAATGAACTGAATGGAATAAAAAGCAGGTGGAATTGGCTCTGCAGTCCGATTAGTTTATATGAATGTGCTTTTACGGTTTTTGAAATTGGAATTGGATAACTTCAAAAACGTACTTTGAGAATTCCATTCTTGAAAAAGATGGTACAAAGGACGGGGTTGAATAGAAGATTGAAAATCCAAGCTTTAAGTAATATTCTATATTGAATGTTGATATACATTTCTGTTATACTTAGTAAGATTCACGTAGTACAATTTTTCTTTTGGATATTCTGAACTGTAAGTCAGAAAGAAGCTTAAAAATTAGAAAAGAACAGTTTTAATTAAACTTTTATTGAAAAAATAAGAGTAAGATTTTTCCATTGATCTACTTTATAGTGAGTAGAAAGCTTAATAGTGAATCCAAGGAGAAAGGTTTTGTATATCACCTGAGCAAAGCCTCCCAGAATTTGTGAAATGATTTCTATTCATGTATATTTTTCTTTGTTTTTAAATGTTTTTCCATTTTTAGATTCTGAGTTGTTGAATTAACAGAAGAGAGCAAAGCATTGTTGCGAACATGCTTAAGCTTGAACTCAAAAGATTGTAAAGTTTGTAAAATGCAGAGAGAAAAATATTGAAACTGTCCATAGTTGGCACAGGACCAGATGGGAGTAATGATTAGACCTATTAAATGATCACCAAATAACAGACTAATAAACTCCCATTGGTTAATGAATATCTTACATTGTTAATGGAAATGGACAGGATTTGTGATTCCTCATGTGACAGAATATAAACAGTTTCAAGAATGAATTGTCAACACAGCATCAACATTCTGCTCAGATGTAAATCCCTTACAACTTTTTAAAATTTTTTCATTCAGGAATAGTTTTCTTGTCAAGTGGAATTGACAGGATTTCTTTAGAGATTAAGTCCAGTCAATAACGTGGGCTGGTGTTAACTTCTTTTTGTAGGGGAATTTAAATCTGTAAGTCCATCGTCGTAGATTTTTTTTAATACTGTCTCTTGTTCTGACACATGAGCATGAAATAATGTGAGTGGCTTCACAATCTATCAGTCGATTGAGGAATTTTAAAACTTTGATTATCATCACTGGATTGTAGATTGACATCAGGTCAGGCTGATTTCTTCAATTGAACATAAGGCAAGCCATTTTTTTCTTTTTCTTTTTTTTATGTTCATTGTGAGTGAATATAGAAAAGTATTTCAAGAAGATCATCAGCTCAAATCCTTCCCTGATAATATTCCAAAGGATTTGGAATTTAGGATTAAAGTTAATGTAATCCGCACAAAGCAATTAGTAAACAACAGTGCAGTCTTTTCTGTTTTGCACATTTATAGGAGAAATGTGACTATAAAATCAGTGAGAAGGAATACAGAATAAAATAAGAGGATCTTGCCTTACAATTCACAGAAATGTATTCAAGCACAACAATTGGTTGAGTTAAATAATGAAAACTTTTAGTTTATGGTTGATCTGACTGGATTAACTACAAACAATCTCAATCTATTTGTAAAGAACCCACTGTAGAAAGACCTCAACTAATTGTGCTAAGACTGACTTGATGGCATAAGAATGTCTTCTTCACTCAAAACAAAAGCAGATCCATTTGTCCAAACAATATTCATTATAGAATCAATTCTCTCTGCATGTGATCCTATCTAATTTTAAATTCCCCATCACTTGCTTAGAAATATCATTTTGTTTTTGTTTTTAGAAGCTGTGGGCCCTATTGTCAAATTGTGATCTTGTCGGCTCCTGGCATTTACTCCACTGCCAAATGTATTAGTTTAAATTTTGCAGAGAGAAATAATCGGAATATCAATAAGGATACTTAATTAAAATGTATCTTAATACAGTCTGTATTTGAAAGAAATCATCTAGTCAGAGATAATAAAGAAGAATAAATATTTAAAATAGAAGAATATCCAAAATTAAAATGGAAAAAAATAAATATATAAACAATACAAGCAATATCTGTATTCAGATGTCCTTAAATATACAGAAAGTATCTCCAAGTTATCTTATAAACAAATTTTAATTTACTTAAATAAGATGTAGAAGAAATAAATGAGATAGTAATATTAGATGTAGAAGAAATGACAAAATAAAATACATAAGTAGTCATTATACTCAATTTATCAATTGTAAGCTGATGTTTTTTAAGGGGTCATGCATATAATAGATTAGATTTGAATCTTGAAACCAGATTAATATTAATTTTTAGTAATTTCTTTTTTGAGTCAAATAAGAAATGATTTGGGGCCAAAATGCACAAATTTTTGTAAATTGACATTAGAGACATTTAAAAAAAACATTTTTTTCTTTTGTTTTGGAGTTTATCAATAGTTTTATGCTTCCACATAAAAGACACTTGATTTTTCATATAATTTAATTTCTTTGATTGTTAGCAAAAGCACAAGGATACCAATTGGTGGGCCTTACGCAAAAGAAAAGAAACCAATAAAACAAAAATCGAAGAGAATAACTGTTCACCTGACTGTAGAAACGTAGATACAATATTTTGTGACTTTCCAGACTTTGTTGTAGTCTCATAGGTTGGTTTCTTTTCTATATTTTTTTCTTTCAGTCTGGTAAAGGTAAACAAAGTTGGATACATCAGAAGCTAAACATCAATTTTAAATCAGAAATCAGGATCTAGCTTCCTTGCCACAAAAAAAGGTCAGGCTTTTCTATCCAGTTGCAGATGTCCCATGCAATGTCAAGCTCCATCTCAGACAGTTTTATTTGTTAACAGTAATAACAGTTAAAGCTCTCTGAATAAAATTATTGACTGGGAATAAACCAGTGACGTCAAACAGCAAAAAAATAAATCAACACTTCATATCAACAATCTCTCTTAATAGATCAGTTCTATATATTTTTTGTTTGTTTTTTTTTTGCATATAATTATGCATTTTTTTCTTTTAATTTTTTGGTATATCTTTCTTACCTCTCTCATTCCTTCCTTCCTTTCCTGATATGTTGCTATGGAACCATGACAACATGTCAACCACTCTCTCTTTTATCTCTCTTCTCTCTCTCTCTTGCTTTTTCTCTCTCTCTCATTCTATTCATTCTGGTCTCAGGTTGGTGGTGATTCATTGACTGCCTTCGATTCCTCTCCACATTTAGTGACCCTGAACCCCCTCCCGTGTCCCCCATAAATCCTTAATCTTCATTTGAGTACCTGAATAGCCACCCAGGTACTACCCAGGTTAAGGGTTTATTTAGCTGGCAGATGCACTCTGTGAAACTTAACCGAATTTTCATTCTTTGTTTTCATCCTTAGTAGTGCAAGTACTGCTATGGCAGTATCACCATCAACCACCATCCCTAACTGATTGTTAAGGATACAGTAAAACAATCTAGGACATCAAACAACTTCAGTGTTAAATGATTAAAAAAAAAATTTTAAAGATTTAAAAAAAAACACTCAAGTCTTGCTACGAGAAGGAGATTTTGCTAAAACCGGTTGTTGAATTTTTCAGATAATGCAACTTCTCTTTTTGTTTTGTTTCATTTTGTCTTTTTTTCTTTTGTTTTTGTTTTTATTTTTTGTCAGTGTTGAGGTAACAAAAGCAGGTAACAATTCCATCAACATGAACCCATGGAATCCACGTCCCCATAAATGAAGCAGGGAGTTATCTCCCCTGCAATTTAGCTCAGACATCTTCACAGTTAACAATCAGTGATAAAATTAATGTCTGCCACTAGTTGCGCTTCCTTGAGTCCTTGGTCGGAGCAATATACATCTGCAATGAAACAAGTATGTCAATAAGGTTAGTAGACTAGCAAGACAGGGCAACTTAATATATTGCGTGTATATATGGTAAAAGTAACCAAATTGTTTCTCTTTCTCCAGAGATCTGAAGATGTTAGTTGATAATTAGAAAACAAAAAAAGATCTCCTGTCTGATTTGTATGTAGCAAATTGAATAAATAAAAAGAAAATCATGGATTGATTAAGCGTATTATAAAGTAAGAGGTTAATATAAAATAAGTTGATTTGTTAGACATATGAAAAGAAACATCTTTTGAATACATATAGTGTAATCACAAAATGGCAGGAGAGGGGTAGTAAAGATAAAATGGGGGACAGAATTTTACCTATTTGACTTTTTGCTGTTGGAATAAGTATGAAAAAGACCATGAGATAAAGTCAGTATCTTTCTAGATTAATTTCCAATTAAGAAAAACAACAAAATACACTGTGCACTTAGATTATCAATGTTACTTACAAAGTACCATATTTGATAGCATATAAGACTCCCATTGCAGGGAATATTAAGAAAAAACTAATTTCCTTGAATTCTTCTAATTTATTAACCAGTTTTTTTAACTCCTCAAGTTCTAGCCATTGTGGGGCTGAACAGCAAATGTTACCTTTACATATGGAGCTATTTTGTGGGGTATTATATGCCGTCAAATATGGTGAATTGCCAAATTAAACTCATTAAAACCTGGAGGACAAGTAAAGTAAGGTCTTTGGGAGGTCAGTTGGATGGGCTCAGTAGTTCAGTTATTAAAAAAAAAAATAATGATTTATTTTGTTTAATTCATTCTTTTAAGCCACTTCAAATTCCAATAATGTTTTGGTTGGTATTATTATTATTAGTTTTAAATCTGTCAGTGACATGGCTACATCAAATCACCTGAAGACCATCGGAGAAATAGCTTATATATTGGACACAGAATAATAACAAAGATAAGGAAAGCAATCTGAATAACGCTTTAAGAATTAAACGATTGCAGAAGTTTATTTTTTCCCATTTAGCATTATCTCCTATCATCTTCAGGTGACTTTATTTATTCTAATTTAAACTGTCATTTTAGTTCACGAGTAAAGAACATAACAAGTAAGAATAGTTAATATAAGTACCTCTTTATAATACAGACGAAGCCATTTATTATAATCATGGATAATGTTATCAAACAGTTATTGTTATCGAAATCAGTCGGTCCCAAACACTTTATTTAAAATGAATTAAAAATGATATTAAAATATTTATATTATTATTATTATTTTTTTTATAATGTAAAGTTGTTTATAACAATGATTATATAACAATGAATGTAAATTGTTCCAATTTGTATATCCTTCGCTTAATGTTATCAGCTGGTTATTGTTATCTAAAAGACCCTGTCCCAAACTGATCACAATAAACAGCTTCCTCTGTATAATGAAAATTAGTTCCATTGCAAAGTTTTCACTGTATCATAGGTACTGACAAAAGCCCAGTCTGGCAGAAGGCTATAGAGTATCTAAAAATGTAAAAAATGCCTTGTAGCACTTGATTGCATAAGACAAGTGTAAAGATCAGCCCTTTTCTTTTATAATAACAGAGCACATTTAATACAATGGAAGCCATTGTACAAAATGTGCTCTGTTATTATAAAGTTTGATGTAAAACACTTATGGCAAACAATCAATGGTGAAGGCCATGGAAACAAGTATCACTTAAAGGTTATTGATGCATGCAGATTTTAAAAAAATGCTATTTTTACAACATATCTTTTGATAATTGTTAAAATGTATTAACACCTTCAGTGCCAAGTCAAAAATAGAATAATGGGATGCCCCAGGCACTAAGTAGCATTGGTAGAAAGCAGGTATTAGTCACAGCTGTGTGCAGATGACAAAATGAAGACAAGGTATGAATTTCAAAAAGGGAGACACTATGTAATTAATGTTGTTTGGCTTCATAGATTTTACAAAATCAATGATGTATTAACTACTAGTGGATCAGAAGATTGAAGAGTGTCAATCTTTCAAGTGATAGGAATCTTCTTGTCTTGATAGTTAGCATTAGAAATATTGACCTTCAGCAGGACTTGAGCACCAACTACAGGCATCAGAAACAAACTTGCTACCAAGCAGGCACTAAATAACAGCAAAGATAAATGCATAAGTCTGAATAAATCTTAGTCAGCTGCATGTTTTTAATTTATTTCATTTTCTAACATTATTGTTTTTGTAAAGTTTGCAATGGATCAGCAATATTTTCAAATAAAGGATTAAACCTTGATGAATCAAGAGTTAGATTAACCAAATCCTTATTTCAAGAATTAAGAATTTCATTACAATCAAGTCAAAATCTTACTGTTTCCTCAATTGATTAAAATAAAAAAAATAAAAATTAGTTTTCAACAGAAACCATTTCTTTGCCAAGGAAGAGATAAAAAAAGATTACCACAATAAATCCAGCAGTCGGGAATAATCCATTTATCACAAAAAAAAACAAAATTACAGTTATTATTTAACTGTATAGAAATGATACATTCAAGAATGCATTATCAACAATAATCTACACAAATCCAATACACATGTGCATCAATA
Source organism: Architeuthis dux (assembly GCA_006491835.1). Taxonomy (NCBI): domain Eukaryota; kingdom Metazoa; phylum Mollusca; class Cephalopoda; order Oegopsida; family Architeuthidae; genus Architeuthis; species Architeuthis dux. The sequence continues at coordinate 745,628 of VCCN01000808.1, read as the reverse complement.
CCTCAGATTTGTTACTTCTTTGCACACCTCTCTAAATACTCTCTTTATTGTAAGCATTCAACCTGAGAACACAAATTTAAATTTTTGTACATATCATTACTCAGAAAAATTATCTCTTCTTACCATTTATGTTAAAGCTTTTTTATGCTCGATATGAAAATTACTTTTTGGAATGAAATAAGGTGACGCACCTTAAAAATCACTCGGAATGAAATTGCAATGCTATTGTTTGGTGCGGGATCTCATGCGTTTCCTTCTCGACTTGAACTCCATAAGTATTTATGATTGTAGATAATCTTTGTCCATCTTTGTTTCACCGGTTTTGAAGAACCATTACTCTTTAAAATACAAATAAGTTATTATTTGGAACAGCTCATTTACACAGACAATTTAACACAGGGCTCAGATAAAATATTCATCACTATTCTAGTTCTTTTGTGTCCAAAAGTTCAATACTTACTTTGAGAGTGTATCAGAGAGAAGGACATGTCTGAAACCAGCAAATATGATTTTAATCTGATAATCTGGAACTTTCTAGCTCTTTCTGCGTATTAAAGAAAGATTCAGGTGGTGTCATATTTAAACTCTCAAGGGGGTAAAAATATCTCAAAACTGATGATAGACAATAATGAAGACTTCATTATTACTACTGAATAAGCATGTAACTATTATAACTAAGAAGCAGAAAACGAACTTTTCTATTTTTGCAAGTCTACAGAAATAAATTGTATAAAAGAATGATCTAGAGAGAGTATGTAACTAGAAGCAACACCATGCAAAAAAGAATTAAGATTGTGAAGAATAAAAATTAATATTTTTATGTTGATTGAATGGAATGCTGACAGGTGCTTGTTCGGGAAAGTAAATCTTTTTTTTTGTGTTGTGAGAAAAAAATCAGTTGATTTGATCATAATGGATACAAATATTTAAATATTAGTTATAAAATTAAACATTGATAATAAAAAGAAACAAAAACCCCCCAAAATAAACAAAAGTGGGACTGCAGACAGAAAAAGGAATACATCCAAGTTGAATATTGTCTTGAGAATAATGTGATCACCAGAATATGAAAAAAACCCCAAAGAAATTGTACCAATCTTTCACAAGTTTGTGTGGTTGGCTGGGGTTTAAAATTGAAAAGAATTACCTGTGAGACTGTCTGCACATGTACATACATAGATATGTAGACGATGTGTCTTATGTAACAACTACTTATTACCTGTGAAAAAAACTGATGGATATATTTGAATTTCTATATTTTTTTTTTATAGAAAAGATACTAAGTATATATACTGAAGGCTGTGATGCATTTGGTAAATATATCTGCCTGTGTTTCTGTGGAGTTTAAGCGGTTTCTTCACATTCTCTCATTTACTTAATAGTTCACTACTTCAAAGCTGTTAATAGTGTAAACAGATCTAGTTAGTCACTCACATAGAAACCGTCACATGACCAACGTCTTTTGGTAGCATGCCATGTTGGGGGTGATCAATTAAAAAGTTGGATAAAAGGGTGGTCAATGAATAAATTACAAAAATTGTCTGAATTTTCAAAAAACAAGGTTGAACACTGCCAGACACAAACTAAGGGACCAATGTAGCATACACTTACATTGTAAACTGAACCCCCCACTAAAAACCTGTTTTGGGAGGAATTTTCAAAAAACAAAACTTTATTTCTAGACATAATAAGGAGTAAATGTTGTAATTTTCTGCTCTCTAGCTCTATTGGTGCGACCTGTACATGCCACACATTTAGTAGATAGATGGATAGAAAGATAGATATCCAGCCAGCCAGCCAGACAGACAGACTGACTTAAAACTGAAGAAACCTATGTAGACAATTTTGGTGACAGTTTTGGTTGATGGTTTCTAATGCATTTTTACATTTTAACAATTCCATCTAAGGTTTTATTAAAAAGTGCCTGAACTCATTTAAGTGGATGAGTTCATTGTTTCAAATGGTGAGTAGGAGATATTTTTATCAGCAAAAGTGTTATTTATATGTGGGAGTGTCTATTGTTATGGACAGAGTTTGAGGATGTCCAGGTTTCAGACATACTGTCTACGAGAAAGTTAATAAAAATTTAATGCCTTCATGATTTCAAAGAGTTAATGGTTTCATGTTATGGACCCCTGTGGTTCTTTTCCTGGCAGATTGAACATATTAAATTTAAGGATGCTTTTTTTGTGTGGAACTGCTTGTGTGATAGTCACATGATATCGTTTGGCACAGATATTTGCGAATGAGTTTCTAAAATCTTAGCTCTTTGGGCAGTTGGAAAAAGGCTGGCTGAGGGCAGATGTGATTTTGTGTGCTTATTCGGTGCCATATTGTTACACTTTATCCTTTCCAGTAAGAATTTTGTTTCAGTCATATCAGTGTGTCTACACTTTAATCAGCAAAAATCTTAACAAAATAGGCTCAGTAATATAAAAGGCGCCAGTTTTAAAATAATTTAAATAAATATCAGCAGCAACTACTCTCAATAAATATTTTGAGATCAGACATAGTAGGGAATATACCACATGACTGTACTGACTATTTTTCGACCAATGAAAAATGCATCTAAAATTCCATACTTGTAGGAGCCTACCCCCAGAGAGAGATCTCGTATATAAGCAAGAACAGACGAGATTTCACACGCATGGCCTGGGCGGCATGGTCGTATGACTCACACTCACACATACACACTTGCGTGTGCAAAGTATTAACAAACATTTCACCATGAGGCAAGTAAGTGATTTACACACGCATACATGCATACACACACATACACAACAAGTGTTATTACTTTCTTAAGAACTTTAATCCTATTGACTTTTTCATTTCCAATCAAACTGATGAACTCTCTTCGATGCAAGACACATTATTTTCCCAATCATTATGTTGTTGTTATTCTATAAATCAATTTATATATATATTACATACATATTCTTCTTTTCATTCATTTCATTGAACCTTGAACAAGGCCAAATTAAATAATAATTATAGACAGATATATATGTACTGCCATACTGTCCCTACAATTTGGTGACCATAGAAATTGGTTCCTACAAGTGCAATGCATAAGCAGAAATCTGGAGCACAAAAGCGAAGTGAAAGAAAAGCAAGAAATGAACAAAAACACATAGGAAAGAGATCATTGCTAGATATGGGCATTGCTTCAAAAAAGCTGAATGATGAATATTTATCAGCAAAAACTGAATGATCTCCTCAAGAACAAACTGAAAACAAAAACGACTTCACAATAAAACTATTGATCATGAACCATCTAGCGCCCAAAGAAATCACTTCTGAAAGTGAACAGAATACCACTAACTAAAACCAAGATCTGAATAAGAACGCAATAAGGACATATTGGATGGATATTGGCTAGTGTGGAGTGTCACAAACAAGCCATATTTTATTTACCATGTTGACTCTTTGAATAAGGCTGAGTTAATGCTTCAGCTTTGACAACAGAGAATAGATGGTCTAGCACAGAAAAATGGAGAAAATTATGCAACAGAATTCCTGATCATGAATGTAGTAACCAACATAAATTGAATTATGTATGGAGAGAGCTTCATTGAAACAGATGCGTGGAAAGTTTTCTGCATAACAAATTATAGCAGAGGAGGAAAATAGCCCTAAAATATAAGCTAACAAATAAAACTGAAAATTTGCAAAGAGCAATATTTTAATTTATTTTCCAGTTTTTTTTATTGCTAAGTAAGGCTTTCACATGGAACTCCTTAAACCTTTTTTTTTCAGAAAAGTAAACAGAATTTATTTTTCTATGCGCTTATTTTTAAAATATGTAAAAATTATTAACATTCGAAAATTATAATTTTATTAAATACTAAATAATTTTTCACCAAAATTTGGAATTTACACTTCTCAAAAGAATTTGTCATTTCTTACATGAGTACCGAAAACTTTTATTAGGTGATTTTTGGTAAAATTAAAAAATTTAGGTGTTTTCCACATTAAGTTCTGTGTACATATCTACCATTCGATGATCTTTGGAAATAAATAAATAGGTACATATGTAATTAAAATTACACAGTTTTTGGTTTTAATAATTGGTGGGTGGGGGCCCTAAACCAGTCTCACCCTTGGTATACATCTTTCTCTCGATAGCCTTTTTATATACATGTGTCTCTGCGAGGGGGTGTAGTACAACTAGTATACATCCCATAGTATATATATATATAGTATATATAGTCCTATTCTCTCTGTCAGTAATGAATGCTTGCATTAATTCCTGACCACTGAAAATCCCTTCTTTTCTTTCAACGTACAGTTAGTGCCAAAATTAGTTCAAACAAATTTCAGAAAACAAATGATAAAATTCTACTTTTAAGCACTGATGTTACTATGGTGATTTTCATTCATTCATGAAATAAAAGCAAGAAATGAACAAAAAACAACAAAACCAACAAATATCAAATGTGGGCTTTTACAAATTCTTCTGTGAGGAGGCCAAATGTAACTTTACAACCCTCTAAGCATACCTCTGAAGTTAATTTGCATAAGTTTTCTAGAAAAACATAAATATTAAATGACCAACTTTTTGAATAATTAGTATAGCATTGTATTTGCTATATTTGTTTACAAGTTAAATGTACCATAGAAACTTTTCATCTGCTTATTTTGTATATATGCTCTTAATAGTTAAATTATTTTATGATTGTTATGATGTGTGCTTGTATATACAAATTGTATACTTTTTTATACACTAAAATAAAATGTTCTAAAATGTTACTGTATATGTAATTATTAGCAGGTGAAAGTTTGGACATATATCTAATATATCATACCTATAATATCACAGATGAAATAGGTTCAATAAGTCGGCTGCCTGACACATAATTATTAGCTGAATTTTGATCTGAAATTTTCTTTGTATAATGTTTGATCTATGTGATTAATATTCTCCACTGAAATAAATGCATTGACAATGAAGGAGATAATGTTGAAAAACAAATATTTGTTGTGCAAATTAAATCCTTTTTTCATCATTAGGCTATGGACTTGGTTATGTACCTAGGTATAAACAACTTGTTATTCAATAATTTATGAAACCAGAATGTTTAAAAACTGTTTAACCTTTTCATATTTGACTTTTACATCATTCTGCTAGGATATTCAATTAGAGATTTATTAAGCTCAGTTTAATCCAGCACAGTCACAACATTTGGGCATTTGCTGAGAATTGAACTTGCTGGCAGTTATTTGCAAGGCTAACTTGGTAACCCTCCCTCTATAGCAGGTGCCCCCTTGGTAGATATTTATTGAGCTGGCACAAGGTCACAGTAAATAGTGGAGCACCAATTTGGGATCAAACTCACTAGCAATGGCTTGCCAGACTAACTTGCTGACATTTTAACAACTAGTTATAACTGTGAAAAAAATTGATGGATATATTTGAATGTCTATGAGATGATTTTTTTTTTATAGAAAAGAAACTAAGTATATATATTGGAAGCCGTGATGCATTTGGTATCTCAAATATCTACCTGTGTTTCTGTGGAGTTTGAGCGGTTTCTTCACATTCTCTCGCTTACTTTAAGATTTAATAGTTCACTACTTCAAAGCTGTTAATAGTGTAAACAGGTCTAGTTAGTCACTCAATGGATATATATTGCAGGAGTCACCTATTCTAGCAGATTGTATGTAACTTTAGTCAAATCACCAGAAGTCTGCTCTATTTACGGTAAATATTCACAAGTATCAAAACATGTTAACATTTCAAAGAGTTTTTCAGCAGATTGACAGTATGTTACCATTTATTTGGTTTATTTTGTCACTAGGAACTATGAGTGTTTATTTTACAAAGAGGAGCCATGGCGTTCCTGTCAAGTGGTCTGCTAGGCCCAATGCCTTTTCCATAGTTGTTTTTATGTTCAGAGCTTGTAGGAGTTTGTTCTTTTTTAAAAATCTTCAACTTGTACTTGAGGTGTCATGGGGAGGTGGAGACAGCAGTGAGAGTAAAGTGTTAAATTTCTAGAAAAAGTATTTGACAGTTTATTTTGAAAGCAATATCATATTTCATTCTGACAATGTGTCTCTGAAAGAGGGTGTAGTACAACTAGTATACATCCCATAAGAACTCAGACCCATTTCTACTTGAAGGAACATTATGTTGGATTCTGGGTAGGCAAATTGACACACAGTCATGTGACTGCACCAAGATGTTCAGTAGATGTCACAGTACACTTCATGAGTTAAAATCAAAGATAAAATATAATATTATATATGAGACTGTGCAGATCAATTAAATTGTATGTGACACCAATATCACAGTTGGTTCTTATGGGATAAAATAGTAAAATTTACTGAGAAGTATAGCTTTGAGACTATGAAAAATGCAGCTATAATAAAATAGTAAAATTTTAATTTGTCTATTTTTTAGTAGTTAAAACCTTAGTGTCTTTTGGTAAAACTTGTTACAGGAACCGTCACTATTTTGTAACTAGCACCTAAAAAATGACAGGATTATTTACTTATGGATAAACTATACAAACATATATTTTAGTATAAATGTATTTATTGCAAACAAAAAACATCTCGAAAAAAAATGTATTTTTCTCTTGATTTTTCTATAATTCTTCATAATTTTTGTATTTCAATAATTCTAAAATAATAAGGTATGAGAATTTGGTGGAAAACAAATTTCTTTATTAATTAGTTTTATCAGAGATTTATCAGAGATTCCTATATTTAGTGGAATTGTTTTCTATGCTACTGCTGAGCAATTAGCAGCAGCTACAGTAGTAGTAGTAGTAGTGACGTAGACATGAACACACAGTTAACTTACCCCCTTCCTATCTTTCTGTTTGTTTTAGTGTGACAGAAACTAACAAAAAAGTAACATAAGATTCTGACTACTTTTCTAGTTTTTGCTACTTAATCAAAATTATTTTTTTAACTTGTAAAGATGATGACAAAAATTATACAAAGCCTTAGTGCCTTTTCTATTTATTTTATTTTTTTTGTACAGTTCCAAAAATATTGTCATTAACACTTTTACTTTTACCCATGGCTTTCAATATGGTGTAAGCTTAGTAATAAATGATCAAAAATGACATTTGTTTGTTAAGTATTCTTCAATTGTACCAAAATTGATCTTTTTTGATACCCCTGAAGTTCAGAAAAAAAAAATCGATACTAATATTTTTGCTCATATTTAAATACAATTCTAAAATGTGATCTTTGGATTTGCAAAATAATGATTTATTTTTTATTCATTTGGTATTCTTCTGCATAAAAATGAGTTGTTGCTTTTACTGTTTGTTGTTGTTGTAAGTCATGCAAAACCTTTTCAAATCTTAAAATGGTCCTTGAAAGTCATTGAACTATCATGATGACTTCATCACATTTTTGTATTGATGTTTAGCATAAATCCTATGTTGTTGGTTTTGAAATATATAAAATTGTTAGATTTGATAGACACCTGCATTGTTTATACACTTGATATATCTCAAGTGAAATGAACTGTTGCCTTTTATTCATTACAAACCTTAGTTAGCTTGTGAAAAGAAATACTCATTTTTAAAATAGCTCAGAAACTCATTTTGCCTACTTGTTCAGTGAATTTCACAGAAAAATCATGATTTGAGAAAATTTATTGTCAACTGACTTTCCATAAGATTTAAACTTAGTTGACACTAACTGAATAATATTTTATTTAGTGGGATTTGGGGAAATTAGAGTTGATTTTAATTAAAAAAGAAATACAAGATATATTTTTTATAATTTAGGTATGGAAAAAAACAACAAAAAAACATTGACATGATAATTTTAGACACATTTTTGTGGCGTATAGTCATGTGCAATTGTATACTTAGATATTTTCATATCTTTTGTTCTTCAGTGAAAGATAAAACGTAAAATAAAATTTAGGAACATGGAAATATCTGAGGCAGAAGGAGAACAAAAAAGTGCAGATGGACATGTGAGGATTCTGATAATACATTCAATAACAAATTCATGCCGATTAACATGCAGATTTGTGTAGTACAACATTGATCAATGGCAGATATGATAAAACTAACAATAATAAAATGAAAGATGGTCATAAAAAACAAAAAAAAATTTTGAAAAATGTGGTAATGGTAAAATAACAAAAGGAAAACGTGCAAAAATAAACATAGAAAACATGTGGGGGAAATCATCTTTTATTTCAATTCCTCTTGTGTACATAAATACTTTGTAGAATGACCAACCAAGCCACAACATAGAAGCTATCATGCAATGATAAAACAGGATGATATTGTCTGCCCAGCCCCCTTGTCCACTGCAATCAGTGACCCTCTGATGAGAATTTTTGTTCAAGAAAATAAAAGAAAAAAAAAACAAAAAGAGGAAGTAAAATAAAACAAGCATGCAAAGGAGGTGATTACGCAACAACAAGTAGAAACTACGATAGAAGGGGGGGACTTTCTTTGTACATGATCCCCTTTTCACAGACCTCTCCTTCCCTGGCCATCTCCAACAGTCGTTCGTGCATCACATCAGACTGAGTCCGTTCTCGTTCATTCTCTTTCCAGCAGTTTTTAATCAATGTTTCCCTGTGGACAGAAAATAATTTAAATATGTTGAAAAATTCATTTGTTTATTTTGGATCAAGTTTACATCAGGCACCGTGAAAATAGTCGAATTGAAAAGGGACACATTTTGCCTTGACACCGGTGTTTGAAGTTATTTACATTCGATAAAAAATAAGTTTCAATCCAACTATTCTTCTTAAAACTAGGTTTTGGCTTTTATAGCCAAGTGTTTAAATTTTACAATCATTCAGTAACTGTCATCTTAGCGTAATAAAAAATAGAAAAAGTAGGTTGGATTGGAAGCACAAAAAATAGTTTTTATTTTTCCGGGAGAAAGTATCTTAGTAACTTCGAAAATTTGTTAGTTTAAAAAAAAACAACCTATTTTTTATCGAATGTAAGTAATCTGGTGTCGAGGCAAAATGTGTCCCTTTTTGATTCAACAATTTCCAGGGTGCCTTATTTTTTAGTGCAACTGCAGTATCACTTTATGACATAATGATAAAATCATCCCTTTCCACACTGAAAAGAAAGTAATTTATTGTTCTTAGAGAAACTCTGAAGAACATACATATATGTGATCAATACTTAATTAATATTACCTGCAACACAGTATTCTCTATTGAGGATATTATCAAACACTGAAATATTAATGCTTTTTTTATCAATCAAATGTTACATACTTGTATGTTCTTAAGTGTTACTTACATCCTTTGTTTTAAAATTGTCAGATGGATAAGATTTCTTGGTACTAGTTAAGTAAAGTGGTCCCTAAAAAGAAGTGCGGCCCCTCCTTCAGAGTTAGTAGCATTGCTTTATTTTTGCATTTCATACTCTAACATTGCCAACATTCCTGTTGTACCATGTTTCAGGGACCGCTTTACTTAACCAGAACCAATCTTTTGTTTTTCTAGCTACACACTTTTGTTGCTCTGAAATATACAGAATTCTTTTTGACAAGTTTTTCATGAACTAATGGAGACCATGTCTATAGTTTTGAGAAAGGTCATTAACATCCAAAGAGTTTTTCAGACGATTGAACTTCTTGTTGTTTGTGTTGTTAACATGAAGTTTTGGCCAATCCATTCTACAGACTTCTTCAGGTGTACTGGACAATATAGGCCACACATTTAATAGCTACCCCTCCCATGTTATGAAGAAAAATGGTAGGGGAGAGCTAAAGACACCACAAAAGGTAACAACATTGTTCCAACCATCCACATTCCATACATAAAGGGGGTAGCAGAGAGAATACAAAGAGCTTGTAGTCATCATAACATACGGGTCTCTTTTAGCAGTCCTCTCACCCTTCGAAACTTGCTCACTAGAGTTAGTCCGCCACGAGATAGAGAAAGGCGAACACTATCCTCTCTGGGAAGAAGTCCGGATTATAGACAGGGAACGCTGTTGGGAAGTGAGAAAGATCAAACAAGCAACATATATCAATATGTCAGCTGAGTGCATAAGTCAGATAAGTGCAGAGTTCAATTCAATGTGGTTTCCGCTACTCAAAGGGACAAGGTATGGAAATCCTGTCCTAACAAGGAAAGGAAAACACCTGAATCCTACATTATAAGCATTGGAGAGAAAAATTTCTGTTTACCACAATCACATTCGGATAGTACACCTACAGAAGGCTGTAGAATGGATCGACCGAAATGTTGTGTTAAAACACAAACAACAATAAGAAGTTCAATCGTTTTGAAAAACTCTTTGAATAATGGAGACCAGTCAACAATGTGTATATTTTTCTCCATGAATCTCTGGAGCTTGTATTTCCATTGGTTTTCTTTTTGAAAATGATTATAAAATCTTTCTTCAATTCAGAAAAAGTTTTTCAGTGAATTTTGTTTAAGAAGATTGATTATGATATTAAAGATTAACAAGCCTGGCTGCTGCAGGGTTAAACTCCACTCCTACTTCTATTCCGACTGAAGATGATTATGGCAACCTTTGTATTGTATATATATTAAATAAATTCATAGATATGTAAGACTTGTCAGTTTGGCTCAATCGGTAAGAGAGCTGGCTACCAATCACTTGGTTGTGATTTCAAATCAAGCCTTGAGGCTTATTATTGGTATTCATATTTCCAGTCCTAAACCTATTGATTTTTAGGAATCTATTGATTTTTATTGAACCAACACTAAACAGTTCATGCTGTAGTAGCATTCACTCCAAATGTTTCATTGACATTATCAGCAGCTTGAGCAGCATTATGCCCTAATTTGAAATTGTACTTGAAAATTAGTCTAAATTCTTAGGTAGATACCATTGCTGTTAAGGACCCTAAAGCCTCCAATAATAATGAATTATATCTCTATTTACATTGAATCTGCAAAAAAATCGAATTGCATTAGTAAATCTCTTTAAGTTTTTAAGCATTATTCCCTACAATGTAAAAAAACAAAAAAACAAAAACATTTCATGTGTAACAACCTAATATAAACAAATTCAAATTCAAAAAACCTTGACACAAGGTGTAAAGGATTTTCAACATAATCTTATATAAACAACCAAAAACTCAGAAGAAGTCTATTGTTACAATAGCATTCCTTTGGTAAACAAATTCTGGAGGTCTGAAAGGGCTTGTTTTTTGCCTAAATCATAAAAAAGATATTTTGGGGAAAGAAATGTGAACTTTCATATGTCACCAGACATTTGCCCATTAAATCCTTTCAGCAGTTAACGATAACAAGATATTTCACTTACAATTCTGGGTTGCAGTGGGTGGGAATCTCTAGCCGCTTCTCAGACATAAGAAACTCTAGTAAGTCTTGGCGGCCCATGTCTCCATAAGGAACGCCACCGACAGTGATAATTTCCCAGAGTAGTACTCCATAAGCCCAGCTAAAAAGATGAAAAAAAGCGGAATTATTAAACAATAAATTGCTAGTTTGAAAGTTAAATATTAACTAATGAAACAAAAGATGTGAGCAGACTGATGTTGTGCGAGTTGAATTAATCTGGGATCATATTAATATTGGAAATTAAAATGTTATTCATGAATTTAAGGAAAATGATTAAAATCTTGAAATGTAGACAAGAATGAAAGTTTCAAAAAGTTATAGAACAGGTGACAAATTATATTTTGTGGTATATGACAACATGAACTGTTAACTTAAAAAAAAGAATTATTTTGAAGCTATTTTAAAATCTTTGTATGTTATATACTGTAAGTCATTATATAGTAAGTTATTATTGGAATAAAGATGTAATAATAATTCAAAGGCAGGATGGGATTCTAAGCAGAGGATGTAAAATATAGATTTTGAAAGCATTACCTTTTGATGGTTGGACGACCATTAAGTGCTAAGAAGCTCGTTATGGGGAAGGGCAGTAGCATTGAATGTACATGGTCTGTACGGGATGTATCCAGCCATTTTGAATATCTCGAGAATCGGTTGCATGACTTTGATCTAACTTGGCAACAAATCAGAGGGGACCTTGCTGCACTGGCGTGAACAGACACTCTCTTGTGGGTTACTCAGTCATCTGTGAGATGCCATTGAGTGAGTGTGTGTACTGTGTGACTGTCGCATTCACAATGATTGAGCGAGCCATTCTTAAACTCTTGTGTGGGTTTTTAGCAAAGTATTACATCACCCAGGCCTGTCAATACAGCCTAGATCTAGCTCTCTGCTATTCTGGCTTTTCCCGAAGAGATTTCAAACCATGGACAAGGTTAAGGATACCGTGACCAATCTTGAAAAGACTTTGTAAACTGTATTGAAAAGTGGAAGGGATACTAGAATAAGTGTGTCAGGTCCCCAAGAGGAGTAATTTGAAGGGGGACTAAGGTGCCATTGTGTCAGGCAGGTTATTTCTTTTCATTAATATTAAATGGCTGGATACTTTCGGACAGACCTCATCTTGAAAGCAATAAAGATATCTATATGCACCTGCTTACTGAGTGGTTGCTCTCAAGATAAAATTTAATTAAGTACTTTTGTTTCTGCACAATGTATGGACAGTTGTTGAAAAGCTTCTTGCATTTTCAACAGTGGAGGATAGTTTTATTATGATTACACAGTTTCTTTCTCCACAGAAGAATTTAACTTCAAATTATCAAAGGTAGCAACTTAAAAGAAAAACAAGAACAAAAACTTGATATCAGAAGAAAAAACAAGAAGAAAAAACTTGACATCAGAACTAGTAATTATCCAATCTTTATTATTATTATTATTATTATTATTATTATTAGTTGAAGTAATTGTAACACATTATTTTTAATCAAACTTGACTAGTTTTTACCTTCATCTTAATTTCAGTTGTTTTTATATACAACTGAAATTGTACGGCAGAAAGAGTGGCCTGAATTGAAAATTGTATATAAAAAACAACTGAAATTAAGATAAAGGAAAAAAATAGTCAAGTTTGATTAAAAATAATGAAGTAATTATCCATTTGGTGGGAATACATAAAACAATCTTGAATAACTAGTATGATTGAATCAATATTATCTTAAATTCTGAGAATAATCATTATCATTCTCAGGTTTCTTCACTCATATTTTGATGAGAATATTCAAAACAACTTGTTTGATAATCATTGAATCAAGTTCATTAAAGATAAATGCACAGTTGTTAGCATTATGAAAATAAAAATATTATCTTCATTGATTTATTGAATCCATTATTTTAAACATGGTGGCTAATAAGTTAGTTTAGAGTGTTTAAAAGGCTGTTGTAAATGATTGTAAAGATTTTGAAATAAAACTTTACTTACAGATCACTCATAGTACTTGACCAGCCTGTCTTGAGGGTTTCAATAGCTTGCCATTTATATTCATCCTGTATCAAAAACAAAAAAAGGTTATAATTCAGGTTTTATGTTATTCATGAATTACATTTTTCTTGACAAGGGAACTTCTTTTCATTATGTTTTCATTAATTTCCTACTTAGCTACTTTATAATTTTTGTACAGGTTGTATATTAATAGAACAGGTCAGGTGACACGTTTAGATTGTCAGAGGTATCTATACTATAATTCTCTGTCACAATCTACACCCATTATGCTCTGATTAGTCAATTGGTAAAAAACTGACCAATCACAAGAGAGAGATTTTTGGAATGCAGAAATTAGAATAAAGCAGCCGATAGAGACTGTTCATTTCTTTGTTACATTACAGTATTACAAGTTTAGCAAACTAGAGTCATTTTTTATGAAAATATATTACTTATTTTTTTTACTATGAATCAAATGAATAAAAATATTATTTTATTAAAAATATTATTTTATTACTCTAAATTAAATAAATTAAAATATTATGTATTTTATTTAAAATATAACTTATTTTATTCAGAAAGAAAGCGGAGAGAAAAGAAGGTTAGGTAGTTTACTGAAGGGGTAGGAAGAGAGAGAGAGAGAGAGAGAGAGAGAGAGAGAGAGAGAGAGAGAGGAAAGAAAAGAAAGTTAGGTTTATAATAAGAGGGTATGAAGGGAGAGGGCAGAAAAGAAAGTTAGGCAGTTTACTGAAGAGCTAGGAAAATCTTCACATATGAAACTAATCCATGTTTGTATAACATTTAGATCAAATCATGGACCAGCAATTGGAAGGGATAAGGGGGATAATGAGAAGATACAGGCATAGGGTGAGTGAAGACCATAGGCATGAGATAATGGATAATCTTAGTTGTCAATACCCATTATATTTCTGCGGGTCCAGCTAGTTCACATATAATTTGAAAACAATATAGGTAAAAGTAAATCTGAAGATCATTTTTGTAAATAATCATATATTTGATTAGAAAATAAATTTATTTAAAATATACTTTATCAACTATTAGTTCTTTGGATGTTAATAGACACACAGAAAAAATGGCAAAACATTAAACTATGAAATAAACTTATTTTTCATATTAGTAAAGTTTTAGATGCTCAAGCTTTTCTAGTAGCGATGACCGTCACTGACTGACTGATTATGTGACAAATTGACATACCGAATGCCGAATGTTTCATACTCAACAGAAGACATTGGCAGTGACGGTCATCGCTACTAGTAAAGCTTGCGCATCTAAAACTTTAAGTTTATTTCATAGTTTAATGTTTTGCCATTTTTTTACACTCTTTTTTTACACTCGTTTACTAAAATCTGACAGGAGTTTGAATTATCAAAATAGTCACCAGTTAGACATTGGCATATGAATTATTGCTTAACTTTGGTGCTCAAGTAAAAACTGGCATTTGAATTCATTTTAACCATATATGTAAATATCTATCTATATAATGAACAGTGTGAATTTTTCTGTTTGTTTCTCTGCTCATATCAATGGACTCTTCCACTTAAAGGTAACAATTTTGCAGATAAAAATATCTCCTATCCACCATTTGAACCAATGGACTCATCCACTTGAAAGAGTTCAGTCATTTTTTGATAAAACCTCAGATGAAATTAATGAGATGTAAACATTTATTTACACTATTAGCAGCTTCAAAGTAGCGAACTATTAATTCTTAAAGTAAGTAAAAGAATGAAGAAACCGCACAAACTCCAATGTGTCTGTATGTGTATGTGTATGTGTATATATTAGAGTGTTTGGAAAGAAATTACGTATTTTCAAAAAGGAGATAAAAACAAATGCCAGTGAAGTTTAATTAAATACTATTTATCAATAATGTAATCACCATCATTATCAATGACAGCAGCCCAAAGGGAAGGCAAATTTTTGATTCCTTGTTGAAAAAAATTCTACGTTTTTTACTGAAAAAAACAAACTTCTTCCTTGTTTCTGAATGTTCTGCCACTTATGAAATGCTCTAGTGAACGAAATATTGATAATCAGTAGGTGCTAAATCCGATGAGTATGGGGGGTGTGGAAGAACTTCCCATACTAACAATCTTATCTTTTCCTGGGTTTGTTTTGGCTTATAATTTATAGCAGTGAAATATGTAATTACTTTTCGAACACGAAAATACATAATTACTTTCTGAACACGAAAATACATATTGTTAGTTTCATTCATACACATGACATTATCACTTCCTAGCGAATAGATAAGCACGATTTCCTGTATAAAAGAACACTGCTTTCTCATTTTCTTGGGAACAATGCAGATGTGATACCTGGAGAAAATCATTGGCGCAATTAGAATATTGTGATAAAAAAAGTCTTGTTAGTATAAAAGTAAAAGACAGGAAAGGACAATAAACATTTAGTTATGGTAGAACAAATTGTGTAAGTAATTTTGTAATTATAACAAAAAGTACTAAAGAAAAAGAGTATGGAATAAAGTTACATTATAAAAAATGTTATAATGAATGTTATGATTTCAAATATAGTAGGGAAAATGTTATATAGTAAAATGAATCCTCTTTTAATAATCAGTCTTTCATGATCCAACCTATTCTGTCTAGCCATTAAGAGGTTATATTTGGTTATTATTGAACTACTACCATAGTACCTCTCAAAAATGATGGGTTTATTTACATAAGGATCGGCACTTCTATTAGAAATATTATTATGTCTCCCTTTCCTCCAATTTTCTCCCTACCCCAACAGAAATTAAAGGGGTTAAAATTGAACATTTTGTCATTGGTTGAAAATTAACCAATGAGAAGCCCCCTAAAAAAAAGGAATGCCTTCCCCAAGCTCTTTCTGATTCAGCAGCCTTGCAGACAAGACCTTTTTCCAAAACCTTTTGAGCTAAACTGCTAGCAGCAGCTAGCAGTAACTTTTCAATCTACAAATTCTTTTTTGGATCCAGCAGCCGTCCTAGTAGCCCTTTTCAAATAACCTTTTCTATCTACAACCCTTTTGGGCCAAGCTGCCAGCAAACAGACCAACAACTTTATTTTTCACCATCATCTATTTTTACTGCCAGAACCCGCCTACTATGGACACTTTACTTACAATACAAAGTGCTTTTGTAAGTAATTTGGTTCTGGCCAGATGAGAAATATATACCCAACACACACTTCTCTTTAAGAATTCCCTTTCCTGCTACACAAAGACATTTTCACCACATGGCACTCGGAACTTGGGAGAATGATGAACTTTCCTGCTACATGAAGACTCTGTCTCCATTGAAGAAGCAGCACATTCTCCAGTATCCTGCATTGCTATGAACATGC